>JARBWK010000014.1:17624312-18091812 GCA_030556195.1 Anolis apletophallus | reverse complement strand
GGTTTGAGTATCTACAGATTTCGGTATCTAAGGGTGCCCTGGAACTAAACCCCAGTGGGTACCAATAGTCCACAGTAATGCTACACAAATATTGTTGTTATTGTGTTGTTGTTGTTTTACCAACTCTCCCCAAGTCTTGAGATGAGTCACAATCAAAAATACAATAGATAAAAAATATTAACCATTGAAAACATGTGGAGCAGCTGCTGGGAGTGAGCTTCTGACCATTTGTGTAGCTTGCTGTCGACCTTTGCAGCCCGAAAGACAGTTGCATCTGTCAAGTAGGAAACTTAGGTACCGCTTATGCGGGGAGGCCACCAAGTGCCACCTCGGAGTTGGTTGAGGTAGGCAGGATTTCCCTGGGTACTGGTTGTGGGGGGTCGGGAGCAGGTCAGGGTTTTGCCCTCCCTTCTGCTCGAGATCCCCGTGTACAACTGGTGGGCTACTGTGTGATACAGAATGCTGGACTAGATGGGCTGAGGTCCGATTCAGCATGGCTCTTCTTATGTTCTTATGAGGCTAATTTAACTAATTTATGATGCCATAAAATCTCCAGCAAGCATGCAAAGAATGAGGAAGTACTCCATCAGTGTCACAAATGGACAGTGAAGTGACAGCTCCCCTGGTGGCCAGAATACCCTCATGAAAGCTGGAAAGTAATAGCCTCTGTGTCTCTGTCTATATATTACAGCTGTTCTACAATTTCGGATATGCCCAAATTTTGGAAGTTTTTTGGATACTTCTGTCCTTATTTTAGCAATTTCGAGGCAGCCCTCCCAACAGGAATTGCAAAATTACGAAATTACGAAATTCAAAAACATATTAACTATATGTATTACCTTCTTAGAGTGTCATTTTGTGTCATTTTGGTTGGTGGTGTGCCCCAGGATTTTGTAAATGTAAAAAATGTGCCGCGGCTCAAAAAAGGTTGAAAAACACTGGTATAAAAGACAGAGGCATACTATTAATGCACACATTCAAATCGTTCAAACCAATAAGAGCTCTGCTGGACTAGTTAGGGGTTTCATCAGCTTATCATTTGAGTCAATGGCTCACACAATTTTTTAAAAAATGTCAGTTTTTAACCAGTTTTGCCATATCTAAAACCTCGAATGCAGTTAGGCATCCCATCAGTGCATTGGTTGAAACTGTAAGAGTGAGGGCAGGTTGGAGAGAAAGAGGAGCAGGTACCAAATATGTCCATTTACAAAGCAAACATGCATTTCTCTCTCTCTCTCTCCCTTTGTTTTTTCTTCTCTCTCTCTCTTTCCCCCCCTCTCCCTCCATCCCCTTTTAAACAAGTGATTCCAGCGTGCAAATCAATGTTGGCAGCACAGCCGGCCTGCCACTAATCTTGGCATTACGACGCTCCAATCGCAACCTGGCAGGTAATGGAGTTGTTATTGAACTTCATAGTTTGGATTAGATCCTCTGCAAAGATCAATGTGCTTCTAAAATAGGATTGATAAACCCTTGATAGGAATCTGAAGGCCCCGAAAGCTTAGCCCGGTTGCCCTGATGTTTATAGGAAGGCTGGAGAGGAGAGAAATGGGAGGAGGGGGCAAAAAGGGCCAAGTGATAAAAGGAAGGGAAGAACTAGGATACATCTACACTGTGCAATGAATGCGGTCTGGCACAGCTTTAACTACCACGGCTCAGTGTTATGGGGGATTCTGGAGGTCATACTATATTAATTCTACAGCCTAGATCAGTGGTTCTCAACCTTCCTAATGTGGTGACCCCTTAATACAGTTCCTCATGTTGTGGTGATCCCCAACCATAACATTATTTTCATTGCTACTTCGTAACTGTAATTTTGCTACTGTTATGGATCGTAATGTAAATATCTGATCGGCAGGATGTATTTTCATTCACTGGACCAAATTTGGCACAAATACCCAATATGCCCAAATTTGAATACCGGTGAGATTGGGGGGATTGATTTTTGTCATTTGGGAGTTGTAGTTGCTGGGATTTATAGTTCACAGCAGGCTGTAGGTTTAGCACAGCTGGTAAATCATCAGCAACTATAAGTTCTATCAACCAAAAGATTGCAAGTTTGAAGCCCCGGGTCGGCGTGAGCAGTTGAACGTCAGCCCTGCTCACGTTTACCTAAGCAATAATTAGATACCGCTAATAGCGGGGGAGGTGTTTTACAATGCCATAAAGAAAAAGAAGATCAGAAAATGCTGGAATGAGGAAGGCCTGACAGCTCTTTGTCATAGACCCTTGTGGACTCAGGACCAACCGTCCATGGCATCAAAGCAACACCTCCTTCTGTCTGTGTACTGTCTATACAAACAGCATTGAATGTTTGCCGTGTATGTGTACTTGTGATTCGCCCTGAGTCCACTTCGGTGTGAGAAGGGCAGAATATAAACAAACTGTTGTCATTGTTGTTGTTGTTATTATTATTATTATTATAAAACACAACAAGATGAGTCCACAGCAGACAAGGTCACTCTGCTGACTGTTGTATTGGATCACACACCGGACACTTCCCAAGTGTCTAGGACTGTGTGATGTATTGGGGAATAATGCATGCAGATCCCAGTAAGGTGGCATTTTGCAACTGGCAGATGGTAATTTTGTGTCAGTGCCGATAGTGTTTAATAGGCATGAGAAAAATGAAACGGAAATTAAAAGGATTAGTAAGAGATTCGTATGTAATGAGACTTTTGAGGTTTTACGTATCGCTGCCGCGAACCAGGAAGTAGACTTCCTTTACGGTCCTTGAGGCCAACAATTTGCGTTATGATCGTTAGAAATTCTTAAGTATTAATTAATTAATTATTGTACTACTCACTTCTCCCTGTCTTCTCCCCCTCATTTCCTTCCCGCCTTCATTCAGCTTCTTCTTTTTCCCGCATTTCTATGGGGAACTGGAAGTGACGCTGCTGCTAGGTAGGCAATGCATTCTGGAAAGTGTAGTCCTCCAGGCTCCCCCCTCCTTCTCTTCCCCGTTGCTCTGCCATGCCCCATCGCAGGGGCCAGCTTCAGCCCTCCAGGTACGTGTTTTGGACTTCAACTCCCACCATTCCTCACAGCCTCGGGCCTCTTCCTTTTCCTCTCAGCCTGGGCAAACTTGGGCCCTCGCTCCCTCAGGATCGGGGCTAGAGATAGGCGAGGGGTGAGAGAGGGGCCTCCTCCTCTCTCTCGCCAATGGCAGGCCGGCAGGAGAGGAGGAGAAAGGCCCCCGTGCCCCTCTCTGCCTCTCTCTAGCCACGATCCATGCATCGGGGCTAGAGAGAGGCGAGGGGGTGAGCGAGGGCCTCTTCCTCCTCTCTCGCCAATGGCAGGCCGGCGAGAGAGGAGGAGAAAGGCCCGCGCGCCTCTCTGCCTCTCTCAACCCCGATCCATGCATCGGGGCTAGAGAGGGCAGAGAGGAGGCGGGCCTTTCTCCTCCTCTCTTGCTGGCCTGTCATTGGCGAGAGAGGAGGAGAAAAGCCCCGCCTCTCTGCCTCTCTCCAGCCCCGATCCATGCATCGGGGCTAGAGAGGCAGAGAGAGGGAGAGGGCGCGGGGCCTCCTCCTCTCGCCCGGCCTGTCATTGGCGAGAGAGGAGGAGAAAGGCCCCCAAGATGCCTCTCTGCCTCTCTCAGCCCCGATCCATGCATCGGGGCTAGAGGCAGAGGGGCAGAGAGGCCTGGGCGAGAGAGGAGGAGAAAGGCCCCTTCTCTCCTCCATCTCTCGCCGGCCTGTCATTGGCGAGAGGGAGGAGAAAGGCCCTCGTGCCTCTCTGCCTCTCTCCACCCCGATCCATGCATCGGGGCTAGAGAGAGGCAGAGAGGGCGCGGGGGCCTTTCTCCTCCTCTCTCGCCGGCCTGTCATTGGCGAGAGAGGAGAAAAGCCCCCAGCGTGCCTCTCTGCCTCTCTCCAGCCCCGATCCATGCATCGGGGCTAGAGAGGCAGAGAGGGGCACGGGGCCTTTCTCCTCCTCTCTCGCCGGCCTGTCATTGGCGAGAGAGGAGGAGAAAGGCCCCCAAGACTCGCCTCTCTGCCTCTCTCAGCCCCGATCCATGCATCGGGGCTAGAGAGAGAGGCAGAGAGAGGCGCGGGGGCCTTTCTCTTCCTCTCTCTCTGGCCTGTCATTGGCGAGAGAGGAGGAGAAAGGCCCCGCGCCCTCTCTGCCTCTCTCTAGCCTCGATCCATGCATCGGGGCTAGAGAGAGCGAGGGGGTGAGCGGGGCCTCCTCCTCCTCTCTCGCCAATGACAGGCTGGCGAGAGAGGAGGAGAAAGGCCCCGCCCCCCTCTCTCTCTCAGCCTCGATCCATGCATCGGGGCTAGAGAGAGGCGAGGGGGGTGAGCGAGGGCGCCGGTGAGCGTGGCGGGGAAAGAGGGGCGAAGGAGGAGGCAATCAGCTGATTGCCTCCTCCTTCACCCCTCCTTTTTTTCCCCGCCCTCCCCCGGATCCCAGTTTGGCCCAATTCTGTCATTGGTGGAGTTCAGAATGCTCTTTGATTGAAGGTGAACTATAAATCCCAGCAACTACAACTCCCAAATGTCAAGGTCTATTTTCCCCAAACTCCATCTGCGTTCACATTTGGGCATATTGAGTATTCATGCCAAGTTTGGTCCTGATCCAGGATTGTTTGGGTTCAGAGTTATCTCCCTAAATCACTGTCAATTCCTCCCAAACCCCTCCAGTATTTTCTGTGGGTCATGGGGGTTCTGTGTGCCAAGTTTGGTCCAGGTCTGTCATTCATGGGGTCTCAGCTGTGGAAGTCAGAGCTGAATTCGTCGAAGGTACTGCAAATCCCATCATCCGTTGTCCATCCTCCTCCAAACATATTGTTTTTGTGATTAATCCCTATGCTTTAACTTTTGTCAATTTGTAACAATGAAAATACATCCTGCATATTAGATATTTGCATTAGAATTCATAAGAGTAACAAAATTATGAAGTAGCAACGAAAATATGGATGGGGGTCACCACAACATGAGGAACCACTGCATTAATACATATCTCTCTCTCGGCATTACTTCACGAACGAAGATTCAGGAAGGACTCATCCCACGCTTTTTACAAGCGCTGATGACTAAAGAGGCCAATCTGAGATAGGCAAGTTCGGTTGCAGAAAGCACAGCAGAAAGTCTATATATGATACATATATCTTTCTGTTTAATTGCTATTAGGGAAATAAAACGTGAACAAAGGAAGAAAGGAGACAAAGGAAGAAGTAGAGAAGGGGGGAGGGAAGGAAGGAAAGAGAAAAGAAGGGATGGGGAACCAAAGAGCAAAGGAAGGAATGAAAGAAGAGGGTAGAGAAGGAAGAAAGGAGGGAAAGGGGACATAATAAAGGGGAGAATCGTACTTCACTTTCACAATTGTCCTGAGAGCAAGTAGCTACTACCTCTTATATTTATGTTATACATGTACAGCTCCACTTAATTGCACTGCAGAGGTGAAGGGGAATGTTCCCCCTTGATTTTTAACTGTTTCCCTGCTTTTCAGACTTTAGAACCAATTTAGAATTTCGTTAATACTTACGTTACATTTTAGAACTTTTTGCAAAAATTTTTGTACGTCTTTAATATACTAATCAAAAAAATCCCCCCCCCCATTTGATTTTAGAATCGCGATTTTAGGATTCTAAACCATGCCTAGTGTTTAAGTGCAGGCCAAGGTCTTTAGGCACTGCACCCAGTATGCCGATCACCACTGGGACCACCTTTACTGCCTTGTGCCAGAGTCTTTGCAGTTCGATCTTTAAATCCTCATATCGTGTCAGCTTTTCCAGTTGTTTCTCTGCAATCCTGCTGTCACCTGGGATTGCAACATCGACAATCCATACTTTGTTTTTTAACACGATTGTGAGGTCAGGAGTATTGTGCTCCAAAACTCTGTCTTTCCGAATCCAGAAGTCCCAGAGGAGTTTGGCATGTTCATTCTCTGTAATTTTTTCTGGCTTGTGATCCCACTAGTTCTTTGTCGCAGGCAGATGGTATTTGTGGCATTATTATTATTATTATTATTATTATTATTACAATCAAAGAGCATTCTGAACTCCATCAACAATGGAACTGAACCAAACATGGCACACAGACCAACAGAAAGTACTGGAAGGGTGTGGTGGGCATTAACCTTGGGTTTTGGAGTTGTCGTTCACCTACATCCAGACAGCACTGTGGACTTGAACAATGATGGATCTGGACCAAACTTGCCACAAATACTCAATATGCTGAAATATGAACAATGGTGGAGTTTGGAGAAAATAGACCTTGACTTTTGGGAGTTGTAGTTGCTGGGATTTAAAGTTCGCCTACAAACAAAAAGCATTCTGAATCCTAGAAGGATTCTAGAACTTATATATTGTCTTTTCTTTCTCTTTTATATTTTACTCTAGGTAATATGCTCAATATGTCGGGATATATAAGAAGGTGTAGACAAAAGTTTATATGAACAATTCTAGTTGGCTGATTGAATAGATACGCCACTGGCCCCCCAAAAGTTTCGGGCACTTCTAATACACACTTTCATTCTAACTACTCTATATTCTAGCCAAAACTTTACTTTTTATTTCTTTTATTTCATGTATTTCCAATTTTTTCTCTCTCTGCTTTTCTTTTTCTTCCCTTTCTTTTTATATTGTATTAAGAAACTTAATAAAAATTGAAAACAAAGGGGGGGAGGGAGAAAAAAGCATTCTGAATCCCACCAATAATAGAATTGGGACAAAAAACCCACATAGAATTTCCACAACCAACAGAAAATACTGTGTTTTCTGATGGTCTTTGGCGACCCTTCTGGCACCCCCCACAACACACCTTGGAGTCACAACCCCCAGGCTGAGAAACACTGGCCTCTGCTGCCCTGGAGAGTAGGACGCGGAACCATGGCTTCAAACTACAAGAAAGGAGATTCCACCTGAACATGAGGAAGAACTTCCCGACTGTGAGAGCTGTTCAGCTGTGGGACTGTCTGCCCTGAGTGTGGGGAAGCTCCTTCTTTGAAAGCTTTTAAACAGAGGTTGGATGGCCATCTGTCAGCGGTGATTTGAATGCAATTTTCCTGCTTCTTGGCAGAATGGGATTGGACTGGAGGGCCCATGAGGTCTCTTCCGACTCTATGATTCTATGATTCTATGTTGAACAGAACGGCCCAGGACCCAACCCTGGGGCACTCCACTAGTCACTTCTTTCCAGGATGAAGAGGAAGCATTGGTGAGCAGAGCACCCTTGGGAGCCCTGGGTGGTGCAATGGGTTAAACGTTGTGGTGGCAGGACTGAAGACCAACAGGTCACAGGTTTGAATCCAGGGACAGTGTGGAAGAGATCCCTCTGTCAGCTCCGGTTCCCCATGCGGGGACTTGAGAGAAGCCTTCCACAAGGATGGAAAAACATCAAAAACATCCAGGCATTCCCTGGCCAATTATCTCATACCAGAAGCAACTTGCAGTTTCTCAAGTTGCTCTGGACACTCACACACACAATCCTTTGGGTTCGGTTGCTTAACCCAGTGATTTTCAACCAGTGTGCCGCGGAACACTAGTGTGCCGTGAGATATCATCAGGTGTGCCGTGGGAAATTACAGTGTAGAGAGAGAGCACCAAGCAGGAAACTTCAGGCAGCGGAAATTAGGCTTTCCTGGCCAAAGCAGCAATGCCAGTTAGCCTGGCTGCAGTCAGGGAGAGCCCTTGGCGTCCAGAACTTTCCTCCCTCCCTCCCTCCTCTCTCTTTCCTTCCCTTCCTTCCTTCCTTCCTTCCCTCCCTCTGTGCGCCAAGGGCTACCTGGCCGGGCTGAGGCTCCTCCTGCTTCCTGGCTCCTGGGCACTCTTCTGCCCTCCTCCCCTCTAGCAGCAAGGAGGAGGAGAGGGAGGAGGAGTTCGTTGAAGCTGCCCCCGTCTGACCCCACTCCCGGAGGCTCAAGGCGAGGCTTTCTGCCCTCTAGCCCCTCCGCGCCGGGGAAGGGGAGCAACCCGTCATCTCCTGGCCTCTCCTGACTGGGCCCCAGGTTTGCTGCAGAGCAGAGCAGAGCAAAGGCCAGGATGCGCAGCTCCACAGCCCAGCTTGGTTCCTTCCCGATCTGGCCCCAAGGTGACAGCAGGGAAGCCCATAGGATGCAGGGGGTAGGCACTCCTGGGGGGGGGCTGAACCCCTCTGGGAAGCAGAGCTGGGGGTGGCAACAGCTGTGAGCCTCCGATGCAGTTTATTCAGAGGCTCGGAGGCACCCCGTGTTCTCAATTCCTATTTGTCCTGCTCAGACGAGCCCATGTGAGCTTCGGCCACTCAGCGCAGCCCTCCCCCGCGGGACGGTGATGGGCCTCCTGCGCGTGGGCCTCCCGGGGGGGAGGAGGTTTGGCAGAAGCAGCGGCATCATAAAGGGGGAGGGTAACAGTTAGTAAAATGACAGTTAGAATGTCATTTTGTGTCTTTTTGGTTGGTGGTGTGCCCTAAGATTTTGTAAATGTAAAAAATGTGTCGTGGCTCAAAAAAGGTTGAAAATCACTGGTTTACCCAATTACAGATCCAGCTAGTATTGACTAGTCTGCATTTGACTAGTTTGTTTGCAAGCAAGCCATGAGGGACTTTGTCAAAGGCCTTTCTGAAATCAAGTTGTGCTACATCGACAGCACTCCCTGCATCTTCTCTATCAAAAAAAAAAAAAAGAGATAAGATTAGCCTGGCGTGACTAGTTTTTAAGAAATACATGTTGACTTTTAGTAACCACAGCATTCTTTTCTAAGTGACTGCAGACTGCCTCCTTCATGATCTGCTCCAGATCCTTAAAGCTGACTGGACTGTAATTGTTTGGGTCCTCTCCCCCCCCCCTTCTTGAAGATTGGGACAACATTTGCCCCCCTCCAGTTTTCTGTTCTCCAAGAATTCTCAAAGTGGTTCTCGATTTGACTTCTGTTGGTACTGAGTCCATTCTGAGGATTGGACTACAGGTATGGTGGCACAGCGGGTTAAACCGCTGAGCTGCTAAACTTGCTGACCAAAAGTCAGTGGTTCAAATCCAGGGAGCAGGCTGAGCTCCCGCTCTTTGCTTCTCCCAACCTATCAGTTCAAAAACATGCAAATGTGAGTAGATCAATAGGTACCCACTTTGGTGGGAAGGTAACGGTGCTCCATGTAGTCATGCCAGCCACATGACTTTGAAGGTGTCTACAGACAACACCGGCTCTTCGGTTTAGAAATGGAGATGAGCACCAACCACCCGAGTCAGACATGACTAGACTTAATGTCAAGGAAAACCTTTACACAAGGCAACTTTGCTCATCTTGCATAATGCCACCGTCTTGGAAAAAGAAAGGCAACCAACCTGTCTCTTTGCAAACTTGGCCTCTCTTCCTTCCTCCCCACCTTTAATGGCCTTTCTATCAATTCAGCTCTTCTTTATTTGCAAGTTTTCCCTCTGAGGTTTGTTCACTATTAGTCTATCTGGCCTAATGTTTGCTTATGTTCCAAGTATTTGCCTTGGAAATCTATTTTTTTAAAATGTCCCCCCTTATCTACCATGTTTCTGTGTGTGTGTGTGTGTGTGTGTGTGTGTGTGTGTGTGTGTGTGTCTTCTATCTCATCCCCTTCTCTCTATTTGCAAGTTTTTTTCTGCACTGTTCCTGCTCTGTTTACTTAACTAACCAAATATGTGTTTATTTTCCATATAGTTGCTTCTTAACTTCAAAACAGAAAATGCTGTTTTTGGTTTCCCCAATATTTCTTTTTCTGTGTTGTTGTTCTTTTAACATTATAATAATAATAATAATGTAAGGTTTTCCCTTGACATTAACTCTAGTCAAGTCCAACTGAGGGGGGTGGCGCTAATCTTCATTTCTAAGCCGAAGAGTTGCCATTGTCCGTAGACATTTCCTAGGTAATGTGGCCAGCACGACTACATGGAGCACCGTTACCTTCCCGCAGGAGCGGTACCTATTGATCTACTCACATTTGCATGTTTTTGAACTGCTAGATTGGCAGAAGCTGGGGCTAATGATAGGAGCTCACCCTGTCCCGTGGATTCAAACCGCCAACTTTCCGGTCAGCAAGTTCCACAGCTCAGCGGTTTAGCCCGCTGTGCCACAGCAAGCAGGGTATAAATAAGTATAATAATAATAATAATGTGATGAATCAAAAGATCACATCCTCAGCTGCTGCAAGAAGATTGCGCAGACAGACTACAAGTAGAGGCATAACACTGTTGCTCAGATGATTCATTGGAACTTGTGCCACAAATACCATCTGCCTGCGACTAAGAACTTTATTTATTTATTTATTTATTATTGGGGCTTTTATGCCGCCGACTCCCAGGGGCTCGCGGCGGCTCACAAGAGCCAATGCATACAACAGAGGGTGAAAAACGAAACAGATTAAAAACAGCAACAATAGCATTAAAACAACAGCATTACAACCATAACATTAAAACCATACAGCAGCAGATGCAGCAGCATGAAGCAGGAGGGCGCACGGGGCTACTCACCGAAGGCCTGCCTAAACAGGAAGGTTTTGCAGGCCCGTCTAAACGGGAGTAGGTCCCTCAGGGCCCTGGTTTCGGCCGGGAGGGCGTTCCATAGCGTGGGGGCTATAACAGATAACGCCCTCCGGCGGGTAGATGTCAGATACGCCGACTTTATAGATGGTACCTCCAAGAGGTTGGCATCCTCAGACCATAGTGATCTCGACGGGCAATATGGAGTAAGACGGTCCCTCAGATACGCTGGCCCCAGGCCGTATAAGGCCTTGAAGGTGAGACCCAACACTTTGAAGGCGATCCGGTGCTCGATAGGCAGCCAGTGCAGGTCCTGCAAGATTGGTGTTATACGGCAGCCTGCTGGAGCCCCAGACAGGAGCCGGGCGGCAGTGTTCTGCACCAGCCTGAGCTTCCGGATCGACGACATAGGAAGGCCAACGTAGAGCCCGTAGAACTTGTGGGATCACAAGCCAGAAAAAGTTACAGAGAATGAACACATCAAGCTACTCTGGGACTTTTGGATTCAGACAGACAGAGGTTTGGAGCACAATACTCCTGACCTCACAATCGTGTTAAAAAACAAAGTAAGGATCGTTGATGTTGCAATCCCAGGAGACAGCAGGATTGAAGAGAAGCAACTGGAAAAGCTGACACGACATTTTATTTTATTTATTTTTTTGGTTTGTATACCGTCCTTTCCACATTGGCTCAGAACGGTTTACAGTACATTGAACTATAACAAAAAAGCATAAAACAGTAAAATATCAGACAATTTAAACAATATTCCGCTATAACCATGAGAGGCTAAACTTGGCTAAATGCCTGCCGGAACAGCACCATTTTGCAAGCTTTCCGGAAAGCCGGTAGCTCACTAATTTCCCGCATTTCAGATGGTAAATTGTTCCACAGGTATGGTGCTGCCATAGAGAAGGCTCTCTTCCTGGTTGATGACAAGTGGATAGTTTGCAGGGAGGGAATCTGAAAGAGGTTAAGATCCTCAGATCAAAGAGATCTCTGGGGAACATATGGGAGTAGACGGTCCCTTAAGTACATATGAGGATTTAAAGATCGAACTGCAAAGACTCTGGCACAAGCCAGTCAAGGTGGTCCCAGTGGTGATCGGCACACTGGGTGCAGTGCCTAAAGACCTTGGTTTGCACTTAAACACAATTTCTGCTGACAAAATTACCATCTGCCAGCTGCAGAAGGCCGCCTTACTGGGATCTGCACGCATTATTTGCCGATACATCACACATTTGGGAAGTGTCCGACGTGTGATCCAATATAACAGCCAGCAGAGTGTCTGCTGTGGACTCATCTTATTGTGTTTCAAATAATAATAATAATAATAATAATGTCACCATACCCAGTGATAGCCACATTGAGGAAAAACAGCAGGAAAAGCTCAGCCATTATCAAGACCTCAAAATCGAACTGCAAAGCCTCTGGCATAAATCAGTAGAGAGGATCCCAGTGGTGATGGGCACACTGGGTGCCGTGCCAAGAGATCTCAGCCGGCATTTGGAAACAATAAACATTGCCAAAATCACAATCTTTCAACTGCAAAAGACCACCTGACTTGGATCTGCGCAAATCATTTGAAAATACATCACACAGTCCTAGACACTTGAGAAGTATCCGACTTGTGATTTTTTGATATGAAATCCAGCATATAGATCTCGTTTGCTGTGACATACTGTGGTTTGGTGTCAGTAAAATAATAATAATAATCTCACCAAACAACAACTCCCAGGATCCCATAGCATAGCATTGAAAGAGGTGCCAAAGTGCATCAAGTCTACAGTGCGGACACATTCAATACCTCCCCTGCCTCCAATCTCTCGCTATCTCTCCTTTCCATCTCATTATCCCTGTTCCACACTAGCACTCCAATAATTATTATTCTAAGCTATCGACTCTTCCTGTCTTCATCCTCTCTCTCCCTATCTACTCAGAGATGGTTTATTTTTCCAGGGCTTGGGCTCTCTCCCTCTGGTCCCATCCCTCCTATTTCTCTCTCTGGTCCCTCTGTTTGCCTGGCTTCTCCTTCCCTCCCTCCTTCGCCCTCTCCAAGGGTTCCCTTGGCAGAGAAGATTATTTACCAGTCAGCTGCCTCTAACCCTTGAACTCACCTTCCCTCTTTAAGACAGTCTCCGGTGTAGGCTCTGGAGAAAAAGATTAATTTCTGAGACTCTATTGATTGGGGGCTGCTTTGCAGGGAAGGCTGGGCGGTGGTGAGGAGATGGGCCTGTATTCCCTTCTTTCTTTGGAGAGGAACAAAACATCCAAGACGGGGCAGAGACCCAATGCGCACAGGGTCTCAATGCGCACAGGCGCATCGAAGAAAGTTGCATTGCATTTTTTTTAAAGAATGATGGGCCTCTTTTCCTCCCTGCAAAGGATTATAATTAGAGAGAGAATAAGAGAGAGAAAGGACCGCTCACAACGACTGCTGTTTGCCTAAGCAGGTCAAACCCAATCGTTCATGGCTATCGATCCCTAGATGCGTTAAAAAGAAAGAGAAGAAGGCACGGAAAGAGATGATGGCGAGGGGGCCAAGCCAGAAGGTGGCTTACTGGAAATTGGGAATTAGCGGCGCTTTGCTTTAATGGGGTGGCTGGGAACTGTGGGAGATTGAAGCCTGTGGCCTTAGCCAAAGTTTGGGGGGAAATGACTGGGGAGGAAAAGTACAACTCCCAATTTCTAGCCAGAGTGAAGGCGTGCTTTTCTTGAAATGCTGGCTGAGAATGATGGAAGGAGAGATAGCTTTTTGCCCTGGCCAAAGCTTGCTTGGGGGGTGGGGGTGGCAGGCCCGGATTAACACCTTTTTGCGCCCTAGGCCACACTTTGGAATTACGCCCCCTTTAAGTCAACCTCTACCACACACACACATACACACCCATCCTTTCATCAGCTTGTCCCCCTTAGGGCCCCGCATCCAGCTCTTCCGGTGTAGCCCCACTAAGTCCGCCACAGGAGTTTCCCTCTCGGCAGGCACTATGGATGCAGGCATAGGGGGAGGAGCTTCCTCCCCAATGCCTAGGCTTGAGGTACTTGGCTCCTACCCGATACTGGGGCTTGTCAGCAGCTGTGGGCTTTCTCCCTGTACTGGGGGCTTTGTACTGGGGTTTGTGCATGTAGCGTAGCAGTTGCGCTTCTCTCTCCAGTAAGGAAGAGTCTCCTCCTTGTGTTGGAGGAGGAATACCAGCTTTCATGGTGTTAGGGCATGTGCAAATTGCGCAATGGAGTTTCCTGTACTTGCACTGAAGGAGCCAGTAAGTGGATGCTGTCGGCATCGAGGGAGTTAAGTGTTTCTCCTGTCGACGTCGATGCCAGTGTCGAGAGCCCCTGCGCATATGCCGTTTGCACAACAATACCAGAGGCAGGAGCTGGTATTCAGGAAGGGGCAGGGGTGGCACCGAAAAGGAGGACCTCCGGTTTCCTTCCTTCCTGATCTCCATGCGAGTTGCGTTTTTATTTGTTTCAACATTTTTTGGTGGGGTCGGTGATCTGCGCCCCGGCTTGCACCCCTAGGCCATGGCCTAGGTTGGCCTTATTGGTAATCCTGGCCTTGGGGGGGGGGGTGACATGGGAGGAAACTACAATTCCCAATCTCTTGAGATGAAATCGCAATTCCCAATCTTTTCATAAGACACCACAACTCCCAATCTCGTGAGAAACACTACAGCTCCCAATCTTTTGGGAGGGAACTACAACTCTCCATCTCTTGAGGGAAAACTACAACTTCTACTATCTTGAGAGTACACTACAACTCTCAATCTCTTGAGGGGACACTACAACCCCCCAATCCCTTGAGGGCAAACTACAACTCCTAATCTCTTGAGGGGTGTCTCTCGAGAGGAAACTACAACACGCAGTCTCTTGAGAGAACATAATTCCTAGTCTCTTGAGAAAACACAACTCCCAAATATTTTGAGAGGAAGCTAAAAATTCCAAATTCTTGGGAGGAAACTACAACTCTCAATTTCTTGAGAAGATACTACAATTCCCAAGGTTTTGAGAGGAAACTACAATTCCCAGTCTCTTGTGACGACACTACAACTCCCAAATCTCTTGAGGGGAAACTAAAAATTCCATATTCTTGGGAGGAAATTACAACTCCCAATTTCTTGAGAGGATACTATAATTCCCAAGGTTTTGAGAGGAAACTACAATTCCCAGTCTCTTGTGATGACAATACAACTCCCAATCTCTTGGGGAAAAACTACAACTCCCAATCTCTTAAGGGTAAACTACAGCTCCCAATCTTTTGAGAGAACATATCTCCCAATCTCTTGAGAGAACACAATTCCTAATCTCTTGAGAGAATACTTCAATTCCAAAATCTCTTGAGAGGTAACTACAAATCCCAAACTCTATCCATGAAAACCAAATAATTGCAAGGCAGTTCAATGGAATTCCCTGGATGACATCAGTCGAGGCTGACGAGTGCATCTTCACTGTAGAATTAATGCACTTTGAGACCACTTGAACGGCCATGGCTCAATGCTGTGGAATCATAAGAGTTGTAGTTTACCAAAGTCTTCAGAGTGCTGGGGCCTCATTGAAATAAATACACCTCCCAGCAGGGCCGTAGCCAGGATTTTGATTCGGGGGGGGGGGGAGCTGAGTTTGTTTCGGGGGGGGGGCTGAGACTGGGTGGAAGAGGGTCTACCCTAGCAAACCTTTTGTATTGTTATCCCAATAACCCCATTAATGTGGGATATAATGAGCATGGTGATCAGATCATGATATGAATAAACATAACAGTTTAAATAATGTACCAGTAAGGCCTTCTCGCGGACCACCCTGAGAATTTCGGGGGGCTGAAGCCCCCTTAGCCCCCCGGCTACATGCCTGCCTCCCAGGATTCCATAGTATTGAGCCCCGGCAGTCAAAGTGGTACCAAACTGCATCCATTCGACAGTGCAGACTTCCTCAATCCCTTTGACCGGCCTGGAAATGGAGTAGAGCCAAAATAAAATAACCAAGAGAAGAAAACCCAGCAGAGCTCTTCACGATGGAGGATCATAAATCCTGGCATGATTTGCCACCACATTTAATTAAATATTTCACGAGGAAGGAAAGAAAACCTGTGTGATTGATTTGCCTCCTTTATCGAACCGCGATCGATTCCCAAGGCCTTTCTGCTTGGTCCAAGCCAACCCCCTCCTCCTTTGGAAGGTCTTCAGGAAAGCATTGCAGGTCCTTGAGGTCTACACTAAAGAATGAATATGGTTTGATCCCACTTGAACTGCCATGGCTCAATGCTATAATAGGCTCCGGGGAGTGGTAGTTTGGCGAGGCATCAACATTCTTGGGCAAAGAAGAGGAAAGACATTGTCGAACCACAACTCCCAGGTCTCCATAGTAAAGAAGGCTGGAGACCTTGTAAAGCTAAAACTCCTACGACTTCATAGCAAAGAAAGATGAAGATCTTGTAAAACTAAAACTCCCAGGACTCAATCACATAGAGAGATTAATACCTTGTAAAATTACAATTCCCAGGACTCCATAGCATAAAAAGCTGGAAACCTTGTAAATCTACAACTCCCAGGCCTCCATACTATAGAAGGCTGGAGATCTTGTAAAACTAAAACTCCCAGGACTCCATCACATAGAAAGATTAACACCTTGTAAAACTACAATTCCCATGACTCCATAGCATAAAAGGCTGGAAAGATTGTAAAACTACAACTCCCAGGATTTCATAGTATAGAAATATGGAGACCTTGTAAAACTACAGCTCACAGGACTCAATACCATTGAGGGTCCTGAACATTAGGAAGAACCTCCTGACTATGAGAGCTGTTCAACTTTGGAACTCTCTGCCTCAGAGTGTGGTGGAGGCTCCTTCCTTTGAAACTTTTAAACAGAGACTGGATGGCCAACTGTCAAGGAAACTTTGATTGTGTTTTTCCTGCATGGCAGGGGGTTGGACTAGATGGCCCATGTGGTCTCTTCCAACTATGCTTCATGTTATTTCACATGGGAGTTGTAGTTTTAAATGCCTTCCCTCCAAAAGAATGCTGCTATCTCACTGAACCACTACTCCCATTATTCCACAGACTTGAACCATGGCAGTATCAAACTGCATTTATTCTATAATGTAGATGCTAGGCCTGGTTAATTAAAAAAATGGTTCAAAATTCATTCTGGATGTAGGGGGCACTGGCGCTTCGAATCTGAATGCCTTCCGAAATTTTTTGGAAAAAATCGAAATTGTTTCGGATTAATTCTGAAATTTCGGAATGGCTTTGCTATCTGCGTCCAAACTGGGTTAAACTGGTTAAACCCTCCTCCTTCCTCCTCCTCCTCCTCCCCCCCCCACTCCTTTCCCCCCTCCCTCCCTTCTCCCGCCAAGCTGCAGCCCTGCGGGATGGGTGGGGGGAGAGGGTGGTGATGGAGAGAGAGACAGAAACAGAGAGAAAGACAATACTGACCACTCTCGTCTCGGCACAGGCTGCCAGGATGCGCGGGAGATAATGACCTGGGGGCAGGAGCCCTGTTAAACCCAGTTTGGAAGTGCATTTTTTCCCTCCTGAATCATTTCTAACTCGATTCTTGGGGGGGGGGGGAGCTTTGGAATGGCTTTGGAATGGCAAGGATACTTCCGGGTTCCCAAATCTCTTCGAAATTGCTTCAAAAAGGAATTTGATCCGAATTTATTCCGAATTAAGAAGATTCCGAACAAACCTAACCAGTAGGGGTAGATATTTCCAGTCTTAATCCTTAGAAAACCGGCATTATTTCGTATTAAAATCAATACGAGGAAGAGACAGCTAGAGGACGTGTGGCGGGGCCGCCGCGACGGAGCATCGAGATTGGCTTATAAACAATCTAAAGAGGTTTATGAGCAAGCTATCAAGGAAGCTAAAAAAGTTCATTACTCCTCCTTGATAGAGTCGGCTAGTTCACGCCCAGCTCAACTTTTTAAGATAATTCGCTCACTGACAACAATCCCGACTGTCCCAAACGATAGGGGTTTGGCTCCAATAGCTGAGGCTTTTCAGAACTATTTTGTCGACAAAATCTCGACCCTCCGCCGGGATATCCCAGCCACTCTTGATACAGTATGTGAACTCGAGACTCCACCGCCACTCGGCGGGCCCACCTTCACCCGATTCCAACTGCTGGATCGGGGACAACGCGTGGAGAGGGGTGAGGAGGTCTCCGGGAGGCTCCCATTAAGTTGTGGGGTCCCCCAGGGGGCCATCCTCTCTCCCTTATTGTTTAACATCTATATGCGCCCCCTGGCCCAGCTGGCCTGCGACTTTGGTCTGGAGTGTTATCAGTACGCTGATGACACCCAGCTTTTGCTGAGAATGGATGGCAGGCTGGAGACCGTACCAGATTGTTTCCATCAATGCCTTGAAGCCGTGACTGGATGGCTGCGAGCCAGCCGGCTGAAGGTGAACCTGTCGAAGACGGAGATCTTGTGGCCCGGTCGCCCTGGGCTGGATGAGTGCCGGTTGCCTACCCTGGATGGCGAGCAACTTAGCCCGTCATCCCTTGTTAAGAGCTTGGGTGTCCAATTGGATCCTTTGCTGTCCATGGAGACTCAGGTCTCCATGGTCAGCAAAACCTCATTCTACCATCTACGACAGGCTAGGCGACTGGCACCCTACCTGTCCAGGAATGACCTGGCCACGGTGATCCAAGCAACGGTCATATCGAGATTGGACTACTGTAACGCCCTCACGTTGGCCTTCCCTTGTCGACAATCCGAAACTCAAGCTGGTGCAGAATGCCACTGCTTGCTTGCTGGTGGGAGCACCAGTGAGGGAGCACATTACCCCCATCCTACAGCAACTGCACTGGCTTCCCATTGAGTACCAAATTGCCTTCAAGATGTTGGTTTTAACCTTTAAGGCCTTACACGGTCTAGGGCCTGAGTACCTGAGGGACCGCCTTACCCGTATGTCCCCCGAGGTCACTACGCTCAGAAGAGCAGAATTTGTTACTTGTTCCATCAATCCACTCATGCCACCTTTCCACAACCAGGCAGCGAGCCTTTTCTGCTGCAGCTCCTGTGTTGTGAAATTCCCTTCCAGACGACACTCGAGCGATCCCAGTGCTCGCCCCTTTTCGGAGGGCTTGCAAGACCGCCTCCTTTAGATTGGCTTTTAATTAAACTGGTCTAGCCTGGCGGGTTTTATACTCCGAGTTTAAGGAATCTACAATTCCTGCGAATTTTACTACTGAGACATTGTTCCATGTTTTATTGCATGTTATATGTTTTATTATATGCTGTATGTTTTATTGTGTGTTGTGATCGGCCCCGAGCCTGCAGGGAGGAGCGGAATATAAGATTGAATAAATAAATAAATAAATAAATAAATAAATAAATAAATTTAGATCCTAATTCGACCCACAGCCAGTAACCCGGAAGTGATCTTTCTAAATCGAAACCAGGTCAGCCATTTCCGTAAAGGACGCGTTATTATGTAATTTCCGCCCTTTATCTTTAACCCGCATTTGGTTGTCAGCTGGCAAGAGGAGAGTTGAGGGCAGCACCCACCAGATCTGAAAGGTGCCCAAACAGGGGTTATCTTTAACCACCGTTTGGGTGTCTGAAGGGTGCCTTAGGTCCAACGCTGAGGGAAACCAATCCGCTCCAAAGTGGGTGTTTTAACACAGTTTGGAGCAGATTGGCTTCCCTCCTCTAGACCTAACGCAGGGGAAGCTAATCTGCTCCAAAGTGTGTCAAAACACCCACTTTGGAGCGGATAGGCTTCCCTTGTTAGGTCCCCTCAGCGTTGGACCTAACACAAGGGAAGCTAATCCACTCCAAAGTGGGTGTTTTGTCCCACTTTGGAGAGGAAAGGCTTTCCTCCGCCTTGGACCTAACACCTCCACTCTCCTCTGGCCAGCTGACACCCAAACGAGGGTTAATGATAACCCGCGTTTGGGTGTCAGCTAGTGACAGGGGAGTGCCAGGCAGCACCCTCCATTCTCCTCTGGCCAGCTGGCACCCACACAGGGGTTAAAGATAACCCCCGTTCAGGGGAGGTCTACGGTAATTTTAAATGGTAAGCGAACATTATTTTGGCGCCCACTCAAAAACATTATTTTGATGCCCCCCCTCCGTGCATGCCCAGAAGCTCCTGTGCGCAGGCACAGAAGCCTGTAAACACAGCACTCCCTCTTCTATTCTACCCCCTCCCCTTTTCCCTTGCCACCCCCCAAGTTCCCTGCCTTGCCCACTTCCACCACCACCACCCCATGCCTATTACTTCCTCTTTGCCACAGCAGGCATGTTTGCTGCCTTGGGAAGAAGTGAAAGCCGAAGACAAGGGATGCGGGGAAAGGAGGAGGAGGGCGCGGGTGGGGTGAGGGAGACAGACCACGTGGGGAAGGCAAAGGGAGGAGGGTCCGCCTTACCCACACCCCCGCCTGGCTTCCTGCGCTTGGACGATTCAAAGCGCGGGGGGAGGCCCACAGGGAAGACGGCAAGGCAAAGAAAGACGGGTGCCATGGGTCGACTAACAGAGCTGCTGCTGCTGCTGCTTGCCTGCCATCCGCCCAACTTTAGCACCCAGCCAGCAAGGGGAGAGAGAGAGAGAGAGAGGGAGAAGGGAGGGAGGGGAGGGAGGGAGGGGAGGGAGGGAAGAAGCGAGGAGGGAGGCTTCGGTGAGGCAGGCTGCGCATGAGCCTCTCGGCCCAAGCGCTGGCCCCGGCGGAGCAGCTGGAGTTTCCCCGCTTCTCCCCAGCGTGACTCACGGAGGACCCCCTCCCCTCCTGCGACTGAGGAGACTCCGAGGAAAGGAGGGAGCAGGTGGCTGGTGGCTAAAGAGGAGGCCGGAGGAGGCAGGGGCGGGCAGGGGTGGGGGCTGGAAGCGGGGAGGAGGCACCAGGGCCACGTCCTGTGTGGATGGCAGGGCGGGAGGCAGGGAGGGAGGGAGGGGGAGCGGAACATCGGCCGGACGCTGTCTGGCAGGCGGGGGAATGCGCCCTTTACCCAGATAATTCAGATGGCGCCCCACACAGCGGCGTCCTTTGCCTACCGGTAGGACCGCCCCTGCCCCCATTTGGGTGTCAGCTGGCGACAGGGGAGTGCAAGGCAGCATGCATGGCACCAATAACGAAATTATAACGAATTTCATTATTAAGAAACAATTTTGAAATTTTCACTAAAAATTGCATAACAGTTTCTATTTCGAAACAACTGCGGCTCCTCCCCCCCACATGAGTTTAGAAACAATTTTGTATGGATCAACCACCCCTACTAACCAGGCCTAGTAGATGCACTCTCTGTAAGTCAACACTTCTATCAGCTGCATTGATTCAAGAGCTCCACTTTATCTCAGCTCCATCGATTCAGTGGGTCAACATTTATGTCAGCTTCATTGAGTCAATGGATGTATATCATTGCATATATGAATACTGTTTGCCTATTGTTGCTTCCTTGACAGGGTTGTCAACCTACCTTGATTTTGATTTTTCCAAAAAAAAAAAGGTAACTTGGGACAGACATTTATTAAGTGATGCTGAATGAAGCGCCTCTGTATCGGCTTATGCCGTGACTGCATTACCCATCCTTCAAGTGAGCATCCGGACTTTGAAGTTATTTCCTGTAGCCTTGATATGGATCCAAGCCCCCCGCTCTATAAACACACACACGCACACTCCTTCAACCTCGTTTTTCTGCTAGACAACAGATGCAGCCTCTAATGCAAATATTGCCATTTCCCTGCTGAATTAGCCTTGTCACTTAGCCCAGAAGCTGGCAGCGTTCAGCCAGCTTGCATTTTAATTTGGCCCTGAAGTTACTTATTTCATTATTGATCAAACATAATGCTGAATCAATGTTCATCTTGTTACCTGGGCCATTTCCATGTAATACAGTGATAGCACTGCCTGGAGTTACTCATTCCCATCCCAAAGTGACTTTACCATAAAATCAATGCTTGTTTGTTACTGATATAAGGGGGCAGCATCTATGGAATGGAGTGCAAAGCCAGCGCATAGGAAAGGGGAGATGGGCGGTATGCGGCGGAGCAGCCCTACAGCAGCTCCGGGTGCATCTACACCAGTGGTTCCCAAACTTTTTTGGCCTACCGCCCCCTTTCCAGAAAAACATTTACTCACCGCCTCCCTATAAATTATTTTTTAATTTTTAATAGCAATTAAACAGAAAGATATATGTATTAATGTTTCTACCTTTTTCGTAAAATTAAATGTTTTAATGTGTTTTAATTTTAATTTTAATGTTATTTTAATTGCATGTTGTTTTTATGGCATTGAAAAAGAAGGGGCCGGCACTGGACAAGCGAGGCCCACCTTGAAAAGCGCCTCCTGCTCGCCCCGTGCCGGGCCCAGCAAGTTGCGCTTGTGAGGACGTCCCCATTGGAAGAAAGAGGCAATACACAGGACTGCGCCATGGGCGGGGTTGATGAGAAGGAGGCGCGTACTGCGGTTTCCACGACAACGCCTGCCTGGGGATCGCACGGTTGCGACTGTGTCCTTGTGAGTTGGAATCCCCGGGCAGGCATTGCCGTGGAAACCGGAGCACACGCCTCCTTCCTCTCGTCAACCCCGCACACGGCGCAGTCCTGTGTATCACCTCTTTCTTCCAATGGGGACATCCTCGCAAGTGCGCAACCCTGCAAGTGGCAAGCAAGCCTGGCTCATGCCACCGCCCCCTTATATGGGTTCAGCGCCCCCCCAAATTCTCCTTAGCCTCCCAGCGTCCCCTTGGATCACCTCACCGCCCACCAGGGGGCGGTACCGCCCACTTTGGGAACCACTGATCTATACTATAAATTAACACAGTTTGGCATCACTTTGACTGCCATGGCTCAATGCTATGAGGTCCTGGGAGTTGTCGTTCGGTGAGGCACCAGCCCTCTTTGGCAGAGAAGTGTGCGCTTGAGACGTCGATTCCCAGAATCCTTTCTTGTGGTTTGTTTTCAATGTTAGGGTAGTAATAATACAATATAATTATATATTTCATATTACATGTAATATTACTAATAATATTACAGTATATGGGAATGTATGTTATTAATATTGTGCTGTTCTAATAATATAATATATTGTTTTTACATATAACTTGTAAGCCACTCTGAGTCCCCTTTGGGGTGAGAAGGGCGGCATATAAATGTCGTAAGTAAATAAATAAATAAATAAATAAAGGCCTTGTGAATCTAAAACTCCCAGGATTCCATAGCAAGGCGAGCCTGGCGACTGTAGCTGGTTCCCTGAACGGGGCCCTCCTGAGCCTGCTGGGCTCGCCGACCTCTGAGACCTCCGGGGAGCAGCGAGACCGGCTGGAGGAGAAACCTGCCGAGGCCCAGGGGGCCCCGCGGCTCAGTCTGACGGTGAGAGGACGGCTGGGGTGGCCTCCCTGTGAGGAGGAGCTCCCACCAGAAACGGGGCCATGGCGGGAGCCGTGGAGTCACCCTGGTGGAGCCCATGGCGGGCATTGGGGTGCCGGACCCCCCTGCATTTGGGGCAGAGGGTGTGGGCCGAAGTCCCCAAGATGGCACCGAGCCTGACTCTCTCAGCGTCCTCAGCCCCACCCTCAGGCCCTCCCCCAGGGGCTTTGTCCATGCCCCCTCTGATTCAATTTCTGCCTCTGCCTCTACCTCTAGCCGTACGCTGCTGGCAGGCTCTCCATCTGAGGTACTCAGTGTTTCCTATGTTCTATCTAAGGCCCCTGGGAACGCCCCCGCCGCCGGGCCTGCCAACTAACTCAGATCCCCATCATCTCCACCAATCTCCGAGGCCTCGCTCCACCTGGAAATGGCCGGAGAAGGAAGAACAGGATGGGCCAGGCAAGACGAAAGCGTCGGGAGAGAAACGGCCAGTTAAAAGGCCAGCCACACCATCAGACACCTCCCCCCCCAAGTCGCTTCCGCTGGAGTTTCCATCAATGCCAGCAGCCCGGACCTAGTACCGTCACCACCACCGACACATCTGAGCCCAATTCTGCCCCCATCGCTCCGGCCCTCCCCACCATTGCTGGACCCTCTGGGCTCCCACAGACCGCCATTCGGTGGTCTGTGTCAACTCCCTCGAAGAAGAGGGAAGCCCAGAAAGCACCAGAGTAGGTCCTTCCAATCACGGACCTTCTGGGGGTGGGCTTCAGCCGGAAGGGGGAGCGCCCCAGATCCGGCCACCGGTTCGGCTTCTACTAGTGACACCAAGAGCTCCTGTGAGGGCCAGAATAGACAGCTGGACAGGCCGCCCTCAAGGACTAACCGAGGAAGGAACTACCTGGTGGCGACTGCAGCCCCGTCACCCGCCACTCTGGTCCCTCAAATGTCAGGGAGGACTGGGACTATTGGACTGCCAGCTGAACCGGTGAAGAATGGCCAGGGTCCCTTACTGGCTTCAACCTTTTCATGGGGTGTGCCGGAAGTTAAACCCCCTGCCGACCTTTACCACCCAAGTTCGCTAGGTATTTCAGTGATCTCGGGAAGGGGTGTGTACGGTAGGCGCAGGCCAAATGCGAGATTAACTGCGAGATCCGGACTGAGTCATAGAAGGACTCGGCCCGGCTCTGACCTGCGTCCTATCCCTAAGCACGCTGTTGATAGACATCCAGCTATCCCCCCTTCCACTCTGGTGCTGGTTAACGCCCGATCCATTCGGAACAAGACCGCCACTATCAGGGAGTTTTGTGAAGACCTCAAAGCGGACCTTTTCTGTATAACGGAGACCTGGCTCCAGGAGCGCGATACCACCAGTCTCCACGAAGTGATTCCCCTGACTACGCTTGCCACGCACCAGAACAGGAACGGGGGACGGGGGTGGCAATACTCTTCCGTGATGGATTGCACCTTAGGGCGATCCCTGCGCTCACCACCTCGGGGCTTGAAAGTGCCGGCCTGGTGTGGGAGTCTCAGGAGAGCCTGGCGATCTTGCTGGTGTACCGTGCGCCTAGCGCACCGGCAGAGAGCCTGGCGCGGCTGCCGGAGGCTGCGTCGGCGTGGACATTGAGGTTTCCTAGACTTATTGTTCTGGGGGACTTCAATGTCCACGCCGACGCAGCCTCCGCTCCATCTGCAGCCATGGACCTACTTTCGACCATGGCGACATTAGGCCTCTCCCTCTGTAACTCGGGGCCCACGCACTCGGCAGGGCACACCCTTGACCTGGTATTTAGTGCGGGAATCCAAGTGGACCTAGCCTCCGTAATAGAGGTTCCATGGTCGGACCACTGTGCCCTAAGGATCCGGGTTGAGCAACCGCCCCCTCCATGCAAGGGCGCCGAACAGATTTTGGTTCGCCCGAAGAGACTTATGGAACCCGAAAGGTTCCTGAATGCTCTGAGGGATCTGGAGTCTATCAGCGTCTCTGTCGACGAGCAGGTTCAAGCCTGGAACACCTCGTTAGCCAGAGCTCTCGACGAGATTGCCCCTAGGCGCCTCTTCTCCGACCCCGCAAAACATCGATCCCCTGGTATACAGAGGACCTCAGGTCGATGAAGCGGGAGAGGAGACGGCTAGAGCGCGTGTGGAGGAACCTCCGTGACGGAGCCTCAGTATCAGCTTATAGGCTATTTAAAGATACTTATGAGCGTGCTGTCAAGGCAGCCAAAAATGTGTACTTTTCTGCCTTGATAGCGTCTGCCAGCTCACGCCCGGCTCAATTGTTTAAGGTAATTCGGTCTTTGACGACGGTCCCTACTGTCCCAAAAGCAGCGATCAGACCCCTACCGCCGGTGCTTTCCAGAGCTATTTCACAGACAAGATTCTGAATCTCCGCCGACCTTCCTGCCACAATTGATACAGTAAGAGAACTTGAGACCCCGTGGCCCTCCGCCGGGCCACACCTCGACCGGTTTCGCCACTGGACGCAGATGCTGTTGATAAGATTGTGGCTGCAACCAGGCCTACCACCTGCTCCTCGACCCGTGCCCCTCCTGGCTTGTTAGATCCTGCCTGAGGGGCTACGTGGGCCCTGTTGAACATCGTAAATACCTCCCTTGAGCAAGGAGTCTTCCCAGAGTGCTTTAAAGAGGGTGGTAGCTCCATTACTGAAGAAACCGTCACTAGATCCTGCGGTTCCCTCCAACTACCGACCAGTGTCGAACCTCTCGTACCTGGGCAAGGTAGTTGAGAGGGCAGTAATGGAGCAGTTGCAGTCCTTCTTAGATGATGCAACATGGCTAGACGCCTTCCAGTCCGGCTTCCGTTCGGGGCACGGGATGGAGACGGTCCTGGTCTCCATCACAGATCAACTCCGCTGCCAGCTCGACCAAGGCGGGTCTGCGCTGCTCGTGTTATTGGACCTCACGGCAGCGTTTGACACGGTCGACCACAATCTACTGATCCACCGCCTGGCCATGGCTGGAGTGAGGGGGGACAGTTCTTAAATGGCTGACCTCCTTCCTCCACCAGCGGTCTCAGCGTGTGAGGAGGGGCGAGGTGGTCTCCGAGGGCTCCCTCATTAGTTTGTGGAGTTCCGTCAGGGGCCATTCTCTCCCCTCTGTTATTCAACATCTACATGCAGCCGCTTGCACAGCTGGTGCGGAGTTATGGGCTGGAGTGCCACCAGTACGCTGACGACACCCAGCTCATTCTGAGGATGGAGGACAGGCCGGGATCCATCCCCGATAATTTCCAACACTGCCTCGAGGCCGTTACTGGATGGCTGCGTGCCAGTAGCTTGAGGGTGAATCCGCGAAGATGGAGATCTTGTGGTCGGGCCGCTCGGGTGGTGTAGATGTCCAGCTTCCGACCCTGGACGGTGTGGCGCTATGCCCATCGCCTTCCGTTAAGAGCCTGGGGGTCCATCTGGACTCCCAGCTGACCATGGAGGCCCAGGTCTCCGCGGTCAGCAAGGTTGCTTTTTTCATCTGCGACAGGCTCGGAGGCTGGCCCCCCTATATCTCCCGAATGACCTGGCCACGGTGATCCAAGCTACGGTCATCTCAAGGCTGGATTACTGTAACGCGCTTTACGTTGGCCTTCCTTTGTCGGCGACCCGGAAGCTCAAGCTGGTGCGAACACTGCCGCCCGGCTCCTGTCTGGAACTTCAGCAGGCCGCCACATCACACCTGTTTTGCAGGATCTGCACTGGCTCCCAATCGAGCACCGGATCTCCTTCAAGGTGTTGGTTCTTACCTTTAAGGCCTTGCATGGCCTGGGGCCAGCGTACTTGAGGGACCGACTCACCCCACACTGTCCCCGAGATCACTACGCCCGAGGATGCTAATTTGTTAGAGATACCCTCGCGAAATCGGCTAAACTGACATCTACTCGCCGGAGGGCGTTCTCCGTTATAGCTCCTACGCTGTGGAACGCCCTCCCGGCTGGAACGCGGGCTATAAAGGACCTGCTCCCGTTTAGACGCGCCTGCAAAACTTATTTGTTTAAGCAGGCCTTCGGTGAGTAGGTCCTGCCCATGTTCCGCTTTAGCCGCTGTCCTGGGGTGTCACGCTATCTAATTTCTGAACTGTACCTGGGGGTTTTGTATTTTGCTGTTTTAACTGTTTAATTGTCTTAGATGTTTTATCGCATTGCTTGCGTGTAGTTGTACCTTCGGTTCCTGTGAGCCGCCGCGAGCCTCAGGGAGTTGGCGGCATAGAAACCCGAATAATAATAATAATAATAGCATTGAGCTATGGCAAGATCAAACTGCTCTCATTCTACAGTGTAGACTCACCTTGAAATGGGCACTTCTAGCTCAACATGGGAAACAGCAAGAAGATTGTAGAATATAGCTGGCAGAGCACCAAAGACCAAATTTGGCCCCTTGACCTGTTTAATGGCTCCTAATCTGATTCAAGGACATTCTAAATACTCCCTAAGGCAATTTCCCCAAGCCATTCTCTCTCTCTCTCTCTCTCTCTCTCTCTCTCTCTCTCTCTCTCTGTGTGTGTGTGTGTGTGTGTGTGTGTGTGTATCAGAAATCTGTCCAAAAGTCTAGTTCTAGGTCACTTCTTGGAAAATGCAGTGCTTTCTGTCTGTGCTATCAAGAGGAATTCAATGAGTTATGGGTAACCACACGTACATATACTAGAACTAGCAGGGAGCCAGTGTTGCCCGTAGACACCTCCAAGGTCATGTGGCCAGCATGACTGCATGGAGCACTGTTACCTTTCTGCTGAAATGGTATCTATTGATCTACTCACATTTGCATGTTTTCAAACTGCTAGGTTGGGGGAAGCTGTGGCTAACAGTGGGAGCTCACCCACTCCCTTTCGGTCAGCAAGTTCAGCAGCTCAGCTGTTTAACCCGCTGCACCACCTAAAGGGACTCCTAAATACTGGAATAGGGTTCTAGAAAAATAGGGGTCAAATCTCCACTCAGCCGTAGGGGTGTGCAAAATATCGTTTTGGTATATCGTATTTGGAAGATTTGGAGGACTTGGATGCTGAATCCTCAAAAATGGTCCTAGTTTGGCCTTATGATTTTCCGTATATCAGAAATGACTTGAAGGCACACAAGAACAACAATTATAAGTATAAACATCCGTGCGTCTCCTGGGCAACGTCCTTGCAGACGGCCAATTTTCTCACACCAGAAGCCATTCGCAGTTTCTCAAGATGCTCCTGACATAAGAGACTAGCCGTCCCCTGCCAGGCGTTGCTGTGGCCCAGTCTGGTGATCTGGAAAATAAAGTAATGATAAAGTGTTGGTTTTTCATAGATGTAATGTCTTGATGCTTGTGGGTAAGCAGTATTTTTTGCTGTTTCTTTGCCAGTGTTAATATTGAGATTGTCTGGTTTGTCTACTCTGGAACATACAAGCGGTCCCTTTCAAATCTATGATACTATATCTGTGTGTGTGGATCATATATCTATCTGGCTGGATAGCTTTTTGTCAGGAGGGATTTGATTACATTTTCTTGCCCTGGTGAAGGGAGTTGGATTGGATGGCCTTAAGTTTCTGTTGGTCATGGGGTTCTGTGTGGGAAGTTTGGCCCAATTCTGTCGTTGGTGAGGTTGAGAATGCTCTTTGCTTGTAGGTGAACAATAAATCCCAGTAACTACAACTCCCAAATGTCAAGGTCTATTTTTCTCCAAACTCCATCTGTGTTCATATTTGGGCACATGGAATATTGGTGCCAAGTTTGGCCCAGATCCATCATTGTTTGAGTCCACAGTGCTCTCTGGATGTAGGTGAACTACAACTCCAAACTCGAGGTCAATGCCCACCAAACCCTTCTAGTGTTTTCTGTTGGTCATGGGAGTCCTGGGTGCCACGTTTGGTTCAATTCCATCATTGGTGGAGTTCAGAATATTCTTTGATTGTAGGTGAACTATAAATCCCAGTAACTACAACTCCCAAATGTCAAGGTCTATTTTCCCCAAACTCCATCTGTGTTCATATCTGGGCACATAGAATATTGGTGCCAAGTTTGGTCCAGATCCATCATTGTTTGAGTCCACAGTGCTCTCTGGATGCAGGTAAACTACAACTCCCAAACTCAAGGTCAATGCCCACCAAACCGTTCTAGTGTTTTCTATTGGTTATGGGAGTCCTGGGTGCCATGTTTGGTTCAATTCCAATTGGTCAAATATTAATTGCCCAGCAAAGTCCCAAATGTTCTAGTGTTTTCTGAATATGGTCAAGTTTGGCCCAGAGTCCAAGTGCTCTCTGGTTGTAGGCCACTCCCAAACTAGGCCATGGCCTGTTGGTCACAGGCCCGGCGGCCACCTTAGGCCATGGCTTAGGCGGCACAGGGGGCAGGTCCAGACCCCCCCAAGAAAGTTTTAAAAAATAATCAAAAAATAATCCAAAAAAAGGGCACATGCGGTGGCATAAACGCTATCCACGGCCGCCCCCTCCTTTGCTCTGCTCCCCTCGGCTCTGCCCCTGCCCTGGCTCTGCCCCGCCCCCGGCTCCGCCCCCGCCTCCTCGCCGGCGCGAAGAGGAGGAAGGAAAGCCCCACCCCTGGAGCCGATGCAGGGCCTCCCCACGGCTCCTCCCTCCCTCCTAAAGCCACAATTTCAGCCGCTTCTCAGGCCGGCATAGTGGCTTTAGGAGGGAGGGAGGGAGGAGCCGGCGAGGAGGCGGGGGCGGAGCCGGGGCTGGGGAGGAGCGGGGCAGAGCCAGGGTGGGGCAGAGCCAGGGGCGGGGGCAGAGCCTTTGGCCTAGGGCGCCAAAAGGGCTTGATCCAGGCCTGGTTGGTCATGGGAGTCCCGGGTGCCATGTTTGGTTCAATTCCATCATTGGTGGAGTTCAGAATATTCTTTGATTGTACGTTAACTATAAATCCCAGCAACTGCAACTCCCGAATGAAAAAAAATTAAAAATTGTGTGATGGTCACTCCTTGGGTTAGTAGGTGTCTTATGGCCAAATTTGGCGGCAATTCATTTGGTGGTTTTTGAGTTATGTTAATCCCACAAACTAAAATTACATTTTTATTTTTATAGATGTGGTTCTACGAGTCATACAGAGGATGCAGAGCTGCCATGTTTACCTCAGAGTCTCTCTTCCTATGGCTTTGTATCTCCAGAATGAAGGATGTCTTGCTGCTCCAGGGGAAGCCCTAATCGAGGAGCAAGATGCCTTCAACCACTTCCCAAGATTCTGTTTACACTGATTAATTAACACATCCCTGCTGTGTTTGGCTACAGCCAGCATTGAACAGAAGGTGAGAGCAGTAAGGACACACACACACACACACACACACACACACACATACAGATCTCTCTGTGCAATTTTGAGCAAGCACCAGAGTTCACTGGGGACACCCAAAGGTAAATACCAAATGGGGAACCACTGGGAGGCGGGTGGGAGCCACAAAGAGAGTAATCGGATTTAAGAGACCTAATAAAACCTAAGAAGCCCCCTCTCAGCCAAGATCAACAAGGCAATATTGACAAAGGAAAGACAATGTAGATGCCCAAAAGGGCAGTTGGTCTCACGTTCACTCTCACACTCTCCGCAATCAATACTTTCTGGGTTTTTCGCTTTTTCCAGTGTGGCTGGGAGTACATCAGAGGCCAAAAAACGTTGCTTTTTTGATGCTAGGGTGAGATTAGGGACATATCACCACTCTGAGTTATGAAACTTTGGGTGCATCTATACTGCAGAATTGATGCAGATTGATACGACTTGAACGTATCAAGGTGCAATGCCATGGGATTTTTGGACTTTTTACAAATATTTATTTTACAATTTTAGGGGTTTGGTTTTTTTTACAATTTTGACCCCAGCGGGGGACTCAAAGCGGTTTCCAACATAATATGGCAAAGTTTAAGGCCTCACATACAGAAGCCTAACATAACAATAATAACATACAATTATCAATTATATCATAAAACCCCAACATAATTTAACATTAAAACACGGAATTAAAAACGTATCAATAAAAACATTAAAATCACACAGTCCAAATATGTCTATTGCACATAAGCCCTGATGATTCCTTATATTGCTTATTGCCCAAAAGCCTTGGTCCCATAGCCAAGTTTTCACTTTTCTTCTGAAGGCCAGGAGGGAGGGCGCTGATCTAATTTTGTTGGGGAGTTCCATAGCCGAGAGGCCACCACTGAGAAGGTCCTGTCTTTCGTCCCGACCTATTGTACTTGAGAAGGAGGTGGGACCAAGAGCAGGACCTCCCCAGACTATCTTAATCTCCAAGATGGTTCATAATGGGAGATATGTTCAGACAGGTAAGCTGGACCAAAACCATTTAGGGCTTTATAGGCCAAAGACAGCATTTTGAATTGTGCTCGGTAACAGAGCAGTTGCATGCTTCCTGTACCCTGTTGCAGTGACTACTCTGGCTGCCATCCATTGGACCAATTGAAGCTTCCGAACAGTCTTCAAAGACAACCCCACGTAGAGTGTGTTACAGTAGTCTATACGGGGTGTAACCAGAGCGTGGACTACCATGACCAAGTCTGACTTCCCAATATTCCCAAGGCTTCACATTATTGCTTTGCTTGGCTTTCGGAAGATCTGTGCACGATGGGTACCTAGGATGCTGATGCCTGAAATAAAAATGTGTTCATCGTTGGCAGAAATGTATCCAATTGTCTGGTGATTATGTGGAAAAGTGAATAGTGGTAGTTAAAGAGCACTTTCTAAGGATTATTTCTGCATTTGATGTATTAAAAAGATGTTGTTGTTTATTCATTCAGTCGCTTCCAACTCTTCGTGACCTCATGGATCATCCCACGCCAGAGCTTCCTGTTGGCCGTCATCAGCCCCAGCTCCTTCAAGGTCAAGCCAGTCACTTCAAGGATACCATCCATCCATATTGTCCTTGGTTGGCCCCTCTTACAATAATAATAATAATAATAATAATAATAGACTTTATTTATATTCCGCTCTTCTCACCCCAAAGGGGATTCAGAGTGGATTACAGGTACACATACTTAGCAGACAAACCCTGCCGTTTCCACATACACACATATAGACGAACCGAGGCAAACTCTGGCCACCAGGGGGAGCTGGCGCACTCCTCATCTTTCAGCATTCCCAGCATCCCTCGTTGTTCTTTCCTTTTCTCCCAGCATCATTGTCTTCTCCAAGCTTTCCTGTCTTCTCTAAGAGCAATCAGATCTGAACTGTTTATTCATTCAGTCACTTCCAACTCTTTGTGACCTCATGGACCATCCCACGCCAGCGCACTCTGTTGGACATCGCCACCCCCAGCTCCTTCAAAGACAAGCCAGTCACTTCAAGGATACCATCCATCCATCTTGCCCTTGGTCGGCCTCTCTTCCTTTTTCCTTCCATTGTCATCTGCATCATCATCTTCTCCAAGCTTTCCTGTCTTCTCATGATGTGGCCAAAGTACTTCATCTTTGCCTCTAATATCCTTCCCTCCAGTGAGCAGTCAAGCTTTATTTCCTGAAGTATGGACTCGTTGGATCTTCTTGCGGTCCAAGGCACTCTCAGAACTTTCCTTCAATACCACAATTCAAAAGCATCTATCTTCCTTCGCTCAGTCTTCCTTATGGTCCAGCTCTCACATCCGTAGGTTACTACGGGAAAATATTGCCATCCAAACCCAAGTAACGAAGGTGGAGGCATTACTTTTCATTCAACTCTTGTAGAAGGCTATCCTAGTTCGCCACAGACAAGGTTCTGCTGGATATGAAGTTTACTTCTGGTACTCTGCTATATTTATGGTGGAATCACCCCAACTGAAGGTTATTTTGAGTCTAACAGCTCAGAATCCCCAACAGTAGTCAAGCTTCCCACCAGCGGGAGGTTTCTGGTAGGCCTGTTTGATTTTTTAAAAATGGTTGAAAACCCGTTCTGGATATAGGGGACGCTGGCGCTTCAAATCTGAATGACTTCCAAAATTTTCCGGAAAATTTTCAGAATTTCCCGAATTAATTCCAAAATTTTGGAATGGCTTCATTAAAGGCGAGCACTCATGCTTAACCCAGTTTGGATGGGGATGTCTTCCCTCTGCGTAAGAACTGGGGAAACAGCCATGTTTAACCCAGTTTGGATGGGTTCTCTCTTCTTTACTTGGACTATCACCCCAGTTCTGACGCAGAGGGAAGACATCCGCATCCAAATTGGGTTAAACAGCCAATGAGGGGAAAGCACCTCGAAAGGGGCGGGAATCTAATGCCAATTCCTTGCCAAAAATGGCGGCAGTGGCCTCGAAATGGCAAATTTATTTACTTTATTTATATTCTGCTCTTCTCACTCCGAAGGGGACGCAGAGCGGATTACGGGTACACATACTTAGCAGACAATCCCTGCCGTTTCCACATACACACATATAGACGAACAGAGGCAAACTCTGGCCACCAGGGGGAGCTGCCGCACTCCTCATCTCTCAGCGATCCCAGCGTTCCGCATTCTTTAGCGTTCCTGGAGTTCTTTATGGCCTCATAATTCAGTCAAAATTTGCCTCCCCACTTAATGTGATACCTTTATCTCCTACTTGAAAGATGCAACTGTCTTTCGGGCTGCAAAGGTCAACAGCAGGCTACACTTAAAGGTCGAGCACCCACCTTGACCTGGACAGGCCTTGAACTCATGACCTACTGGTCAGAGAGATCTTATGCAGCTGACACTTAGCCAGCTGTGCCACATTCCCGATTCCTTTCCTAAAATGGTGGCGGTGGCCTCGAAATGGCAAATGCACTTCCGGGTTGCTTACATCGCTTCAAAACCGCTTCAAAAGTGAATTTAATCCGAATTCATTCCGATTTTACGACATTCCGACAAACCTACCCAGGCCTACTTTCTGGGGATCTTAAGCATCCATTGCATCCTTGCATCAGAGTTGGCTGGGACATTTGCACTTTTTCCTCGCTCTGAGCAGGTATGTATTCCCCTTCCATTTTTCCCCCGTTTCCTTAAATGGCTTAGAAAGCACTTAAGCGTGCCGGCCAACATTTTCTTATTAACTAATTTCACTTCGATCCTATTAAAACAGAGGCTTCCTAACCTTCAATTGAACTCCCCACCTCCAAAAGTGAGTCCTTTTGTTGTTGTTGCTGCTTTTATATTTAATGACAATGGGATGCTCTCCCTTCTTCCAGAGAGCTATCATGCCATCTGGATCATCCAGCCTCTGCTGTCCGTATGTTTTGCAAGATCTAAGGAACGCTCATGAAAATAGAACAGCATGCCTTTTCCCCCATTGGGAGGAAAGAAACAGGGGCCTGAACTACAGCTACAGCTCAATTCGTTTGGTAAAAAAAAGAACATGTGACCTTAAAATAGACATATTGGGATCTCTGAAGGAACATAGAAAGTGTGTTCCTTGTAGGACGGACACTTATGCATTGCCTCCCTGCAGGCCCAGTGTGACGATGGAGGAAACTTCACCCCGTTCACTTTACTTAAAACCGTGGCAGGGCAGGCTATCCTTTAACCCCCACCGCTGCCACCAAATGTGAAGATGTTCAATGCCTTGTACTGGATTTACTGTGGACGACTGACCACTGCCACCAATTCTCAAGGTTTTCCTTCTTTGTTATTAATTAACTTGCTGCCACCATTTGTCAAGGCTTGACCACTAGATGTGAGGGTCTTTATGAATAAACGACTTCCACAGGTGTAGTGTTGAAGGTGTTTAACAGTTTATTTTACACAAATGGGCTCAAAGCTTAGGTGGTTTCAAACCTCCAAAGAGGTACAGACTTGCAATTTTAAACAATGTAACACTGGGGTTTTAACTTCCCCTTACACAGTTACACACAAGTAACTACTTAATACTGGGTTACTCTCAACCCTGGGACCAAACTCTATCCCACACACTTGGGTTTCTCTAAACCCACACACAGAACTGAACTGCACACTGCAGCTCCCACGACAGCTTGCTGCTTCAGCAACTGCCAATTCCCAACTAACTCTGGTCACAGCTGCTGGCCAACTGACATTCTCCAACTGTCAGATTCAAACTGAACATTCTAAAGCCAGAGTGGCCTCTGTTGTCATGGCAACAGCCTCTGCCTCAAGCTTGCTGCTGGGAACATTCTACTGCTCACTCTCTGCAACTTTTAAAGAATGTCCCTTCTAAATACATAAACAAACATGTGATTAACCTATAAATAACCACCTCATCACACCCTTCTAAATACATAAACAAACATGGATTAACACATTTTGCACCCTAGGCCACACTTTGGAATTACGCCCCCTTTAAGCCAACCTCTACCGCACCCCCCCCCAAACATCATTTCATCCTCTTGTCCCTCTTAGGGCCCCACACCCAGCTCTCCCGGTTTGGCACACTAGGTCCGCCACAGGAGTTTCCCTCTCGGCAGGCACTATGGATGCAGGCATGGGGGGAGGAGCCTCCTCCCCGATGCCGGGGCTTGAGGCACTTGGCTCCTACCTGGTATCGGGGATTGCGCATGCGTTGTAGTCAGCAGCTATACCGATGCCGCGCTTCTCCCCGATACTGGGGCTTGTCGCATTGGGCTTCCCTCGTGTACTGGGGTTTGTGCATGTGCCGTAGCCAGCAGTTGCGCTTCTCTCTCCAGTAAGGAGGAGTCTCCTCCTTGTGTTGGAGGAGGAATACCAGCTTTCATGGTGTTAGGGCATGCGCAGACTGCGCGATGGAGTTTCCTGTACTTGCACTGAAGAAGCCAGCAAGTGGATGCTGTCGGCATCGAGGGAGTTAATTGTTCCTCCTGTTGACGTCGATGCCAGTGTCGAGAGCCCCTGCGCATACGCCGTTTGCGCAACAATAACAGAGGCAGGAGCTGGTATTCAGGAAGGGGCAGGGGCGGCGCTGAAAAGGAGGACCTCCGGTATCCTTCCTTCCTCATCTCCATGCGAGTTGCGTTTTTATTTGTTTCAACATATATTTTTTTGGTCCGTGATCTGCGCCCCCCTCGGCTTGCACCCCTAGGCCATGGCCTAGGTTGGCCTTATGGGTAATCCTGGCCAACCTCCCTGTAAAGAAGAGAGGAAAATAAAGCGGGATTCCGATTTGCATATGCTATTTTCTATATGCTGCCACAAATGTAGAAATAATTACAATCATTTAAATTCGTGGTTCTCAACGTTCCTAGTGCTGCAACCCATGTCATGTTGTGGTGACTCCCAACCATCACATTATTTTCGTTGCTACTTCACAACTTTCATTTTGCGACTGTTATGAATCGTCATGTAAATATCTGATATGCAGGTTGTATTTTCATTCACTGGACCACATTTGGCACAAATGCCCGATACGCCCAGATTTGAATACTGGGGTGATTTTGTCATTTGGGACTTGTAGTTGCTGGGATTTATAGTTCACCTACAATCAAAGAGCATTCTGAGCTATGGAAGCGAACCAAACTTGGCATACAGAATTCCCATGACCAACAGAAAATATTGGAAGGGTCTGGTGGACATTGGCCTTGAGTTTGGGAGTTGTAGTTCACCTACATCCAGAGAGCACTGTGAACTCAAACAATGATAGATCTGAACCTAACTTGGCACGAATAGTCAATATGACCAAATGTGAACACTGCTGGAGTTTGGGGAAAATAGATCTCGACATTTGGAAGTTGTAGTTGCTGGGATTTATAGTTCACCTACAATCAAAGAGGATTCTGAACTCTACCAATGATGGAATTGAACCAAACTTGGCACACAGAACTCCCATGACCAACAGAAAATATTGTGTTTTCTGATTATCTTTGGCGACCCATCTGACACCCCCCTCATGCCCCCCCCCCCTTGGGGTCCTGACCCCCAGGTTGAGAAATGCTGATTTAAAAAGAAATACAATAGCAAGGAAGGCTGTGACTTGTCTGTCAGCCTCCTCCATCTGCTTGTAAGGTCCCATTGTTTTCTACTTGGGGTATTTTATTTTCAAATGACACTTGCCTGGACTGGCTTAGAAATAAAGGATTTCTTGAACGCTCCTCTTGAAAATAGGACTCTTGACCAGTTTCCTTGGCTTGTCTTTATTGGAAAGTGGAAAAAACCCACCAGAGAAGGGTTTTTCAAACCTTTTTCAGCCATGGAGCCTTTTCAAGCAAGTTTTCGAATGCACCCCCAAGTGCATTCAAGTGGGTCGGGTCAATGGCAGGTGGATGGAGAATGTTTGTGTGAACTAAATTACAATCTACATGAATAAAAATGTAATGTCAGTTTGTGGAAATTAACATAACTCAAAAACCACTTGACAAATTGCTGCCAAATTTGGCCACAAGACACCTACTAACCCAAGAAGTGACCATCACTCAATTTTTTTTGTCATTTGGGAGTTGTAGTTGTTGGGATTTATAGTTCACCTACAATCTAGGAGCATTCTGAACCCCACCAATGACTGAATTGAACCAAACATGGCACAGAAGACTCCCATGATCAACAGGAAACACTAGAAGGGTTTGGTGGGCATTGACCTTGAGTTTTGGAGTTGTAGTTCAGTGTTTCCCAAACTTTTTTGAGCCGCGGCACACTTTTAACATTAAAAAAATCCGGGGGCACACCACCAACCAAAATGACACTCTAACACAGTAAAGAACGGCTGGGGGTTGGTGGCGGGCGAGAGTCATGGTGGGAGTCATGGCGGATTGGAGGCGGGCTGGGGAAACGGCCGAAGGAGGCGGCGCCCCGGTCCCTTCTTCTTTTTCTTCGCCACTGCCCGGCCCTTCCTCCTCCCCCAAGCAGCAGGAGTTCGGCAGGAGGGAGGGAGGAAGGGGGCAGAGAGCTTTTCTCGCGGCACAGCAGGAGGTCCGTCACGGCACACTATTGTGCCACGGCACACTGGTTGAGAAAGACTGTTGTAGTTCACCTACATCCAGAGAGCACTGTGGACTCAAACAATGATGGATCTGGACCAAACTTGGCACGACTATTCCATATGCCCAAATATGAACACAGATGGAGTTTGGGGGGAAATAGACCTTGACATTTGGGAGTTGTAGTTACTGGGATTTATAGTTCACCTACAATCAAAGAGCAAACTTCCCACACAGAACCCCCAAGACCAATAGAAAATATTATATTATTTGTTATATTATATTATATATTGTATTATTAATATAATATAATATATAATACAATATATTATATTATATATTATAATATATAATATGTATTATTTTGGCAAGAAAAGCTGTCCTCAAACTGCTGTTATCCTTTGCTATCCAACTCCAAAATGTTATAATATATTATATTATGAATATAATATATTGTATTATATATTATATGTCATATAATATTATATATTGTTTTATTTATATTTTATTAATATTAATAGTATTTCTATAATACATATATTATATCTAATATATGTATTATATTATATTGTTAATATAATATATGTAATATATATTATATTATATATTATAATATATTATATTATGAATATAATATATTGTATTATATATTATATGTCATATAATATTATATATTTTTTATTAATATTTTATTAATATTAATAGTATTTTATAATACATATATTATATCTAATATATGTATTATATTATATTGTTAATATAATATATGTAATACAATATATTATATATTATAATATATTATATTATTAGTAGTATTATTATTAGTATTATTAAACTCAGAACTAAGAGTATTTTTCTCATTGCAGGCTTCGAAAATGCTCTGAAAAGAGGAAAATTGAAGGATTTTAGGGCGAAGGAAGAAATGAATGCCTTCCAAACTCAAAAGATATTGGTGGGGTGAGGGGGGGGCTAGAATGGGGAGGGGAGGACCAAGGAGAGGACTGCATTAGATTAGCAGATAGGCAAAGCTCTCCAGAGGAAGCCTAATACGATTAGCGGTGTTCCTCCCCGATTTCTCCCTTATTGATTCAGAGAATTTTAATTCCGACTCTTGCTTTTTTTGGCTTTTTTTTGGACATAATCCGGATTTATTACAAGACGAGAGCGGTTTTAGGTAGAGGAAGCGATCAAGGTCGATTTCTTCAGCGGTTTAATCTGACATGCATTTCATATTTATATTAATTTGGGAGAGGAAAAACAAATACCTCTTATAAAATAAAATCCAGACAGGGATTTGGGGGAAGGAGATTATGGGATGGGGGGAGGAAGGAAGGAAGGAAACACAGGAGGCATCCATCCTGCCAGTTCCAGGAAACACAGGCCACCCTGGAAACCTACATTTGGACATAATAATACAATAACACCATAAGAGAGCGACAAGGCGGGTCAGGGAGAAAGATATTTCTATTTTCTTTCCTATACGTCGCTTCTCCCTCCAGTGGCTGCCCGGTTTAATTCTATAGACGAGAGAGAGACCAATCTATAGCAAGGGCTCCTAAGCACCTCAAGCATGCTTAGGCCCCTTGGGCTCTTTTCTCAGGCCCTCCTCTCTTTCGCCATCCCTTCCTTCCTTCTCTCTTTCCTTCCTCCTTCCCTCCATCTTCCTCCTTCCCTTCCACCCTTTCGTCTTTCCTTCCCTCTTTCCTTCCTTCCTTCTCTCTTTCTTTCCTCCTTCGCCCCCTCTTTCTCCTTCCCTTCCACCCTTTCCCCTTCCTTCCTTCTTTCCTTCCTTCCTTCCTTCCTTCTCTCTTTCCTTCCTCCTTCCCTCCATCTTCCTCCTTCCCTTCCACCCTTTCGTCTTTCCTTCCCTCTTTCCTTCCTTCCTTCTCTCTTTCTTTCCTCCTTCGCCCCCTCTTTCTCCTTCCCTTCCACCCTTTCCCCTTCCTTCCTTCCTTCCTTCTTTCCTTCCTTCCTTCTCTCTTTCCTTCCTCCTTCCCTCCATCTTCCTCCTTCCCTTCCACCCTTTCGTCTTTCCTTCCTTCCTTCTCTCTTTCTTTCCTCCTTCGCCCTCTCTTTCTCCTTCCCTTCCACCCTTCCCCCTTCCTTCCTTCCTTCTTTCCTTCCTTCCTTCCTTCTCTCTTTCCTTCCTCCTTTCCCTTCAACCCTTTCGTCATTCCTTCCTTCCCTCTCTCCCTCTTTCTCCTTCCTTCCTTCCCTCTTTCTCCCTCCCTCCATTCCCTTCCACCCTTCCTTCCTTCGTTCTCTCTTTCCTCCCTCCCTCTTACTCCTTCCCCTCCACCCTTTCGCCCTTCCTTCCTTCTCTTTTCTTCCTCCTTCGCTCCCTCTTTCTCCTTCCTTCCTTCCTTCCTTCCATGTTCTTTCCTTCCTTCCCTCTTTCTCCCTCCCTCCCCTTCCCCTCCACCCTTTCATCCTTCCTTCCTTCTCTCTTTCCTTTCTTCTTCCCTCCCTCTTCCTCCTTCCCCTCCACTCTTTCATCCTTCCTTCCTTCTCTCTTTCCTTCCTCCTTCCCTCCCTCTTCCTCCTTCCTTTCCACCCTTTCGTCCTTCCTTCCCTCTTTCCTTCCTTCGTTCTCTCTTTCCTCCCTCTCCTTCCTCTCCACCCTTTCGTCCTTCCTTCCTTCTCTCTTTCCTTCCCTCCCTCCCTCTTTCTCCCTCCTCCTTTCCCTTCAACCCTTTCGTCATTCCTTCCTTCCCTCTCTCCCTTTCTCCTTCCTTCCTTCCCTGTTCTTTCCTTCCCTCTTTCTCCCTCCCTCCATTCCCTTCCACCCTGCCTTCCTTCGTTCTCTTTTCTCCCTCCCTCCCTCTCCTTCCCTTCCACCCTTTCGTCCTTCCTTCCCTCTTTCCTTCCTTCCTTCCCTCTTTCCTTCCTTCCTTCTCTCTTTCCTTCCTCCTTCCCTCCCTCTTCCTCCTTCCCTTCCACCCTTTCGTCCTTCCTTCCTTCTCTCTTTCCTTCCTCCTTCCTTCCCTCCCTCTTTCTTCCTCATCCTTTCCCTTCAACCCCTTCGTCATTCCTTCCTTCCCTCTCTCCCTCTTTCTCCTTCCTTCCCCGTTCTTTCCTTCCTTCCCTCTTTCTCTCTCCATTCCCTTCCACCCTTCCTTCGTTCTCTCTTTCCTCCCTCCCTCCCTCTCCTTCCCTTCCACCCTTTCGTCCTTCCTTCCTTCCTTCTCTCTTTCCTTCCTCCTTCCTTCCCTCCCTCTTTCTCCCTCATCCTTTCCCTTCAACCCTTTCGTCATTCCTTCCCTTTCTCCCTCTTTCTCCTTCCTTCCTTCCCTATTCTTTCCTTCCTTCTCTTTCGATCCTCCCTCCCTTCCACCCTCCCTTCCATCTTTCCTTCCTTCTCTCTTTCCTTCCTCCTTCGCTCCCTATCTCCCTTCCATCCCTCTTTCTTCTTTCCCTTCCACCCTTTCGTCCTTCCTTCCTTCCCTTTCTCCTTCTTTCTCCTTCCTCCCTGCCCTGTTCTTTCCTTCCTTCTCTCTTTCGAGCCCCCTCCCTCCCTTCCGTTCCACTGTTCCTTCCTCCTTTCCTTCCTTCCTTCCTTCCTTCCTTCCTCCCTCCCTCCCTCCCTCCCTCCCTTCTTCTGACCTTAAGCATAGATTGTGGGTGTTTTCTGTGGTGAACCATGGCAGTTCAAGTGGCTCCAAACCACATTAATTCTGCAGTGCAGACACAAAACTGAAGTTGGCACTTGGAAGAGAGCAGGCAAGATGAAATACATATGCTCAGAATTATATATCTTTCACTATTCAAATCACTCTCGTTCCTGAGTTTGGCTTTGATCCCTAGAGGAGGCAGAGAATTATTACTACTATTATTAATATGATCCTAATTGGAATGCAACTGCTCTACCAATAATCCTAATAGCCTCCACAGTTCTCTATAGATCTCTTCCCCTTCTCCAATCTTTCAACTCCCAATGGCTTTCATTGATAGTGAAGGTGTTTGGAATTGTTGTTAATAAACAACAACAATAACAACAACTGCAACACTTCTGGCTGCTTCTTTTTTTAACAACAATAGACTACTCTGGGATGCCTCTTTATTATTAATAATATTATTAATAATATTTTATTATTAATAATAATAATAAATGTTACTATACTTATTGCTATTATTAATAACAATAAAGAGAATAAGTAGTATACTTTTAAAATATATTAATAATATATATTAATTTTATTAATATCAGAATTTTTATTGATTAGCCGAAAGCCATATCAAATACACACAGAACACAGACACATCGCAATAATTCTAAAAACAATCTAAGGTAATTTTATTAATAAATATTACTATATTTATTGTTATTATTAATGATAATAAATAGAATAAGTAGTATCTTTTAAAAATATATTATTGATAATATTTTAATTTGATTAATAAATATTACTATATATATTGTTATTATTAATGATAATAAATAGAATAAGTAGTATCTTTTAAAAATATATTATTGATAATATTTTAATTTTATTAATAAATATTACTATATTTATTGTTATTATTAATGGTAATAAATAGAATAAGTAGTATCTTTTAAAATATATTAATAATAATATTTTATTTTTAAAAATAAATATTACTTGTTATTATTAACTAATTATAATATTAATATAGTACCAATAACAAATCTTAATATACTTGTTATTATTATCTTTATTTATATACCTCCTTTCTCTCCATGGGGACCTGTAATATTATTAAATTACAGGGAAAAGGTCTTCTGGCTGCTTCTTTTTAAAGCTACTATTAAAAAATTTAAAATATATATTTATTATTGTTCTTATTGCAGTTATTATAACTAAGTAGATTCTTAATTATTTTAAAATACATAAATATTTTATGGTTATTATTAAAGGAAGCATAGTATTACTATTATACTATATTATTATTAACATAGAATAGTGTTACTATACCATATTATTATTAGCAGCAATATTTTTTGAATCTGTGTATTATGATGATTAACAACAATTAAGAATGCTAATAACGCACATAATAAAACAATAATGATAATAACACATTAATAATATTATTAATAATATAATAGTATGTAATATAATATTGATGATAATGATAAAATATTATAATAAGAATACGAAAAAGAATAATAAGAATAAGAATATAAGAATATAATAATGATGATAATAAGTGTTCTACTAATAGGAATAAGAATAATAGCACATAAATAATATTAACACATAATATAATATACTATTGATGGTAATGATAATAAAATATTATAATAATAGAAATAAGAATAATAACACATAAATAATAATAATATTAATAATAATACATAATACTAGCCACCCCCTGCCATGGGTTGCTGTGGCCCAGTCTGTGTATATGTGTTTTGAGTTTGTATATTTGTGTATATGTGTATATATTTGTGTTTGTGGTTTTGCGCATGTGTGCTGTGGCCCAGTCTGTATATATGTGTTTTATGTGTATATGTGTGTATATATTTATGTATGTGTATATGTGTATTTGTGTATATATGTCGTTTTGCGCAGGCGTGCTGTGGCCCAGTCTGTGTATATGTGTTTTGTGCATGTATGTATGTGTGTGTGTATTTGTGTATATGTGTATATATGTGCTTTTGCACATGAGTGCTGTGGCCCAGTCTGTGTATATGTGTTTTGTGCGTGTGTATATATGTGTGTATAAGTGTATCTATATGTGTTTGTGTATACATGTTGTTTTGTGCATGCGTGCTGTGGCCCAGTCTGTGTATATGTGTTTTGTGGGTATATGTGTGTGTGTGTATATGTATGTGTGCGTGTGTGTGTTTGTGTGTGTATACGTCTCTTTGTGTATATATGTGTCCCAGTCTATGTATATGTGTTTTGTGTGTATATATGTGTGTATATGTGTGTATATATTTGTGTAATGTGTAAATACATGTGTTTATGTATATATATGTGATTTTTGCGCATGCGTGCTGTGGCCCAGTTTGTGTATATGTGTTTTGTGTGTATTTGTGTATATGTGTGTGAGTGTACAAATTTGTGTATATATATACACAAACACACATATATACACACATATATACACACACAGGGCCACAGCAACGTGTGGCAAGGGATGGCTAGTAATAGGAATAAGAATAATAACATATTAATAATATATAATATAATATTGATGATAATGATAATAAAATATTATAATAATAGGAATAATAACATATTAATAATATATAATATAATATACTATTGATGATAATAATAATAAAACATTATAATAATAGGAATAAAAATAATAACATATTAATAATATATAATATAATATTGAGGATAATGATAATAAAATATTATAATAATAGGAATAAGAATAATAACATATTAATAATATATAATATAATATTGAGGATAATGATAATAAAATATTATTATAATAGGAATAAGAATAATAACATATTAATATATAATATAATATTGATGATAATAAAATATTATAATAATAGGAATAAGAATAATAACATATTAATAATATATAATATAATATTGATGATAATGATAATAAAATATTATAACAATAGGAATAAAAATAACATATTAATAATATATTATATAATATAATATTGATGATAATGATAATAAAATATTATAATAATAGGAATAAAAAATAACATATTAATAATATATAATATAATATAATGATGATAATGATAAAAAATATTATAATAATAGGAATAAGAAATAACATATTAATAATATATTATATAATATAATATTGATGATAATGATAATAAAATATTATAATAATAGGAATAAAAAATAACATATTAATAATATGTAATATAATATAATGATGATAATGATAATAAAATATTATCATAATAGGAATAATAACATATTAATAATATTTAATATAATATAATATTGATGATAATGATAATAAAACATTATAATAATAGGAATAAGAATAATAACACATTAATAATATTAAGAATATAATATAATATCGAATATAATGTTAATAAAATATTATAAGAGGAAGAAGAAGAATAACAATAACAACAACTCAAGGGAAGAAATAATGGGGGAATTTGAAACACTCTTGTTAAAACAGAAAAGGAAAAAAGGAGTTTCCAAAACTATGGGGCAGAAGCAAACTACAGCTGTGTCCATCTCAGACCTGACTCTGGCTTTCCAGCAGCAGGTTTGAAAACTAAAGCACTCTCATCAAAGAGGGTGACGTCAGAGGGAAAAAAAGGAGGAGGGAGGGGAAAGGGGGGGGGAGGAGGGAAGCCGGAGTGAGAAACGCAGAGACTTAAAAGAAAGGGGGCGGGGCTCCGGAGAGAGAGAGAGAAGGGCTCGGGCTGTCAATCAAAAGGCGGGAGTCCCAATCATCTCCCTCAATCTGTGCGGACCTGACCCGAGCGCTCCGACTCCGGATCAAGGCAGAGAGGGACCGAGAGGAAGAAGAGAAGGAGGAGGAAAAGGAGAGGAAGGGGAAGAAGAGAAGGGGGGAAAGAAGAGGAAGAGAGGGAGAGGACAAACCCTTCCAAAATGCGCTTTTTTTCTCTCATTGCTGCCAGAGTTTTGGAGAGACACTAAAAAGTGCCAGCAATAACAACAACAAGAAGAGCAACAACAACAACAACAAGAGCAAGAGCAACAACCCAGCGATCCGGCTCCTCTCCTTTTGATTTTCCGCCTTCCCTCCCTCTCTCCTTCCCTCCTCCTTCTAGACTTTTGGGAGAAAGATCCTCAAGGGCGACTTCTTCTTTCTTTCTTTCTTTTCTCCTTCCTTTCTTCCCTTCTTTCTCTCCTTCCTTCCCCATGCCTGCAGGACTTTCGGGGGGATCTTAACGAGCGCCTCGGAAGCGAGGCTGAGAGCGAGCCCGCTCTTCTCCTTCTTTTCTCTTTCCCTTTCTCCCTTTCTTTCTTTTTCTTCTTCTCCTCCCTTCTCTCTTTCTCTCCCCTTCCCTCCCCCCTTCCTCCACGTCTCCTAGACTTTTGGAGAGACTCTTAAAAAGCGCCTCAAAAGGCAGGCTAAGAGCGAGAATCTCTTTCTTTTCCTCCTTCCTCTGTTCATTTTTCTCCTCTCTTCTCCTCTCCTCTCCTTCCTTCCTTCCTTCCTCTATGCCTTCCAGGCTTCTAGAGAGACCGTAAAAAGGGCCCGAAAAGAGAGAGAGAGAGCCTCTCTTTCTGTTCCTCCTTCCCCTGCTCTTTTTTCTTCTCTCCTCTTTTCTCCTCTCCTTCTTTCCTTCCTTCCTTCCTTCCTCTATGCCTTCCAAGCTTCTAGAGAGACCGTAAAAAGGGCCCGAAAAGAGAGAGAGCCTCTCTTTCTTTTCCTCCTTCCACTGTTCTTTTTTCTTCTCTCTTTTCTCCTTTCCTTCTTTCCTTCCTTCCTCCCTCCCTCTATGCCTTCCAAGCTTCTAGAGAGACCCTAAAAAGCGCCTCAAAAGGCAAGTTAAGAGCGAGAATCTCTTTCTTTTCCTCCTTCCCCTGTTCTTTTTTCTTCTCTCCTCTTTTCTCCTCTCCTTCCTTCCTTCCTTCCTTCCTCCCCCTCTATGCCTTCCAAGCTTCAAGAGAGATCCTAAAAAGCGCCTCAAAAGGCAAGTTAAGAGCGAGAATCTCTTTCTTTTCCTCCTTCCTCTGTTCTTTTTCTTCTCTTCTCTTCTCTCCTTACTCTATGACTTCCAGGCTTGTAGAGAGACCGTAAAAAGGGCCCTAAAAGGGGTTTGCTAAGAGCGAGCCTCTCTTTCTTTTCCTCCTTCCTCTGTTCTTTTTTTTTCTTCTCTTCTCTCCTCTGCTCTCTTTCCTTCCTTCCTTCCTCGATGCCTTCCAGGCTTCTAAAGAGACCCTAAAAAGGGCGCTCAAAGGGGTTGCCAAAGAGGGAAGCGAGCTTCTCTTTCTTTTCCTCCTTTTTCCTATCCTGTTTTCCTCCCTCCTCTCTTCCTTCTTCCTTCCTTCCTTCCTTTCTTTCCCTCCTTCCCTTCAAAGTCTCTAGACTTTTAGAGAGACCCTCAAAAGCGGCTCAATAGGGAGGCCGAGAGTGAGTCTCTTTCTTTTCCCCCTTCTTCTATCCTGTTTTCCTTTCTCCTCTTCTTCCTTCCTTTCTTTCTCCTAGACCTTTGGGGAGACCCTAAAAAGCGCCCCAAAAGAGAGGACTAAGAGCGGATCTCGCTTTCTTTCCCTCCTTCCTCAAGACTTTGAGAGAGACCCTAAAAAGAGCCCTAAAAGGGGGGCTAAGAGCGAGCCCCCCCTCTCTCTTTTCCCTTCATCTGTTCTTTTTCTTCCTCTCTCTCTCTTTCTCTTTCCCTCCTTCTTCCGTGTTTTCTTGACTTTTGGGGAGACCCTAAAAAGAGCCCCAAAGGGGGACTAAGAGCGAGTCATTCTCTAACTTTCTTTCCCGACTTCTTCTGTTCTTCTTTCTTCTCTCCTTTCATTCTTTCCCTCCTTCCCTTCAATGCCTCCTAGGCTTTGAGAGAGAGCCCTCAAGGGCGGGCTGAGGCGAGTCTCTCTTTCTTTCTTTCTTTCCCCCCTTCCCTCCCGCCCCAATGTCTCCTAGACCCTGAAAGGCGCCCCCAAAGGGGTCTCTCCTCTCTTTCTCTCTCTCTCTCTCTTTCTTCTTCTCTCCCTCTCTCTTGCCTCCCTCCCTCCCTCCGTCGGAAGCCATGGCCTTCTCCCAGCTGGGCTACCAGTACCTCCGCCCCATCTACCCTCCGTCGGAGCGCCCGGGCGGCGGGGGCGGCCTGGCCAACGGAGCCCGCCCCGGTCCGGCCGAGCTCAGCCCCTCGGGCCGCCTCTCGGGGGTCCTCTCCTCCATGTACGCCGGAGCCCCCTACGCCGCCGCTGTGGCTCAAGGCTACGGAGCCTTCCTCCCTTACGCCGCCGCCGAGCTGCCCCTCTTCCACCAGCTGGTAAGCCCTCCTGTCCTCGGGGAGGCTTTCTGGGGGTGGCTTTGGGGGGGTCCCTTCCCTTCCTTTCCTTTCCTCTCCCAGCCCTGCCTTGGGCCCGAGGAGTCGCCCCGAAAACGGGTTAGAAAGAAAGCGAGCGAGCCAAGGGGAGCCCCCTCGGGCCGCTTTCCCTTTCCCCTTCCTCCCTGGCCCTGGGTCCCATCGACAGGCAGGCCCCGAATTGCCAACAACAGGTCTGCTCCCTGCAGGTTGGTTCGGACGTGGAATCCCTCCCTCGGAGCAGGTCCCTTTTGGAAAATGCAACTCCAGCCGTGTGTTTGTGGCTGGAGTTCCGCTCTCTCTCTATATATATTATATATTATATATTATACACATACACACACACACACAAATATTATATATATATACACACACACACACAGGTGTGTGTGTGAGCAACTCCAGCCGTGTGTGTGTGTGTTTGTGTGTTTGTGGCTGGAGTTCTGCTCTCTCTCTCTATATTATATATTATATATATATTATGCACATACACACACAAAATATTATATATATACACACACACACAGGTCTATTATTATTATCTATTATTATATCATATATTTTTATGTGTTTGTGTGTGTATATATATAATATATATTATATATTATAGATATTATGGCATAACTCTAGTCATACACAATACATTACACACACACACACGGCTGGAGTTACACACACACACAGTGGTGTGTGTCCAGCCGTGTGTGTGTGTGTATGTGTGTATGACTAGAGTTGCGCTCTCTCTATATATATATTATATATATATATACACACACATATAAAAATATATGATATAATAAATATATTATATATATACACACACACACATATGTAACTCCAGCCGTATGTGTGTGTGTATGGCTGGAGTTGCGCTCTATATATACTTTATATATAACATATTAAATATTAGAGAGAGAGAGAAAGAATTGCGTATATGTGTGTGTGTGTGTGTGTGTGTAACTCCAGCCGTGTGTGTATGGCTGGAGTTGTGTGTATGTGTTTATGCCCCTCTTTCCCTGTCCAATCCAAAGCGCATATACATATATGTGTGTGTGTGTGTGTGTGTGTGTGTGTGTATGGCTGGAGTTGTGTGTATGTGTTTATGGCTGGAGTTGCTATATATATTATATATATGTAAGGCTGGCGTTGCATTATTTATAAAGCGCACCTCTCTCTCTCTCTCTCTCTCTGTGTGTATGGCTGGAGTTGTGTGTATGTGTTTATGGCTGGAGTTGCTATATATATAATATATAAACACATACACACAACTCCAGCCATACACACACAGAGAGAAAGAGAGAGAGAGAGAGAGAGAGAGAGAGAGAGAGAGAGAGAGAGGTGCGCTTTATATATAATGCAACGCCAGCCTTACATATATATAATATATATAGCAACTCCAGCCATAAACACATACACACAACTCCAGCCATACACACACACGCACACACATATGTATATGCGCTTTGGATTGGACAGGGAAAGGTGAACACTTTAAAAAATGCAACTCCAGACAGACAGACAGACAGACAGACAGAGAGTCAGATAGATGTAACTTGGAGACTAGAGAGAGAGAGAGAGAGAGAGAGAGAGAGAGAGAGAGAGAGAGAGAGAGAGAGAGAGAGAGAGAGAGAGTTATATCGAAGTTACATCTATATATCTCTATCTATGGCTGGAGTTGCATGTGTGTGTGAACAAAAACAACCTGGGGACTATCTATCTATATAATGCAACTCCAGCCATATATAGATACTAACTATAGATAGATGTAACTTGGAGACTCTCTCTCTCTCTCTCTCTCTCTCTCTCTATCTATCTATCTCACAACAACTTGGGGACAATCTACCTGTCTATAGTCTAAGTTACATCTATCTATATATCAAAATAAACTCGGGGATTATATATATTTGTGTGTCAATATGTGTGTATCCAAGTTACATCTATCTATATGGCTGGAGTTGCAGTGTCTGTGTGTGTGTCTCCAAGTTACATCTATCTATCTAATCTATCTATCTATCTATCTATCTATCTATCTATCTATCTATCTATCTATCTATCTGGCTGGCTGGCTGGAGTTGCAATATATGTGTGTGTGTGTGTGTGATATAAAATAAATGAAATATGTAAATGTAAATACAGAGGTATTAAATAAACATAATATAAAAATATACAAGTAGAGATATAAAATAGATAAATTATAATAATATAATACGTATTAAATAATAAATATAATATGTAATAAATATATAATGAAAAGAAAGCTGTAGAAATAAAGGTAATCTATAAAATAAAGATAATCTAAAACTATCTAAAAATAGATATGTACAATAATCTATAAGTATAAAATTAGATCTGTAGAAATATAGTTAATCTATACATTAAAAATAATCTATAAGTGTAGGCATGTTTGGTTCCCTGTGGTGACCTGGCGTCAGGGCTCATCAATCACATTGATTATTTACTGAAACATCTAAAAAAGAGAGATTTATAAAGTAAATAGAATGTATAGATATTTTTTAAAAAATGGATCTATAGAAATAAAGAAAACGTAGACATATATAAAAATAGTTTAAAAAATATAATCTCTCAATCAAATTAATCTGAAAATAGATCTAGAGGAATCAGTAGGAATATTGCCTGACCTAAAATACAATCTAGTGGAGGCATGCTTTGCTTTCTGAGGATGGGAAAGGGAAGCTGAGTCCCCAAGGGCTTCCAGGATTCATTATTGGGGAGACTTAATTAGCAAAACCAAAACCAAATCAAACCCATAGCACCACTACATATACATAGTCTATATATATACACACATAATTAAATGTCACCCAGTACCATAGCATCCTATCCAATATACAGGCCGTCCCCGAATTATAAAACACCCGACTTACAAACAACTCCTAGTTGCGAACGGGGGAGACAACAGGAAATGAGAGAAAAGAAACTCTTATATCGTTATATCGTTACCTTTATTTCCATATGTCTATTTTTCTTTGCATAGATTATATTCCTTTTGTAGATCTTTATTTCTCTAGATTTATTCTTGTAATCATTTATTGTATTTCATTTATATGTAGTCATTTATATATTTATATTATTATTAATATTAATTATTATTTTCATACCTCTTCTAATAACTCTTTCATATATACATATATATTATTAATTATTATTTTCATACCTCTTCTAATAACTCTCAATATATATATATGATATTAATTATTATTTTCATGCCTTTTCTATCTAATAACTCTCTCATATATATATATATATAATATTATTATTATTATTTCATGCCTCTTCTATCTAATAGCTCTCTCATATATACATACATATTATTATTATATTCATGCCTTTTCTATTTAATAACGCTCTCTCTCATATATATATAACATTATTATTTTCATGCCTCTTCTATTTAAGAACTCTCTCCCATATATACATATATATTATTAATTATTATTTTCATTATTTTTAACTCTCATATATATAATATTATTATTTTAATGCATATTCTATCTAATAACTCTCTCTCATATATACATATATATTATTAATTATTATTTTCATTATGTTTAACTCTCATATATATATAATATTATTATTTTAATGCATATTCTATCTAATAACTCTCTCTCTCTCTCTCTGTGTATATATAATACATATGCATATATATATATATATATACACACACACAATCTATTTCTATATTTATTTTTATATTTATTCATTCATTTATTTGGGGTGATTTGATTTGTTTGTTTTTTTAAAAAGAGAGACACTAAAAATAATATAATATAATAATACTTTATTTATGTACCATCCTATCTCTCCAAAGAGACCCCTAAAAAGGAAGGGAGAGAAGGAAAAGGAGAAGCCTCTTTTCCCACCACTGGGAACATATATTTCCTTATTATTAATAGTAATAATAATTAGGGTTTGTGATTCTCAAAAGTACTCTTTCCAGCATTAACAATCCCCGGATCCCAAAAGTCTGGGGCAAATGCCTAAAGTGTGTTTTCCTCTTCTGGGTTTTTTTTTTTCAAGAGAGAGTTGCAAACATAAAGTAGTGATCCTGACTCTTGCTTTCTTTTCAGCACAGTTTAAATAGTTTTCAAGGAGTTTTCTAACAGTCTCCAAGGGCCTGGGTGTGTTTTATAGGAGTACATAAAAGTCAAAGGGGGGGGGGGAGAGAGAGAGAGAGAGAGAGAGAGAGAGAGAGAGAGAGAGAGAGAGAGAGAGAGAGAGAGAGAGAGAGAGATGAAAGGCCTTTCCCCAAAGCAAACCCAAATCCCTCCCCTGAAACTCACAGGAAGCCAAGAGAGTGGGTGCCATTGTTTGCCCGGGTGAGGGGATGATTGACAGGTCCTCCCCCCACCAGAAGAATCATAAAGTGTTTGTATATGTGTGTATATATGTCTAAAAAGTCCAAGCCAAAGGGGCAAAGGGAGGGAGGCAGATAAAGGCATAAGTTTGTAACTCTTGCAAAGGGCTTTAACCAGCAGACTGGGGACACTGAAGTGAGCTATAGTTTCCTTTCCAATCATCTCAAAGGAAAGAAATAGGATAGGGTTGTTACTCCCTTTGCAGAGGCATATAATAGGGCATTAGGCCCATAAGCCCATTTTAATTCTGTTTGAACAGAGACTTAGCTATTTTCAGAGTATATGATTATGTATAATCTCTCTCTCTATCTATCTATCTATACAGATATGCACAAAGACACACACACTTATATATACACCTCTCTTTCTCCTCTCTCTTTGTATGTGTGTATGTATATATACATATATATATATAGAGAGAGAGAGAGAGAGAGAGTGTGTGTGTGTGAGAGAGAGATGTGTGTACTTACATATATATAAATATAGTATCTGGATGCTATATGTATATATGTGTGTGAGTGGGTATGTATATGTGTGCATATACATATATACATACAGTATCTAAATACTATATATTGTTTAGACACTATATGTATATGTGTGTGTATATGTGTGTTTATGTGTATATCTTAATACTATATATGTGTGGGTAGGTATATATATTTGTATGCTATACATACATACATATATATACAGTGTCTAAATATTATATATTATTTAGACACTATATGTATATATGTGTGTATGTGTGTGTGTATATATATGTGTGTATATACATATAGTATCTAAATATTAGGTGCACACACACATATACATATATGCATATACGTACCTACAGACACACATAGTATCTGAATATTATGTATATGTGTGTAGGTATGTATATGTATGTATATATGTGTGTGTGTGTATACATATAGTATCTAAATATTATGTGCACACACACATATATATACATACATATACATACCTACACACATATACATAATATTCAGATACTATGTGTGTCTGTAGGTACGTATATGCATACATGTGTATACATATATATAAGTATACATACATACAGTATCTAAATAAGGAGAATTAAGGAGAAAGATGTTCTGTCTATCTATCTGTCTATCTGCTTATAAGGAGATACAGATGTAAAATAGATGTAAAACAGAGACAAAATACCTGAACCCAGATTGAGGTTACTTTCCAAAGGACACACAGTTTTGTAAGCCTGGGATTGATTTTTTTATATAGGAGGCATTTGAAAACAGTTGCAAACTAATAAGATCTTAATGATGAAACTGTTTGCAAATTAAGGGCCCTTGTGCTGTTTTGAGAGTTCTGTTCCAGGAGGTGAAAAGATGACCACTTTAGCAAAGGAAGAGAGGGGGGAAATGGAAAGAAAGGAAGAAAAAGAGTGAAAGAAAGAAGGAAAGAAAGAAAAAAGAAAAGAAGAAATAAGGAAGGAAGAAAAGAGAAGGAAGAAACGAAGAGAGGGACAGTGAAATAGAGAAGGAAGGAAGGAAGGAAAGAGAGGGGAGAGGAAGGAAGAAGGAAGAATAGAGAGAGAAGGAAAGAGAAAGAAAGAAGGAAAGAAGATTAGTGAGACAGGAGAGAGAAAGAGAAAGGAAAATCGGACAGAAAAGGAAGGAAGGAGAAAGAAAAAGTAAAAGAAAGAAAAGAGAGCCAGAGAAGGAAAGAGAGAGGAAGGAAGGAAGGACCAGAGAAAGAAGAAAAGGAGACAAAGAGAAAAGAAAAAGGAGAGATAAAGAAGGAAGGAAGGGAAAAGCAAGAACAAAGAGCAAGAGAAAGTTGAGGGAGATTGAGAGAGAATGAAAAGATGAAAGGAAGAGAAAGAAAAGGGAAAGACAGAGAAGGAAGGAGAGAGAAGACAGCTAGAGAGAAGAAAAGAGAGAAGGAGAGAAAGAGAAAGGAAAGATAGAAGGAGTGAAAGAGAAAGAACGAAAAGTTAGAGAGAGGGGGGAAGAGAGAGAGAGAGAAAGGAAAAAAGAAAGGCAGAGAAGGAAGGAGCGAGAAAGACAGAAAAGACAGCTAGAGAGAGAAGAAAAGAGAGGAGGAGAGAAAGAGAAAGGAAAAAGGAAGAAAAGAGAAAGAAAGAAAAGAGCTAGAGAGAAGGAGAGAAGGAAAGGAGGAAAGAAAGGGAAAAGGAAAGAGAGGAAAGAAAGAAAAGCTGGAGGGAGGGGAGGGAGGGAGAGGAAAGGAGGAGAGAAAGAGCAAGGAAAAAGGAAAGACAGAAGAAAGGAAAGAAGAGACAGTTGGAGAGAGAAGAAAAAAGAGAGGAGGGAGGAAAGAAAGGAAAGACTGAGAAGGAAGGCAAGAGAAAGACAGAACGAAAGAAAGAAAAGAGAGAAAGAGCTAGAGAGAGGGAGAGAAGGAAAGGAAAAAGAAAGAAAAAGCTAGAGAGGGAAAGAAAAGGAGGAAATAACGAGAAAGGAAAAAGGAAAGACGGTGAAGGAAGGAAAGGAGGAGAGAAAGAGAAAGGAAAAAGGAAAGGCGGGGAAGGAAGGAAGGAGAGAGGGGGAACTATAGTGAGAGAAGAGAAGGAAAGGAGGAGAGAAAGAGAAACGGAAAAAGGGAAGACGGGGAAGGAAGGAAAGAGAGGGAGAAAGAAAAGCTAGAGAGAGAGAGAGAGAAGGAAAGGAGGAAAGGAGGAGAGAAGGAGAAAGGTAAAAGGAAAGACGGTTAAGGAAGGAAAGAGAGAGAAAGAAAAGCTAGAGAGAGGGAGAGAGAGAGAAGGAAAGGAGGAGAGAAAGGGAAAGACAGAGAGAGAGAGAAGGAAAGAAGGAAAGGAGGAAAGGAGGAGAGAGGGAAAGGGAGGAAGGAAGGAAGGAAGGAAGGAAAGAGAGGGAGAAAGAAAAGCTAGAGAGAGAGAAGGAAAGGAGGAAAGAGAAAGGAAAAAGGGAAGGACGGTTAAGGAAGGAAAGAGAGAAAGAAAAGCTAGAGAAAGAGAGAAGGAAAGGAGGAAAGGAGGAGGGAAAGGAAAGGGAAAGGCAGAGAGAAAGAGAGAGAGAAGGAAAGGAGGAAAGAGAAAGGAAAAAAGGATAGACGGTTAAGGAAGGAGAGAGAGAGAGAAAAGCTAGAGAGAGAGAGGAGGAAAGGAGGAGGGAAAGGGAAAGGGAGAGAGAGAGAAGGAAGGAAGGAAAGGAGGAATGGAGCAGAGAGGGAAAGGGAAAGAAAGGAAGGAAGGAAGGAGATGGAGAAAGAAAAGCTAGAGAAAGAAGGAAAGGAGGAAAGGAGGAGAGAAAGAGAAAGGAAAGACGGTTAAGGAAGGAAAGAGAGAGAAAGAAAAGCTAGAGAGAGAGAAGGAAAGGAGGAAAGGAGGAGAGAAGGGGAAAGGAAAGGGAAAGGCAGAGAGAGGGAGAGAAGGAAAGGAGGAGAGAGAGAAAGGGAAAGGGAAAGGCAGAGAAGGAAGGAAGGAAGGAAGGAAGGAAGGAAGGAAGGAAGGAAGGAAGGAAGGAAGGAAGGAAGGAAGGAAGGAAGGCGAGTTCCCTTTCCTCCCTCTTTGACGGCGCTGCGCTCCTTGTGTTCTCTCTCCCGCTGCCTCGCAGGGCGCTCCGTACGAGCTGAAGGAGAGTCCCGGGGTGCCTTCGGCGTCCTTCTCGCACGCGGGGGCGGCGGCGGGGGCGGCCTTCTTCCCGTACGGCCAGTTCCAGTTCGGGGACCCGTCTCGGCCCAAGAACGCCACGCGGGAGAGCACGGCCACGCTCAAGGCCTGGCTGGGCGAGCACCGCAAGAACCCCTACCCGACCAAGGGCGAGAAGATCATGCTGGCCATCATCACCAAGATGACCCTGACCCAGGTCTCGACGTGGTTCGCCAACGCCCGGAGGAGGCTCAAGAAGGAGAACAAGATGACCTGGGCGCCCAGGAGCCGCACCGACGAGGAAGAAGAGGAGGAGGAAGAGGAGGAAGAGGAAGAGGAGGAAATCGACTTGGAAAACATCGACGGGGAAAGCGCCAAAGCGGCGGGACCTTTGCTTTTGGAAGAAGAGGAGGAGGAAGAAGAAGAGGAAGAGCGGGGGAGGCTTCACTTGGGGTCCGAAGTCTCTTCTTCCTTGTCGTCTTCGGACGGGGAGGACTTGCAAAACCACAGCGGGGAGAGCTTCCTCCTCAAAGCCATGGAAGCAGCTCAACCGGGGTCCTCGTCTTCCTCTTCTTCCTCTCCTCCTTCGTCGCCTTCGGGGATTTCTCCCCTTTCTCCTCCTCCCACAGCGGCTCCTCCGAAGCCGAAGATCTGGTCCTTAGCCGAGACAGCGACCAGTCCGGACAACCCTCGGAAATCTCCCCAAAGCAACGGAGGAGGAGGAAGGAGTGCTTCCCCGACGACAGCCTTGCAACTCGGGCACAGACTGGTCTCCTCCTCGTCTTCAACTTCTCCTTCCTCTTCCTCGTGCCCTTTGGGGAAGTTCGCCACCGCCGCGGCTTGGTGCGCGAGGCCCTTCTCCGCCCAGCACCACCCCCACCATCACTCCCACTCCCATCATCCCCACCCGCTGGCTTTGCTGAACGCGCCGCAGCTGCTGGGACTGGCCGCCCTGGGTGGCAGGAGCGCCGAGCAAGGCACAGCCGGGCAACCGGACTCCGGAGGAGGAGAAAGAGGAGAAAGAGGTAAAGAAGGAGCCCCCCAAGAGAGAGGGGGGGAAGGGAAAGGACCTGGTTGCCTGCTCAAACCGGAGGAAGGGCATTCTGCGTGTACACAGACAGAGATATTACATATGTATATGTATACACACACACTCACATGCTAGTCCTTCTTTGGCGACTCTCACCTGTAGATGCTCCCAGTGGGGGAGTGTATTCTATGGGGGATTATACTCAGAGGATACCTAGAGTTCATAGAGTTATATACACAGAATACACTCCACCACAGATAGATACATAATATACAGGCAGTCCTCACCTAATCTGTAGGTTTGTACGTAAGTCGGGATCTGTACGTAAGTGGGAGCAGGGACCTATCTTAAGTGTAACTCCAGATATGTTGTGTACAAGGGACCTATCTTAAGTGTAACTCCAGATATGTGTACACACGCACAGTCACACACACACACAGTCAGAGCAGGGGCATATCTTAAGTGTAACTCCAGATATGTGTACACACGCACAGTCACACACACACACAGTCAGAGCAGGGGCATATTTTAAGTGTAACTCCAGCTGTGTGTGTACACCCACACACTCACACAGTCAGAGCAGGGGCATATCTTAAGTGTAACTCCAGATGTGTACACACACACAGTCAGACACACACACACAGTCGGAGCAGGGGCATATTTTAAGTGTAACTCCAGCTGTGTGTGTACACACACACAAACACACAGCCACACACTCACACAGTCAGAGCAGGGGCATATCTTAAGTGTAACTCCAGATGTGTACACACACACAGTCAGACACACACACACAGTCGGAGCAGGGGGATATTTTAAGTGTAACTCCAGATGTGTGTGTACACACACACAAACACACAGCCACACACTCACACAGTCGGAGCAGGGGCATATCTTAAGTGTAACTCCAGATGTGTACACACACACAGTCAGACACACACACACAGTCGGAGCAGGGACATATTTTAAGTGTAACTCCAGATGTGTGTGTACACACACACAAACACACAGCCACACACTCACAGATATGTGTACAAGGGGCATATCTTAAGTGTAACTCCAGATATGTGTACACACAGTCAGACACACACACAGTCGGAGCAGGGGCATATTTTAAGTGTAACTCCAGCTGTGTGTGTACACACACACAAACACACAGCCACACACTCACACAGTCAGAGCAGGGGCATATCTTAAGTGTAACTCCAGATGTGTACACACACACAGTCAGACACACACACACAGTCGGAGCAGGGGCATATTTTAAGTGTAACTCCAGATGTGTGTGTACACACACACAAACACACAAACACACACTCACACAGTCAGAGCAGGGGCATATCTTAAGTGTAACTCCAGATGTGTACACACACACAGTCAGACACACACACACACTCGGAGCAGGGGCATATTTTAAGTTTAACTCCAGCTGTGTGTGTACACAGCCACACACTCACACAGTCAGAGCAGGGGCATATCTTAAGTGTAACTCCAGATGTGTACACACACACAGTCAGACACACACACACAGAGCAGGGACATATTTTAAGTGTAACTCCAGATGTGTGTGTACACACACACACACAAACACAGTCACACACTCACACAGACGGAGCAGGGACAGATCAAAAATGTAACACCAGATATGTACACACACACACACACACACACACACACACACAGTCACACACACAGTCGGAGCAGGGGCATATCTTAAATGTAACTCCAGATGTGTTCACAAACACACAGTCACACACTCACACAGTCGGAGCAGGGACATATCTTAAGTGTAACTCCAGATATGTACACACACACACACACAACACAGTCTCTCACACACACAGTCACACACACAGTCGGAGCAGGGGCATATCTTAAATGTAACTCCAGATGTGTTCACAAACACACAGTCACACACTCACACAGTCGGAGCAGGGACATATCTTAAGTGTAACTCCAGATATGTACACACACACACACAGTCTCTCTCACACACACAGTCGGAGCAGGGGCATATCTTAAGTGTAACTCCAGATGTGTTCACAAACACACAGTCACAAACTCACACAGTTGGAGCAGGGACATATCTTAAGTGTAACTCCAGATATGTACACACAAACACACAGAGAGACAGAAACACAAACACAGTCTCACACACACACAGTCGGAGCAGGGACATATCTTAAGTGTAACTCCACTTACACACACACGCATACACACACCTGGAGTTACACTTAAGGAATGTCCCTGTTCGGACTTGCATATCAATTCCGACTTACATACAAACCTACAAATTAGGTGAGGACTGCCTGTATATATATCTACGGTGGAGTGTATTCTGTACAAATATATACATATTAGGCCTGGGCAATCCGTGGTTCTAAATGGTTCTAGAATACTTAAAAAACTAAAGTTCTAGTGGTGAAAACTAGGTGGCGCTATTGCTTTGCTTCTACAGTGTTGCTAAAGTTCTGGTGGTGAACATTTCAGAACTCTAACAAAACTTTCAAAACTTCATTATTATTTCATTATAGGCGATTTTTAAGACAGAACCAATTAGGAACTGTCATTTATAACGAAATACATACTGTACATACATATATACATACATACAGGCCTCATACATACATACATACATACATACCTACAAATGGAGTTATACTGCAGAAATGTCCCTGTTCTGACTTAGGTACCAATCTGACTTAAGACCAAATTCTGGAGTTACACTTAAGAAATGTACCCAATGCATAGGTAAGTCAGAACAGGGACATTTCTTAAGTGTAACTCCAGATATATAGATATATAGACAGATATAGATATATATATATATCTATAGGTTTGTTCTTCAGTTGAATTTGTAGGTAAATCGGATCAGGGACATTTCTTAAGTGTAACTCCAGGCATCTGTTTATAACTTGGGGACTGCCTGTATATAGATAGATAGATAGATAGATAGATAGATAGATAGATAGACAGACAGACAGACAGACAGACAGACAAAACATATTTCTCCTTAATTATGTATACTGTATGTATGTATACTTCTATATTTGTATACACACATATGCATATACATACACACACATATACATATAGTGTCTGAATATTAAGTGTGTGTATATATGTGTGTGTGCACATAATATTTAGATACTATATGTATATATACGCACACATATACACATATACATACACATACACAAATATACATATAGTGTCTAAATAATATATACTATTTACTGTATGTATATATGTATATGCACACATATACATATACATACCCACCAACCCACACATATATACATATAGTATCTAAATACACACACATATACATTCCTACACACGCACACAGCATCCAGATTATGTATATATGTACACACACATCTATCTCTCACCCCCCTCTCTGTATATATACACACACAGAGGGGCTATAATACACATCTATGATTTTGCTTCTCTAGTCCTGTTGGCAACTTTCAAAGTCGATTCTCAGATTAAGGGAATATATTCTATGTGTAATGTTTACATTTGTGTGTGTGTGTATTAGAAAGAAGTTTAAGGGCTAGGAAAACAAAATAAATGTGGAAGTGTCTATACACACACACACACATATATACATTCATGCCCTGTTTCCCCCAAAATAAGACCTACCCTGAAAATAAGCCCTAGCATGATTTTTCAGGATTTTTGGAAATGCTCAAAATAGAAACCCTACTTCAAATAATAAGTCCTTGTTACACTTTCATAAACATAAATAGTGTCCACACAGCTATACGTAGGCCATAATGAATCTTTCAGGGAAACAGGGTGTGTGTGTGTGTGTGTGTGTGTGTGTATTTATTTATTTATTTATTATTTCTGGCATTTGTACCCTGTCACTTCTCCACCATTGAAGGGGAACTCAGGACGGCTTACATTCGCAACGGTACAAGGCCGCTATACCACAATACAACAAGATAACAGCAATCATATACATAAACATTAAAATTACATAATCATTAAAACTCAATATAAATAACATTAGTTAAAACCATAAACGAAACACAGTATCATCAGCCGCTACGCCATTCCAGACAATGTCCAGGAAAGTGCAACTTACGCCTGCTGCTCGAAGGCCTGCTCCCAGAATCATGATTCTAACTTTTTTCTGAAGGCCAAGAGGGATGGTGTCAATCTCATCTTGTTTGGTAGTGCGTTCCATAGGCCGGGGGGGGGGGGGGGCACCGCCGAGAAGGCCCTGTCTCTCGTCCCCACCAACCGCATTTGCGATGTTGGTGGGAACGAAAGCAGGGCCTCCCCCGAAGATCTTAGGCTGTGTATTCATATAGACACTTCCACATTTATGATTTTGTCTTCCTAGCCCTTTGACCTCTTTCAAATAGGTATTTAAATTGGGGGAGTGTCACCTGTTATCTGTATACAGTACATGCACACACAAGTATGTGATTTTGTCTCATGCTCACATCTAAAGAGAGAGAGACCGAAAACATATGTATATCACATGTGCATATATGTATGGATATATATTACAAATACAAGTACAGATAAAGTGTCTTTTGACTACCCAAAAGTATCAGCTTTGGTGAAGGCTAAGTCAATATATTGGTGGAGATATTTTGGAAAATAAAATTGAAATAATAATATTAATGAATAATAATACTCCAGAATTATAAAGTGTTCAGGGTGTAAGCATTTTAAATACCATACAAGACATTCGGAGGCAGTGTGTGTGTATGTGTGAATACATATGTATATTGCATTTACATATATAGATGTATATATGATTGAAATGCACATGTGGTATCCCACATGTATATTGGTGTATATATACCTATGTAGCATCTCTCGCTGTATCGACATATTGTGATGGGTTTGTGCACTACAGGTGTGTGTTTTTGCACATTTCTGAACATAGGCTATGTGTGTGAGCATGCAGTTATATGGGTTATGCACACATACATATAATGGAGGGAATATATCTATATCATCCATCTATGTGCACAGATATATAGTCGGGGAGAGAGGGTGGGTTATATATAAATTTTTAATATTATTATATACATATGGGATTTCATGTACATATACAAGGACATACAAGTGCTTGTGTGCCTTTTCAACCACACATATACGTATATCTTTTTATGTACACACATGCAGACATATATATTGTATGCACATGGTCTCGCTGTGTGTGTGCATATGGTACATATATGTGTGTGTGTGTGTTTCTAGATGTCAAATATGGCACCTACACTGTAGAATGAATGCAGTTTGGTACTGATTTAACTGCCATAGCTCACTGCTAAGGAAACCTGGGAGCTGTAGTTTGCACCTGCACTATTTTGACAGTGAAGGCTAATAGTGTTGTAAAACTACAAATTCCAGAATTCCATCGCATTGAGCAGTCGGCATTTCAAGTGGTGTCAAACTGTGTTAATTATATGATGTAGATATCCCAATATATGACTTGCTGGAATTTGAGAAAAGACATGAAGAGGTTGAAGAAGAAGAAGAAGAAAGAAAGGAGGGATTGAGACAAGTAAAAGGAGAGAGAAAAGGGAAAGAAGCATCTCTCACAATTCCAGGGAGATATAGGTTGCAAGTTTTCTTGTTGTCAGTCATTTGTGCCTATCTAGCTGTAGATAGGTAAGTATAGACTCTCAGTTGACCAGCAACCGTGGGGGTTGTTAGATGCCAGATATATGTAGTTACTGGTTGCTTGAGATTGACTATTAGAAATAGGCCTAACTGATATTTTTTTCCCGGTTGCTTGAAAGTTCTGGTTACCTGAGGTCTGGTTAACTGAAAGTCTAATGTACTGTATATACTCAAGTATAAGCCTAGTTTTTCAGCCCCCTTTATAGACTGAAAAAGCTCCCCTCGGTTTATACTCGAGCCAAGGTTATTTATTATTTTACTCTGTTATTAGTAATATTTTATTATATTTATTTTATTACTCTATTATCTTTAATATATTTATTTTATTGCTATATTTATTATTTTATTACATTTATTATTTATTATTATTACATTTATTACTTTATTATTACTGATATTATTACATTTACATTATTTTACTCTATTATTCTCATTACATTTCTTAATTTACTCCATTATTATTACACTTATTATTTTACTCTATTTATTATTGTTATTATTACATTTATTATTTTGCTCTCTTTATTATTATCGGAAGGATACGTACGCACATTTACAATGAAGGAGACTAGAATGATGGTTTAATCAGAGTTGGACAGTCTTAAATTACAGTTTTATATAAATACTCAAAAACATTTAACCTACTGATGCCTCAATTAATGTACTTTTATTGGTATCTATTTTTATTTTGGAATTGACCAGTAGCTTCTGCATTTCCCACCGTCGGCTTATACTCGAGTCAATACATTTTCCCAGTTTTTGTAGTAAAATTAGGTGCCTCAGCTTATATTCGGGTCGGCTTATACTCGAGTATATACGGTACATTCAATCCCAACCTCATCTAGGAAAAAACCACATTTGATCCAATTTGTTCAGGGTTGTTATGAGTTGATTTTACCACTAAGTACGATGTATTTGTCAATCCAAAAAGTCTATCATTTTGCAATGCATGTTGACTCAGAAGCAAGTCACAGTCGGTCTTACTCTTAGGTAGACATACAGGCCAAAATGGGATCTAGTAGATCCCACTCGTAGCCAAAGTTTCCCACCTGGCCCTTCTAGTTTGTTTATTTCCTTTTTCATACGTTCTTAACCTGTTTTGACCTTTAAGAAGCAAACCCAAGGTGAGCGCTTGGTATATTTTTTTAAAAGGACTTTATTTTTATTTTGATTCTTTCGTTGCCTTTGTTTTGTTTTTTTTTAGATCCACCTAGTGTCTTGGAAGTAGAGAAAAAGTTAATAAAGACAGCTTTCCAACCAGTTCAGAGGCGGTAAGAGCTTATCTATATCCTTAAAAAAAGACAAAAGCGGGGGGGAAAGACACTGTTAGGATGAACTTAACCTTAAGTAGAGTAGACTCATTGAAATCTATGTGACTCACATGTACGCATTGCTTTCCATGGCTCTGCTTTACATAGGATGCGTCTTTGGCCCTTAAAATCAATGGGATTTGTTATTGTGACTAGCATGTCGACTGCAAACCCCATAGACGTATCTGGGAGCAAATGCCAAGGAAAGCCACTGGAATTGATTTCCAAGCAAATCTTGAAAACATTGGATCGTGTGCATATTATTTAACTCTGGAAGAGAGTTATTAAAAGCCTAATGGTGTTACTTTGCAAATATCGATTGTGTTTTTCATTTAATGTCAGCAGAAATCTTATATATTTTTAATGTAGAATGGAAATGTCTTTATCTGTGCCTCTGACAATCAGAACCATTTTAATATTTCCAAAATAGACCATATTTGAAGACTGGTAGCTTGTACTCTATCTATCTATTGAAATGAGAGAGAAATCTGCGATGGCGAGGCCAATGTAAATACCACCTGGTATACATACCTGTGAAATATATACATTATAATGTTTATTTTCACACACCTATGTGAAAAGTCATACCATCTATAAGCCATGTGTTTATTTATTTATTTGTGTGTGCAAGCGCGCGCACATTTACATATCCAACATATACAATATACATGTTATTGCTTCGATTTTTTTTCATGTCCGGAGCAACTTGGGAAACTGCAAGTTGCTTCTGGTGTGAGAGAATTGGCCATCTGCCCAAGGGACGCCCAGATGTTTTTGCCATCCTGTGGGAGGCTCTATTTGTGTGTGTATATATGCACACGTTTACATATCCAACATATACAGTATATGTACACACATTATTACTTCGATTTTTTTTTCATGTCAGGAGTGACTTGGGAAACTGCAAGTCACTTCTGGTGTGAGAGAATGGGCGCTCTGCAAGGACGTTGCCCAGGGGATGCCCAGATGTTTTACCATCCTGTGGGAGGCTTCTGTCATGTCCCTGCATGGGAAGCTGGAGCTGACAGACAGGAGCTCACCCCGCTCCCCAGATTTGAACTGCAGACCTTTTGGTCAGTAGTTCAGACTGGCACAAGGGTTTAATCCATTGCATTACCATGGGCTCCATTGCTTTGATACAACACAGGATTAAGTATGTATAAACACTAGGGCTGTTTGATTTTTTAAAAAGTTTCAAAACTCATTTCGGATCTAGTCATAGATAGCCGTTTCGGATTATTTAGACATCCGAAAAATTCTGATAAATTTCGAAATTGATTTGGAAGTATTTCCAAAATTCGGAAGTCTTAAAAAATGGCTTCCGCTTTCAAAAAAATGGGCAAAAATATCAGCAGAAGGGAGAGTCAGCTGTTAGCCATCAGCCAATGAGCAACCAGCAAGAAAATTCGGAAATGACATCCGAAATTCAGAATTTTGAAATTTGGAATTTGGAATTCCTTTTGGAAGGGCTGCTCTCGAAATTGCTTTTAAAAAATCAGAAGTATCCGAAAAACTTCCAAAATTCGGGAGTATCCGAAATTCAAAAACAGCCCTAATAAACACAATGGGCTGGATTATGGTGTATGAATAGTTAAGACTAGGCTATGAATATATTGCTTATATACAAGCACACAAAGACCACATTTGACACAGTTTGAAACTGCATTATGTGAGTCTACACCAAACCTGGGCAAACTTTGGCCCTCCAGGTGTTTTGGACTTCAACTCCCACAATTCCCAACAGCCTATCGGCTGTTAGGAATTGTGGGAGTTGGAGTCCAAAACACCTGGAGGGCCAAAGTTTGCCCAGTTTTGGTGTAGACTCACGTAATGCAGTCTAACAGACCAAAGGCATGTCCTTTATCTATTTATATATATGGATTGTGTCCATAATTGTCTGACCATCTATAAACCTGCAGAGGAGAAAGCCCTATGAGTCGGCTGCAGCAGAAATCCCAAAGTTGATTCTGACAATTCTATTTATGGTGTCAGTCATTTTTTTATATAAACCCGTAGCCAGCGCCGACCCTCAAATCCACCAAAAGCTTATTCCCCAATCCATATGTTAGTCTTTAAAGTTCCATAAAGCTCCGTACAAAAACGTAATTGTAGCTGGTAACTGTTAGGAATATTTTCAGAGGGTTTTGTTCCAAATCCTTTTTTTTAAAGTATGAAACAAACTATAGTTCAATGCATATTTATTTATACATTTTCCCTCCTGTCTTGTTTTTTCTCTCCTTTTTTTCTCTCTAGGCCTCAGAACCAACTTGATGCAGCTATGGTTCTTTCTGCGTTGTCATCATCATAGTTGATTTTTTTATATATATATATAAAGGGAAAAAAACACTGTTCTAATGATTGTAATATAAAATCCTCTGTATAGTTACAACTTGTACGCATGTCCGTGTATTAAAAAAAAGGAAAAAATCGCAAAAAGACGAGAAAAAATCCCGCTTTTGTACTATCATCTGGATTAGCTGAATTCGTGAGGTTTATTCTTTTTTGGAAGTCCAGTGAGAAATAGGCGTCTTTGGTTTTCTTTTTTTTTCTTTTTTGTATATATAGTAAAAAAAAAACAAAAACAAAATGTACATATGTGTGAACCAAATTGTACAAGAAAGTATATATTTTTGGCTAATAAACTGTTGCCCCTTTTGACTATAATTTTTCTGAGACCTGCTGGAATCATGACGAGGTTCGTACATCAAAGTCGTGCGAAGAAAAAGCCTAGTTTTGCAAAGTTTTGCCAAAGTTTTCCATTGCTTTTGGAGGTTGCCAGGACGAGATGTCTTAATTTCCTGTCTTTTTTCGAGAATGGTAATCAATAATTGGCTCAGAGTAAAGAACAGAGTTGTGGGAAGGTAATTCCAGTTTGTATGAAAGACAGAGAAAGCATCAGGAATAGGAGAGCAATAATAATAATAATTATTATTATTTAATGGGCATGTCTTCTTGGCTTTTCTTCGCGAACGAAGATTTAGGAAGGACTCATCCCACACTTTCTACAAGCGTGCGGATGATTCGGAGGTTGGATGTGTCCTTCGAGCCTGTGCAATGGGTTTTTCTGGTGGAGCGCAGCGTGCACAGAACTGGCCTCACCCTTTAAACCAAAGGTTCGTCTGCCGGGGCCTAGCAAGCTTAGGATGGTGGCAGCGAGGTCCTCAGGTTGTAGGTTTGGTTCGAGTTTCCTTCTCTAGATGGTTGACCTTACAGGGTTAGACCAGCACCATCTGCCCAGGTTTGAAATTAGAGTTTTCCTTCTCCAATAATAATAATAATAATAATAATAATAATAATAATAATAATAATCCTAGAATTGGAGAAGACCTTTACAAGGGCCATCCAGTCCAACCCCATTCTGCCATAAAGGAAGACACCATCAAAGCCCTCCCAAAGGATGGCCACTCAGCGCCTACTTAATACTAATACTAGACCTGGTGGGTGTCAGGACAAGGCAGAAGATGCCATGGGGGTCCTCTGAGAGCCTCTGCAGGACCGGAAGCACAAAGGCGGCCGTCTTCCCACTCCCGGTCTTGGCGCAGCCCACGCAGTCGTGGCCTTGGAGCGTGGGCATGTAATATATGGACAAAAAGCTCAGCTCAGAATGCCTTCCTCCAGGCATGTAGCCGGGGGGGGCTAAGGGGGCTTCAGCCCCCCCCCCCGAAATTCTCAGGGTGGTCCGCGAAAAGGCCTTACTGGTACATTATTTAAACTGTTATGTTTATTCATATCATGATCTGATCACCATGATCATTATATCCCACATTAATGGGGTTATTGGGATAACAATACAAAAGGTTTGCTAGGGTAGACCCTCTTCCACCCAGACTCAGCCCCCCCCCCCCCTGAATCAAAATCCTGGCTACGGCCCTGCCTTCCTCCATTCTGTTCAAAGATGTTTGACTTGAAATCCAAAGTCTTGCTGACATAAATCCCAATTTGCAAGTGCTTTCTTTTTTCTTTTTTTTTTGCCGTTTCTGTTTGCTTTGGGTTTATTTTGTGTTTCGTGGTTTTACTAGCAACAGTGTGTGATTCCTTTTGCGCAAAAGAAAAAGTTGTTCACTGCATATAGGTGAAGGTAAAGATTTCCCCCTGACATTAAGTCCAGTCGTGTCTGATTCTGGGGGTTGGTGCACATCTCCATTTCTAAGTCGAAGAGCCGGTGTTTTCCATAGACACCTCCAAGGTCATGTGACCAGCATGACTGCATGGAGCGCCATTACCTTCCCTATTGATCTGCTCACACTTGCATGTTTTCGAACTGCTAGGTTGGCAGAAATGGGGGCTAACAGAGGGAGCTCACCCCGCTCCCCAGATTCGAACCGCCAACCTTTCAGTCAGCAAGTTTAGCAGCTCAACGGTTTAACCCGCTCCTGCATATGGACGGTTAGAATTGAGATCGAAAAGCAATGTGCTTTGGCTTTTCCTATTTAAGTTAACTTTGTTCATTGCTGTTAACCATCCTGAGCTTTTTTGGGAAGGGTAAGGGTGGTATATTTTGGAAAATCTAGCCAGTTTACCAGCTGTTAGAAATAATAAATAAATAAATAAATAATAAATAAATAAATAAACTTTTCCAGGAAAGCTCAGGCCTGGAATGGCTGCTTTGAGGCCGCTTTTGATAGATCCATGCATGCCATCTTCCCTCCTTCTCCTTTTTTCCCCTTCAAATCTTGGAGAGAGAGAGAAAGAGGAAAGAAGAAGAAATCAATAAGAAAGATAACAAAATCCACACATTCTCCACTTCTTTATTTGTCTTTCTTTGAAAAGCAGACCAAAGTTTGGCAGCAAACAGGAGGGATTTAGGAATAGAGGGGAAACCAAGATCTACTTTGATTATGTTATATATTCATGATGCAACTAGTTACATTTCTGGTTTAGAAAGAGAGAAAGAAGGAGAGAGAAAAGAAGGGAAATTCAGCAGCTAGTTTGGTTTGAGGAGTTCATTCAAGCCAACGCTGAGTCTTGAGCGCCCTCTGCAGGTGGAAAACGCAGGCTCTCTTTTGCTTTTTGGGAACTTTGTTTTCCAAACTTATTGGGAGCTTTGGTCTAAAAGCTCCTGGTGTTTAAACCTGTAAAGACGTAACTCCAAAATGTATGAAAGTGACTTTGCCTGTGTTTTTGTATGTGTCTCCAACTTACGGTAACTCCACAAATTTCAGAGAAATACTGAGAAGCGCTAGCTCTTTCCTATGATATATACTTATTGTATTCCTTGGTGGTCTCCCATCCAAGTACTACCCAAAGCTGATCCTGTTGCATTCCCAAGATCAGACAGGATTTGATCCTTTTGGTGGACAACCATTCCTCAAATCCTCAGAACGAGGATCCAAAATAGCCTATTTCCCAAGTTCTGGCCTCTTTTCAGCAAGGATAGCCAGCCACTTTGGATTATCTCCATCTTTCTTGTGTGCCTGCTTAATTGGAAAGTATCTCATGCATTGTACTGTGATCTTTCCGTAATTTTGCCATTCCTATAACAATGTGTTTTTGGTCCATTATGAGTGAGGCTTTGTGGCTGGAGCTTAGCTCAAAAGTGAGCATTGTCTCTGATTTTTTTCCCCATGTCAGGAGTGACTTGGGAAACTGCAAGTCGCTTCCAGTGTGAGAGAATTGGCCATCTGCAAGGACATTGCCCAAGGGACACCTGGATGTTTTACCATCCTGTGGGAGGCTTTATTTGTGTGTATATATATGCACACGTTTACATATCCAACATATATGCACATATGGTGTGAGAGAATTGGCCATCTGCAAGGACGTTGCCCAAGTGACGCCTGGATGTTTTACCATCCTGTGGGAAACTTCTGTCATGTCCCTGCATGGGAAGCTGGAGCTGACAGACGGGAGCTCACCCCGCTCCCCAGATTTGAACTACAGACCTTTCGTTCAGTCGTTCAGATTAGCACAAGGGTTTACTCCAATTGTCTCTGATTTTTTTCCCCCTGTGTCAGGAGTGACTTAGGAAACTGCAAGTCGCTTCTGGTGTGAGAGAATTGGCCGTCTGCAAGGATGTTGCCCAGGGGACATTGCCCGGATGTTTTGGTGCTTTATTATCCTTGTGGGAGGTTTTTCTCATGTCCAAGCATGGGGAGCTGGAGCTGACAGAGGGAGCTCAACCCACTCTCCCTGGATTCGAACAGCTAACCTGTCAGTTAAGTAGAGCGGGTTGAGCTCCCTCTGAAATAATAACACTATATAACAAAATTGGAAAAAAAATTCTGTTCCTGATTTGAAAGTGTTATTTCCTGTTTAATTCTGCAATCCTTACTTTGAAAGTAGTTGTTCTACTTGAGAAACTTTGTGTGGCTGCCACAAGCCATGTTGAATTTGTTGGGATTCATTGAAAAACTATAGTAAAATTTGCTGCAGGAGGTCTCACAAAAAAACAAAGTTTTTGCTGTTTAATAACAATTTTCCATGTTTTCATAATAGAACCAATTAGGAAATGACATTTATAACCCAGGAACAAAAATTGTGTTACATAGTGTAATAGTCCTCTCCATCTCCAATGAATGTTTCCTTCACTCTCCGAATTTTCTAGCCTTGCGGAGAGGGAGATACTGAAAACGTTTCATGTTTAGAACTCTTCTCTTTGCTATGCTTGAATTTCCTGGGTCACTTTACCTGCTCTTGCTTTGGATTCCTAAATATTGGATTGGATTCCTTTGTGTTTCTAAATATTCAGGTGTATTGTTAAGTTATGCTAGACTTTCGGAAAGTGAAGGAAACATTCATACGGATACAGAACTCTTATTTGGAGAGGGCAAGGCTCTCGTTTTGCCATCTCCAAAGCTTCCCTCTGTTTTGTGGGTGAGTTGTCTGCCTGAATTTGGGGCGAAAAATGAATCTATTGGGTGCCTCGAGATATAAATACAATATTTCCATATGTTGGGTGAGATGTAGGGATATGGAAGTGTTTCTGGACTTTGGTCACGAATGGGAGATGCCACTATTACATTGACCACTAGGATGATTGATACCCCAAGGACCTCATTACTTGGTGTTTTGAGCTATTGATTTTCCTTCTATTTTTTCCCTTTACCTTCTCTCCCCTTCCCAGTGGCTTAATTGTCTAGCAGTGTAAAAAAATTAGGAAGAAAATGTATTTTTTAATAACTTTGGAAGAGAGTGTCAGGTTGCAATAACGTCCCTGTTTCCTTCCAAGAGGGAAAAACGTTGTTTACAGAGATATAGCACCGCAACCATTGCCTGGAATGTTGTTGGTGTCCGATGGGCAACATGGGTATTCCATTCAAAGGTGCATTGCATGTGCGCATTGAGCACTGAGCATGGACATGGCACATTGTGCATTGGGTTGCATACTTGGTTGAGCAATGTCACCGTTCACTTGGGCCCTTTTGCAACCATTGCATCAATTTGAGAGTCTAAATATAGAATTCTAAATGTGATTTTTTTGGCAACGTCTCATTTGGATGGAGATCTATATAATCTTTTTTTTAATGAGATGATGCATTTTATTTATTTATTATTTGGACTTGTAGGCCACCACTCCCCGAGGGCTCGGAACGGCTCACAATCATATAAAAGCACAACAAGAGTAAAAACAGCATAGTAACTAGATCAGGGCTGTCCAACTTCTACGGGCCCAAAGGCCGGAATTCCGGTCACTGATCACCTGGGGGGCCGAAGGGTCTGCCTCTGCCCCTGGCTCCGCCCCCGGCTCCACCCCCACCCCGGCTCTGCCCCCTCCTCGGCTCCAATTTACTTACAATTGACCTTGAGTTGTGGAGTTGTAGTTCACCTCCATCCAGAGAGCACTGTGGACTCAAATAATGATGGATCTGGACCAAACTTGGCATGAATACTCAATATACCCAAATGGGAACACTGGTGGATTTGGGAGAATGTTTCCTAATACCTTTGAGTTATTTGAGTCCACACTCAAATTGGGACACTCAAAACCCCAAACACCTCAATGCCGTCGCAGGGGCTTGATGGGGCCTCCTTTCCCAGAGGCGGGTGGAGGAGGCCCAAAGAGCTCCCTCCCTCCCTGAAGGGAAAACCAGCCGCGGGGGCAGGCACAAAGGAAGCGCCAACACCGCCGCCATCCCCGAAGAGCCCCGCTGGAGCTGAGGCCAAGCTCAGGCCGGGCGCAGTGGCTCCCCCATCTGCAGGGCGGTAAGCGAGGGCCCTTCCCCGGAAAAGAACTGAGCCAGGAGGGGCTTTCCCTGCCTCACTCCCCTCCTCCCTCTCTCTGAGGGAATGGGGGCTGGCCTGGAAGCAGCCGCGAGGGAGGAGGAGGCGCGCGCCCAGGCCGGCCGCAAATCCCGTGGGACCCGAGATTTCGGCAGCTATCGCATGAACTACGCAGCCACAGACGGATTTCGACCTCCTCGAAATCCTGTCTGTGGCTGGCGTAGTCTCGCGATGCTTGCCTAAACCCGGAAGTAGGGGTTTTAAAAAAATATTTTATTTTATTTCTTATTTGTATTTTATTAAAACAAGTTAGGAGGCCGTAGGGAAGGGGCTCGGGGGCCGTGTACGGCCCCAGGGTCGCCTGTTGGACAGTCCTGAACTAGATTAAAAGAGGGTTATCCAGCTTAACAGTCAAAGGCTAGCCAGAAAAGGTAGGTCTTGCAGGCCTTACGGAAAGAGAGTAGGTCTTGTAAGGCCCGCACCTCGCTTGGAAGGGTAGTCCAGATTGACGGCACTACTACAGAAAAGGCTCTGCGCCGGGTCGATGTGAGACGGAGTGCTTTGAAGGATGGTACTTCAAGGAGGTTCAGTTGTTCGGAACGAAGTGATCTCTGGGGTTGATAGGGGAGGAGACGATCCCTCAGATACAGCGGCCCCAGACCATGCAAGGCCTTGAAGGTTAACACCATCACCTTGAAGGTGATCTGGTGCTCGACCCGAAGCCAGTGGAGCTGCTGGAGAATGGGTGTTATGTGACATCTCACTGGAACCCCAGTGAGAAGTCGAGCAGCGGCATTCTGGACGAGCTTAAGTTTCCGGATCACTGACAAGGGCATTGAAAGAGAAAAGGACACTACAGAGTTAAAGGAATATGATTACACTTTAACTGCCGAGGACTGTTGGGATATGTCATCTGGGGAAGTACTGCACTGCTCTCTGAACTACAAATCCCAGGATTTGATGGGATGTTGTCATGACCATTGAAGTGTGGTGTGTGAATTGGCCCAGTGATACTTTTAACACAAGGAAAAGTGTTGTCTTTGGTTGCATTGCAGTTTCCATCTTCCCTCTTCATTTGCTGGTGGTTCAGGGGCATTACTGCCAAATAACTTGTGGGGAGGCATTTCCAGCCAATGATTTAGTGTCACTTGTGAAGCGTTCTCCAATGAGTGTGTAATATGTGTTTTTGTTGAAAGGCTTTGCAAATGATAACACAATGTAACAAGAATTGGAAAATTCTCTTTCCCTGTTTAATTGTGCGGTCCTGGCTTTGAAAGTAGTTGCTATACTCCAGAAACTTCATTTTGGTGACTGCCACAAATTATATTAAATCTCTATGAGATATTCATTGAAATACTATAGCAAAATGTGCTGCAGGATGTCCCTCCCACAAAAACAAAGTTGCAGTTAAATAACAACTTTCCCATGTTTTTGTGATAGAACCAATTAGGAAATGACATGTATAATCCACAAACCAAAAAATCATGTTACATAGTACAAGAGGTGGCATGGTGTAGTGTTTGAGTGTTGGATCCAAAGACATGGACTTGAATCCCTGTTCAGTTTTGTAAGTTCATTAGCTGACCTTGGACAAGTCATTCCCTCTCATCCTCAGGGCAATGATAAATCTCCTCCCTATAAAGTATCTTGCATAGGACAGGGTTGAACTACGAGGGTTGAATGAAAAGTAATGCTTCTACCTTCATTACTTGAGTTTGGGTGGGAATATTTTAATAAATCAAATACAGAAATAATCCTTAGAATGAGCTCTTTAACTATCACTATTCACTTTTACACATAATCACCAGACAATTGGATACATTTCTGCCAACGATCAACAAGTTTTTTTGAAACCGTCATGGAAGAAGTCGACACTCTGTTTCCACAACCAGCATCTCACAGTTCTCTCAACGTCTTCATCAGAAGCATAATGATGTCCCCACAGATCTTCTTTCTTTATTGGGAACAGATGGAAGTCGGATGGTGCTAAATCTGGACTCTATGCTTGAAATTTCTCTCTGAGTGATACGATGATCATCCTGAATCAATCTGTCAACATTCTGCTTGTGCAACTTGGTGGTTGCTGTCACAGGACATCCAACTCTTTGTTTGTCACACAAGTCAGATGTTCCCACCTCAACATCTTGAAACTTATTTGCCCAACGACGCACAGTACTCCCATCAACACAATCCCCATAAACAGCTTGCATTCTCTGATGAATCTCCTTTGGGGTGACACCTTCTGCTGTCAAGAATTCAATGACTGCACGTTGCTTAAGTCGCATTGACCGACCGTCTGTGCAGGGTTCCATACTTCGCACTTTAACAACACAACTGTTCAATGCTAAGGCTTCCTGCCAAAATGGAACTGTAGAGGAGAGTCTACTGAACAAGCCAGTACCTGCCGCATACCAGTACTGCCATCTGTTGAGGAGTTACGAAGGTGGAGGCATTACTTTTCTTTCAACACTCGTAAGTCAGAGTCAACTTGATGGCCCATAGCAACACAGCCATCAAAACATATACTAGCTAGAATAATTATGTACAGTAGAGTCTCGCTTATCTGACATAAACGGGCCAGCAGAACATTGGATAAGCGAAAATAATAAAGAGAGATAGAGGAAAAGCCTATTAAACATCAAATTACATTATGATTTTGCAAATTAAGCACCAAAAGATCATGTTTTACAACAAACTGACAAAAAAGCAGCTCAATAAATGGTAAAGTTATGTAGTAATTGCTGTATTTACAAATTTAGCACCCAAACATCGCAATGTATTGAAACAGCTGTGGATCCGGGCAGGAGGCAGACTGTGTCGGATAATACAGAAAGTTGCATGAGCGAAGGTTGGATAAGCAAAACTCTACTGTAATACCTTCAAAATTTAGAGAGTAAGGACTGTGTCATAGAGTGAGTGTTGAACTAGGTCAGGTCTCTGGGATGCATCTATACTGTAGAATTAATACAGTTTGACACCACTTTAACTGCCATGGCTCAATTGAATGGGATCTTGGGAGCTGCAGTTTGCTGAGGCACCAGGACTTTCTTGCAGGGAAGACTACAGACTTGGTAAAACTACGTCTTTCACGATTCTATCGCACTGAGACCTGGCAGCCCAAAAGGTATCAAACTGCATTAATTCTACAGTGTAGATGCACTCCAGAAGACCATGGTTTGATTCTCCATGGGCATGGCAGACTCTCTTAACCCCAGAGGAAGGCAAAATTATTAAGAATTAATCTTCCTAAGAAAAATTCAGGTGAGATTTAAGTGGCGTTCCAGCCATGGGCATAGTCAACACTGCAGTTTGATGGGAGTTGCAGTCCAGCAACAACTGGAGCAACACCATTTGCCCAGCACTGTTTTAAGAAAGAACGCATCCTGAGCTGTAATTTGATCTCCTTGCAGTCCCTCAGATCCTGGAGAATTGAGTTAAACTTCCAACATAGAGACTTATGGATAAAATTCCATTTGTCAAACACCGTGGAATAAAAGGTTAAGATAACACTGAATTTTCATTCATAAAGGAACCCTATCACCTCCAGCAGTTTCCGTTTTGCTGGCTCAGGGGTTGGCTGTGTGTGTTTTAATTTGGGGAAAGTAATCTAGAATATTGCTCATAAATTGTATCTAAGAAGTCGGCTGTATTTATGGCAAAACGGCTTCAGATTTATACCCAGCGAAGCTTTATTAGGGATGCAAGTTTGCATTTCAGGAACTCCTTATGGAGGATGTTGGAAGCAGTAGCGTATAACCGATTCCAGTGGATATTTAGTCCAAAGTAATTCCCACTCTGGGACGTACTACGAGGGTTGAATGAAAAGTAATGCCTCCACCTTTGTTATTTGGGTTTGGATGGGAATATTTTAACTAATCAAACGCAGAAATAATCCTTAGGATGTGCCCTTTAACTTGCTTGAAATTTCTCTCTGAGTGATATGATGATCATCCTGAATCCATCTGTCAACCCTTTGCTTGTGAAACTCGAGGGTTGCTGTCACAGGACGTCCAACACTTTGTTTGTCATGCAAGTCAGATGTTCCCACCTCAACATCTTCAAACTTACTCACCCAATGATGCACAGTACTCACATCAAAACAATCACCATAAACAGCTTGCATTCTCTGATTAATCTCCTTTGGGGTGACACCTTCTGTTGTCAAGAATTTAATGACTGCATGTTGCTTAAGTTGCATTGACCGACCGTCTGTGCAAGATTACATACTTTGCACTTTATCGACACAAACATTCAATGCTAAGGATTCCTGCCAAAACGGAACTGTAGAGAAGAGTCTACTGAACAAGCCAGTACCTGCTGCATACCAGTACTGCCATCTGTTGAGGAGTAACAAAGGTGGAGGCATTACTTTTCATTCAACCCTTGTACGGAACTGTAGAGGAGAGTCTACTGAACAAGTCAGTACCTGCCACATACCAGTACTGCCATCTGTTGAGGAGTTACAAAGGTGGAGGCCTTGCTTTTCATCCAACCGTTGTATGGAACTGTAGAGGAGAGTCTACTGAACAAGCCAGTACCTGCCGCATACCAGTACTGCCATCTGTTGAGGAGTAATGAAGGTGGAGGCATTACTTTTCATTCAACCCTTGTATGGAACTGTAGAGGAGAGTCTACTGAACAAGCCAGTACCTGCCGCATACCAGTACTGCCATCTGTTGAGGAGTAACAAAGGTGGAGGCATTACTTTTCATCCAACCCTTGTATGGAACTGTAGAGGAGAGTCTACTGAACAAGCCAGTACCTGCCACATACCAGTACTGCCATCTGTTGAGGAGTTACAATGGTGGAGGCCTTGCTTTTCATCCAACCGTTGTACGGAACTGTAGAGGAGAGTCTACTGAACAAGCCAGTACCTGCCACATACCAGTACTGCCATCTGTTGAGGAGTAATGAAAGTGGAGGCATTACTTTTCATTCAACCCTTATATGGAACGGTAGAGGAGAGTCTACTGAACAAGCCAGTACCTGCTGCATACCAGTACTGCCATCTGTTGAGGAGTGACGAAGGTGGAGGCATTACTTTTCATTCAACCCTTGTACGGAACTGTAGAGGAGAGTCTACTGAACAAGCCAGTACCTGCCGCATACCAGTACTGCCATCTGTTGAGGAGTTACAATGGTGGAGGCATTACTTTTCATTCAACCCTTGTATGGAACTGTAGAGGAGAGTCTACTGAACAAGCCAGTACCTGCCGCATACCAGTACTGCCATCTGTTGAGGAGTAACAAAGGTGGAGGCATTACTTTTCATTCAACCCTTGTATGGAACTGTAGAGGAGAGTCTACTGAACAAGCCAGTACCTGCCGCATACCAGTACTAACTAACTAACTAACTAATTTTATGATTTATGAGTCGCCCCCCACAAATGTGCTCTGGGCGACTTACACAGCTAGGCATCTACAATACTAAAATATTAAAATTTTAAAATATTAAAATGTTAAAATATGGGAATAGACAGGTTCCAGGTCACTGATTGTCACTTATGCATATGCTCTTCTAAATAGCCATGTCTTAAGTGCCGCCAGAAATGAAGGCAGGTCGAAGATGGCTCTTTGGTCTGGCGGCAGAGAGTTCCACAGGACAGGGGCCACAACAGAAAAAGATCTCTGTCTCGTGGACTCCAAATGAGCCTCTCTCAGACCTGGGACACAGAGAAGGTTCTCGTAGGCTGGCCGTGGTGCTCTCGGATGGATAGATGGTATCAGACGGTCTTTTAGGTATGTAGGACCCTGGCCCCACAAGGCCTTAAGTGTCAGGGTCAGGGCCTTATACAGGACTCTGTATTCGACCGGCAGCCAGTGTAAATGCTGTAAGGATGGCGTTATGTGACACCTCGTAGGTGATTTCGTGAGGAGCCTGGCGGCAGCATTCTGTACAATCTGGAGCTTGCGAGTTACTGACCGAGGTAGACCCACGTACTGCCATCTGTTGAGGAGTAACGAAGGTGGAGGCATTACTTTTCATCCAACCCTTGTATGGAACTGTAGAGGAGAGTCTACTGAACAAGCCAGTACCTGCCGCATACCAGTACTGCCATCTGTTGAGGAGTTACGAAGGTGGAGGCATTACTTTTCATTCAACCCTCGTATATACATAACATTGGAGGTGGTGCAGATAGAAATATAGCTCTAAAGGGGGAATGCACATTCATTGGGTTCTCGATTGTTCTAAAAATTAGCAGTTTGCTCATGAGCTTGAAGCCGAGGCAGCTCACAGAAAGAAACCCAATCAGCTCCATTTCCTTGGCAAAGTGTTGAAAACTAGCCAGCTTTGTCAGAGGTCAAAATACTTAGAGTCACTTCAGTTCTACTTGCCAGTTTGAGAAGTCTGCAGAAGGAAAGAGAGAGATTTTCTCTCTCCTAAACTTGAAAAGAATCGTGGATTTAGACCAGGAAACAGGGGAAGGGAGCAAAAATAATATTGTTTTAAGTTCGAAGGAGGGCTTTTATTTTTTTTTTGGTCCCGGAGGCATGTTTGCTCATTAAGAAAATTAAAATAGACACTTTACGGCTAAGCCTCGACTCCTTCTAGGATGTTTCGCTCAGTTAAATGAAAACCATACCAGATCCCCTCCTCATTCCCTTTGCATTTTCTCGGCATTTCTGTGCCCTCTACACCTCCCCATTTCTCCTATATCTTTAGCAGGTAACTTCAACAACTGGTTTTGCCTTAATTGTTGGATTCCATTGCCAGTCAATCCTGTAACAAACTGGACCCAAGGCCCTGTGCAAACTAACAATATATGAGGGTTGAATGAAAAGTAATGCCTCTACCTTCGTTACTTGGGCTTGGATGGGAATATTTAAATAAATGAAACGCAGAAATAATTCTTAGAATTTGCTCTTTAACTATCACTATTCACTTTTCCGCATAATCACCAGACGATTGGATAAATTTCTGCCAATGATGAACAGGTTTTCTGAAGCCGTCACGGAAGAAGTCGACACTCTGTTTCCGCAACCAGCATCTCACAGTTCTCTCAACGTCTTCATAAGAAGCATAATGATGTCCCCGCAGATCTTATTTCATTATCGGAAACAGATGGAAGTCAGATGGTGCTAAATCTGGACTGTAGGATGGTGAGATCCAGTTTCTGAAGTTCTGCTGTGGTGGCATGTGAAGTGTGTGGTCACAGGATGTCCAACTCTTTCTTTGTCATGCAAGTCAAATGTTCCCACCTCAACATATTTAAACTTACCTGCCCAGCACAGTACTCACATCAACACAATCCCCATAAACAGCTTGCCTTCTCTGATGAATCTCCTTTGGGGTGACACCTTCTGCTGTCAAGAATTCAATGACTACATGTTGCTTAAGTCGCATTGACTGACCATTAGCACAGGGTTCCATACATTGCACTTTAACGACACAACCGTTCAATGATCAGGCTTCCCACCAAAATGGAACTGTAGAGGAGAGTCTACCGAACAAGCCAGTACCTGCCGCATACCAGTACTGCCATCTGTTGAGGAATTACGAAGGTAGAGGCATTACTTTTCATTCAACCTTTGTACTATTGTTAGATCACCCCATCAAAGCTGCCTGGAGATTGTTTTGTTTTGAGTTGTTTCCCCCAAAAGCAAAAAATCCAACCCTATCTGTTTTAGGGTGCATCTGCACTGTAGAAGTAATCTGGCGTGGCACCATTTTAATTATTCCACTTTGTAACAAAATTTGAAAAAAATCTGTTCTTGTTTTTAAAATGTTGTTTCCTGTTTAATTGTGTAGCATTTACTTTGAAAGTAGTTGTTCAACTAGAAAAACTTCATTTTTGTGGTTGCCACAAACTAGATTGAATTGGCCGAGACTCGATGCCATATTCATTGTAAAACTAGAGCAAAATGTGCTGCAAAGGTTTTGCAATTTAATAAGCTTTCCCCATATTTTTATTAAATTATACAGGGAAGAGGACTGAGAAGTACAATTTGCATTTGGATAGAAAGATCTGTTCCTAGTGCGTATCCTACTCTCAATTGCAGCAAAGTGGGAGACTATCGTCAGGAGGACCTGACATGTAATGCCTAACCTACCGGAACAATGACTCATTCTTGCCCAAAACTCTGTACGGGAGTTGTAGTCCATCTCATATATGAGGAATTGGTCTGGGAGTTATGTTCTTTGGAGACGTGCCGAGGAACGTTCTTGGAAGAGCGCATGCACGCAGAGACACCTTCTCACAGGGGTGCCATTGCTTTCCTCCCGGAACGGTGAAGGCTGTCGAGTGCAAGGAGTTAACGCTGAGTTAAAAGTACCAAACACAGAGGAGCACCCAGGGTGACATGCTTCAAGTTTAGACAGTACAAGTTATGCAAATGCAGAAGGGTGTGCAGTATTGACATTTTGAGGTCATGGTGATAGGAATGTATTATTTATAGGCTCGGGTTGCAGGAGGCCGATAAACCACAGTTTGAAATCCTCAAGCTTTGCAAAGCTAGAAGGGCTTCCCTCCCCCCTTCTGTTTTCCTCTCCTTTAAAAAAAAAGATGCACATTTGTGAGTGGGAAGTGAACATACCTGAAGATCTGTGTTGATGCCGTCCTTTTTGTAAGAGACATGGTCCCCTGCACTGATGAAGAATAGGCGATGATGATGATGATGTATTTGGAGGGAAGTAAGTAAGAGGACGCTTGTTGCACTTCTAGCCAGATTCTTGTAAAAATTACTTTTGGAGAGCAATTTTATCCCTTTCCCAAAATTGAGCCAAATCAGTGCAACCCAGAGAATGCTAAATGTTGCCCCCTTAACTGGAAAACCCCAAATACCATATGATGCAGTCATAATGCATTTATTTGTTTATTTCCTGTAATTATATACTGTCTTTCTCACCCCTGGGGAGACTCAAGGTAGTTTACAACATACTAATGGCACAAATTCAATGCCAACATACAGTACACAAAGAAATCATAATAACTAATTAATACATATAATCATAAAAAAACCATTAAACATAAGACATACATGAAGTTCAAACATTCAGACAAGCATAAAATCATCCTAGTATAAACATTAAAATCCCATGATCAATAATGATGATGGTGATGATGATGATGAGACCATTGATCATCTCCTCAGCTGCTGCATGAAAATGGCACAGACGGACTACAAACAGAGGCACAATTCTGTGGCCCAAATGATTCATTGGAACTTATGTCACAAGTACCTGCCAGCAGTAAAGAATTGGTGAGATCCAGGGCCGTAGCCAGGATTTTGTTTCGGAGGGGACTGAGTTTGGTTCGGGGGCTGAGACTGGGTGGAAGAGGGTCTACCCTAGCAAATCTTTTGTATTGTTATCCCAATAACCCCATTAATGTGGGATATAATGAGCATGGTGATCAGATCATGATATGAATAAACATAACAATTTAAATAATGTACCAGTAAGGCCTTTTCGCGGACCACCCTGAGAATTTCGGGGGGGCTGAAGCCCCCTTAGCCCACCCCCGGCTACATGCCTGGTGAGATCATAAACCTGCAAAGGTAGTGGAAAATGAACAAGCAAAAATCCTGTGGGACTTTCAAATCCAGACTGACAAAATTTTGGAACACAATACACCAAACATCATGATTGTGGAAAAGAAAGAAGTTTAGATTATTGATGTCATCATTCCAGGTGATAGCTGAATTGATGAAAAACAACAAGAAAAACTCAGTCATTATGAAGACCTCAAAATCGAACTGCAAAGGCTCTGGCATCAACCAGTACAGGTGGTCCCAGTAAGAATTGGCACACTGGGTGCCGTGCCAAAAGATCTCAGCTGGATTTGGAAACAAACATTGACAAAATCACAATCTGTCAACTACAAAAGGCCACCTGACTTGGATCTGCATGCATCATTCCAAAATACATCACACAGTCCTAGATGCTTGGGAAGTGTTCGACTTGTGATTTTGTGCTACGAAATCCAGCATATCGATCTCGTTTGCTGTGACATACTGTGTTTTTGTGTCAGTAAAATAATAATAATAATTTTATTTGTTATCTGCCTCTCCTCACAACTCGAGGTGAGTTACAACATTGCTAAAACACATAATCAAAACACACAATCATTTAAACACCTCACAACCTCTGAGGATGCTTACCACAGATGCAGGCGAAACGTCAGGAGAAAATACTTCTAGAACATGGCCATACAACCCAAAAAACCTACAACAACCCATTTAAAAACACTCTGTAGAAAACACATCTTAAAACATATTTGCATAAAATACATATAAACATGGACAAAATAAAAGTTAGACATAGAGTGCAAGTTTGGAATTTATCATCAAAAGGGTCCTTTTCTTTTATCCCAACTGAAGTGGATAGATGAGCTTTTGATCCTTGCAGAAGAAGCAAATCTGGGTTCCAGGGTCCATGCAGTCAACTGAAGGCACGATTCTCTGATCGACTTAGGAAACCAGGTAACGTTTTTAAGAAGTTGTTCCATTAATTCCTTCAATGAGAGGTAGAAATGCCTTATGCTGAGTCAGATCATTAGTCCACCAAGTTCAGTGTTGTCAACTGGCAGGTATTCTATGTACTGTAAAGTGTTTTAAAAATCATTCCGACCTGAAAATTTCCAGTAATTCCTACTAGTATAGCTAATTGCTTCCAAAATCAACTTAGGCTAATGATGAGCTCTTGCAATAGAAGAAGAATCTACAGAGATGGAGCTCCAGAGTTATAGCAATAAAGTCCTTCTCAGCAGCGTAGTCCTCTCCAAACTAAACCATTCCCATGAGGCTGGAGAGCTTTGGGATGTGGACACATCAGGCATGGGCAAACCTTGGCCTTCCAGGAGTTTTGGACTTCAGTTCCCACAATTCCTAACAGCTATAAACTGGCTGGGATTTCTGGGAGTTGGAAGTCCAAAACACCTAGAGCAGTGATTTTAAATCAGTGTGCCGCGGAACACTAGTGTGCCGCGAGAGATCATCAGGTGTGCCGTGGGAAATTACAGTGGAGAGAGAGAGAGAGAGAGAGAGAGAGCCTACCAGGAAACTTCAGGCAGCGGAAATGAGGCTTTCCTGGCCGAAGCAGCGATGCCAGCCAGCCTGGCTGTAGTCAGGGAGAACCCTCGGCATCCAGAACTTTCCTTCCTCCCTCCTCTCCTTCCCTTCCTTCCTTCCCTCCCTCTGCGCGCCAAGGACTACCTGGCTAGGCTGCAGCTCCTCCTGCTTCCTGGCTCCTGGGCACTCTTCTGCCCTCCTCCCCTCCGGCAGCAAGGAAGAGGAGAGGGAGGAGGAGTCCGCGGGAGCTGCCCCCGTCCAACCCCGCTCCCAGAGGCTCGAGGGAAGCTTTCTGTCCTCTAGCCCCTCTACACCGGGGAAGAGGAGCAACCCCTCATCTACTGGCTGGGCTCCGGGTTCGCTGCAGAGCTGAGGCCAGGATGCGCAGCTCCACAGCCCAGCTTGGTTCCTTCCCGATCTGGCCCCAAAGCGACAGCAGGAAAGCTGAAGGGAAGTGGGGGGGGGGGAGACACTCCTGGGGGGCTGAACCCCTTCGGGAAGGAGAACTGGGGGTGGCGACGGCTGTGAGCCTCTGCAGCAGTTTGTTCCGAGGCTCGGAACCACCCCGTGTGCTCAATTCCTATTCATCCTGCTCAGCCGAGCCCGCGTGTGCTTCGGCCACTCAGCGCAGCCCTCCCCCATGGGACGGTGACGGGCCTCCTGTGCGTGGGCCTCTGGGAAGGGGTTGGCAGAAGCAGCGGCATCATGAGGGGGGGAGGGTAACAGTAAAATGACAGGGTGTCATTTTGTGTCATTTTGGTTGGTGGTGTGCCCCAGGATTTTGTAAATGTAAAAAATGTGCTGCGGCTCAAAAAAGGTTGAAAATCACTGACCTAGAGGTCCGAAATTTTCTCATGCCTGGTGTTGATGCAACCAGCTCACATCTATACTTGGCTAGGCTGTAGCAGGAATCAAGCTGAATTTGTCTGCATGGATCTCCCTCTCTTCAGCTACATGGAAGTATCGGCTGCTGAAAATGTAGGTTGGGACTTGGAACTGCAAGATCATAAGGCAGACTTGTGGACTGCAAGATCATACTTGTGACATCACACTCAACAGGGTGCCAGACCAGACATTGCTTCCTTCCTTCATGCAACTGCAAGTCATATTCCTCAATCAGACTGCAAACTTAATTACTTTGAATAGGGTTTAGGCTTTTGATGGTTTGGGTAGATAATGTGTATCGGCCAAAGCTACACAATACTTCAGACGATACTTCAGCATGCTTCGTTCATGGATCACGGCCAATATTTGTCCTTAGCAAACAACCATGAGACTGCATCTTGATTGGCTTTCCCACAACCCCACCCCCTCCTCCCCATTTCTGTATTTGTGCCTTTTTTATTCTTGTCACAGTATATCTGAGCTTAAGAAAAGGAGGAGTCTGAATCTGGGCTTTATTTCATCATTGCTTCTGGATTTCTTGGCTGGTCAGCTGAGCAACCGGAAGTCTGTAACTAAACAAGAGAGGAATCCACATGGAATCACATCCACAGGAAAATGACTCAACATCATCGATAGTATTTGTATTGTTTATATTGTTGGAAATATTGTGTAGAAGTTGGCTTCAAAATCCTGCAACCAGTAATGACTAGTATAGGCATGTACATTCAGAACCAAAGGCATGCCATTTTTCATCTGTTTTCATCTGACCAGAAAGTTACCCCAAAAAAGGGGTGGGGGTGTTTTCCATTTCATTCGACAGAGATTTGGCCCATTGGCTAGAATGGGAAACCTTTACAGGCTCAGTCCTCAGCCATTTTAAAGCCTATCTGCGTGAAACTTACCTCAGTTCTATACCTCAGGTACAACTTCAGGCCTGCCAAGTTCAAAACAATTCACCTATTATTCTTATTATTATTATTATCATAACCCACACAATAAGTGTGGGAACACTGTATAGGCACTCCAAAATCTGGTTGGGGGAATGGATCCTTAAGCCAGTGTTTCCCAGCCAGTGTGCCGCGGCACACTAGTGTGCCGTGAGCGATCATCAGGTGTGCCATGGGAAATTGGAACCTCCAATACCCTTACATATTGAAGGAGCGCCGCTACGTCACAGTACAAAATGCACAATTAATCATACATAATCATACGCAAAAAAACACATTCAAAGTACTCAATCCTGCTGGAGAAAATCAAAAGTCTTACATAAGGTAGTTCGGCGTGGTCGCCACAGAGAGCGAAGGAGTTGCGAACCAGGAAGTAGCGAGTTCACGGAGCGCTCCTCTATGGAAAATTCGCGATATTTGATGAAATCACAGGAGTGCAAAAAACAAAGTGTATCCTCACGATGTTATCCAATGTCAGTTCCAGGATCCGCACAATAACACAGTCAGTTCGCGGAAAATTTAAAGAAGCAGCACCATAATCATAGCAACAAGGTAGAAAATCACGTAGATAATCACATATATTCAAACCGCCAGAGGCTGAAGATAGATGTGGCAATGGAATCGAAAGCTGGCATGGGCAAACTTGGACCTTCCAGGTGTTTTGGACTCCAACTCCCACCATTCCTAGCAGCCTCAGGCTCTTTTCCTTTTTTCCCCTCAGCCACTTAAGCAGAAAAGGGCCCCAGGATGTTAGGAATGGTGGGAGTTGAAGTCCAAAGCACCCAGAGGGCCGAAGTTTTCCCATGACTGACAGCTGTTGAGCAAGACCTTGGTGTGTGTCTTTCTGCCATTCCTGCCAGGATATCTATGTTGTGTTCATCGAAACAGGCCCAGGTTTCACACTGAGTGTATAAATACATTTAAAACATATTAACTATATGTATTACTGTGTTAGAGTGTCATTTGGTGTCATTTTGGTTGGTGGTGTGCCCCAGGATTTTGTAAATGTAAAAAATGTGCCGTGGCTCAAAAAAGGTTGAAAAACACTGCCTTAAGCTAATTTCATTTATTTATTTATTTATTTACAGCATTTATATGCTGCCTTTCTCACCCCGAAGGAGACTCAGAGCAGCTTACAAGTGAAATGTAAATACAATATATTATATTATTGCCATAGCACAATATTAATATTATATGTTACATTGTACTATAACATTATACTGTAATATTATTAGTAATATTACATGTAAAATAAAATATATAGTTATAATATATTAAGCCAAGCACTTTTCGTCCAAGCAGTCCATATAAGGGATACTCTACCTGTACCTTTCCCTCCTCACTTTGGTACACAAGAGCAAAAGTAATGGTCGACACAGATTGCCATGGCACCTTCTTTTGATAAGGCAGGGAATGGAGACCAGTTAGTATCCTAGATGTAAATCCCATGGCACTTCCAAGTGTGAATAAACCCTTGTGATTTATGCCTTCATTTTCCATGTGCAGCTCGCCCTTTGGACATTTTTCTTCTTCCGAGGAGAGCTGGTTTGCCGATGCCCTAACCAGCCAGGGAAAGCTTTTAGCCTAACCCTCCCTGCGACCCCCTCCCCCTGCCTTTTCTCGGCTGCTCTTTCCCTGTCTAATCAATTATCTTCCTGGCTAGTCCTTCTCAAAGGTGAGAACTCATTATGCATATTCATAAATCACAGCAGCCGGGCCTGACACTGATTGATGTAATCATCTGCCTTCCTTCGCAAGGCTAGAAATTTAGGGAAGTGGGGAGGGGGGATCATATTGGGAAGACATTGGGTTCCGAAGATGCATCTCTCCAGGTTCTTCACCAGGTATCTCTTCTCGTTTTCATCAATGGTAGAGTTTAGGTACCCTTTGCAAACCGAAGAATCGGTTGGTTAGTTTTGGCTACGCCTACATTCATTTGTCTTTATTTTATACTTGCTTGTCCCGGTTATTAGAAGAAGTCAAAAATGTCACCATCAACATTTCTTTATTTTATGAAATACACAAGGTTGTGGGTGAACTGCAATTCACATCATGCCAGGTCAACCCCCTGAAACTCCATCAAAGAAGAAGCCTCCACCACACTCCGGACAGAGAGTTCCACTGTTGAATAGCTCTCACAGTTAGGAAGGTCTTCCTAATGTTCTAGATGCATCATCGGTGGAGTTCAGTATGTTCTCTGGCTGCAGGATGAATTACTACTCCCAACATACTGTAGTTGTTCAGTCCCATCAAATCAGTCCAGTACGTTCAGTTGTCATGGTGGTTCTGTGTACCAAGTTAGGTCCAGGTCCATCATCGGTGGGGAGCATAGTGCTCTTTGATTGCAGGTGAACTATAAGCCCTAGTACCTACAACTAACAAATATCAAAGCCAATTCCCTCCCTCCCCAAACCATCAGTATTCTAACTTGGATATATCGGGTATGTGTGCCAAATTTGGTGCAGATCCATCATTGTTTGCATTCACAGTGCTCTCTTGATGTAGTTGAACTATAATTCCTATACATTAAGCAGGATTTTTTCCCAAAGCCCTACAGTATTTTCAGTTGCTCATGGGGGTTCTGTGTGTCAAGTTAAGTCCACAGCCATCATTGGTGGGGTCCAGAGTGCTCTTTGATTGCAGGTGAACTATAAATCCCAGTATCTACAACAGCTATAAGTCAAGGTGAATCCCTCCCAACCCTTCCAGTATTTGTCTTAGGTCATGGGGATTCTTTGTGCCAAATGTGGTCCAGGTCCATTGTCAATGGGGGTAACAGTGCTCTGACTTGATGCAGGGTGAACTACAACTTCCATCACGTGGTGTCAATCCCCCAAGCTCCTCCAGTATATTTAGTTTCTGATTAGTTCCACTTTGTTTGTTGTGTAGACAAAGTTGAAAAGAGCAGGAAAGGGTTAACAGAGAGGCAGTGGGCGGGATCGTGCAAATTCCACACCAATGGAGAGAGTAAGAAGCACATAATGTGAATTGTAATGGTGAATATTATTTTTGTTTCCTGTGCTTGTTGTTGTTGTTTACTCATTCAGTTGCTTCTGAGTCTTCGTGACTTCATGGACCATCCCACGTCAGAACTCCCTGTTGGCCATCACCTCCCCCAGCTTCTTCAGGGTCAAGCCAGTCACATCAAGGATACCATCCATCCATCTTGCCCTTGGTCGGCCCCTCTTCCTTTTTCCTTCCACTTTCCCCAACATCATTATCTTCTCTAAGCTTTCCTGTCTTCTCATTATGTGGCTACAGTACTTCATCTTTGCCTCTAATATCCTTCCCTCCAGTGAGCAATCGGGCTTTATTTCCTGTAGTACGGACTGGTTGGATCTTCTCACAGTCCAAGGCACTCTCAGAACTTTCCTCCAACACCACAGTTCAAAAGCATCTATCTTCCTTCTCTCAGTCTTCCTTATGGTCCAGCTCTCACATCCTTAGGTTACTATGGGGAATACCATTACTTTATGTGGACCTTCATTGCCAGTGTGATGTCTCAACTCTTCACTATTTTATTGAGATTAGTCATTGCTCTTCTCCAAAGGAGTAAATGTCTTCTGATTTCCTGGCTGCAGTCTGTGTCTGCAGTAATACATCACACCTACCTCAAAAAGACAAGAGTTCTTTCTCCCATCCTGGTCATTCCACAGATATTCCCAATTTTCCTAGTTTCCAACAGACCTCATAACCTCTGAGGATGCCTGCCATAGATGCAGACGAAACGTCAGGAGAGAATGCTTCTGGAACGTAGCTATACAGCCTGGAAAACTCACAGCAGCCCAATATTAGTTATGTTTCCTGTACAGATTTAGGTTAAATTGTGTACATTCTGTACAGAATGTCTTTATTTTTATTTGGGTTCAGGGTTTCTTTAGAAAAGGAAGCAGAGAGAAAAGATTTTGATCAGGGATGTTATAGATGTTACAAAGGAACAATAATAAATCTAATAAAAGGAAGCATGTACCTCCAACCATACTGAGGATATGACTGAGGACGTAATGGGTAATCAAGCAGTTTTGAAAGCCTTATCTCCCCTGTTAACAAACAGCTATAAGAAAATTAAGGCTTATAGCCTGATTGCTTTTTAATCTAAGAAAAACCAATAAAGATATCAAAGGGTGTTTTTTGTGGGTTTTTTGGCATGCCAAATGCTTTGCGTGCAAAGCACAATAACAAGTCCCTTCCATCGTTTCAATCAGATTCGACACCCTTTAACTTACGGAGACGTTAACCCTTGAAGAATAAATTCCAGAAGTCACATTCCTGTGCGGAATGGAAGAAAAATATTCCAGAGAGAGTGAGAGAATGGGGTTTTCCCCCCTTGTATTTTACACTGAGCGGGCAATGGTGTGTACAATGGCTTTCCACAGGCCTCTTTAACTATGCAGCAAATGAAGGATATTAAACAACATTTTGCTTAAAGGTACGCGGAGGCCATTCCCATTAGGACACGGTGCTGTTCATTTATTCACATGTTAAGTGAATGTCCTTGTGGCTAATGACTTATAATCAACACTGTCTCTACTTCGTTCCTTTGCTCCCAGCAATGCTAAATACCCTGACACAGCTTGCCTTTGCTGGTGCGCATGCACTCGCATACACAAGAGAATATCGTTTCAGTACAGTGCTAAAGGACATTTATAGCAGCCGGGAAAGGAGGGGGAGAGAGGCGGCAATGCACCTGGGCACCTCGAGAGGAAATAGCCTTTTATTACCGCTTGCCCTTTCTAGTTGGTCTCAACGCTGAGGAATAAATCTTCCCTGTTCAGTTTCTGCCTTTTAACCATCAATGAACCCAAAGCTGTCATCTTCATCGCCATTCACAAGTCATGACAGAATGTTATTTTGGTACTGTACCTGGGGCAGTTTGTTCTGATGACAACGAGGCTGTGTCTCTGGGTTTTATTATTATTGTTATTAATTTAATTTCTAACCCGCCCTTCTCTACCCCCGAAGGGGGACTCAGGGCGACCAGATAGGAACATAACTATTCAAAGTGATGGGCCTATTGGAAAATAGGATTCAGTTGTGGTCTGAGCACAAGCATTGTGCTGGCGGACCTAGAGATATCTAGAGAGAACCCCTCTCTAAAAATATCTAGATCCTCCAGAACAACCAGTGTAGACATTGGTCCATGGTTGGTTTGAGTGTCACCATCAACATGCAGGTTCAAACAGGCTGATCATGAAGAGAGTTGGCCATTGACCAACTAAAAAGATGTCCCATATTGGAATCCACATGATCACCTCATTCCAGGGATGAGATATTTGGTTCTGATGTCAACGGGGCTGTGTCTCTGGGTTTTAGCCCAGATGGGAACAGAACTATTCAAAATGATAGGCCTATTGGAGAATAGGATTCAGTTGTGGTCTGAGCACAAGCATTGTGCTGGCGGACCTAGAGATATCTAGAGAGAACACCTCTCTAAAAATATCTAGATCCTCCAGAACAACCAGTGTGGGCATTGGTCCATGGTTGGTTTGGGTGTAACCATCAACATGGGAGGTCCAAACAGGCTGATCATGAAGAGAGTTGGCCATTGACCAACTAAAAAGATGTCCCATATTGGAATCCACTAGGCATGTTTTAGAACCCAAAAATGGCGATTCTAAAATCAAATGGGGGGGGGGGGGGTTGATTAGTAAAAGAAAGACTTACAAAAAAATTTCCAAAATGTAACTTAAGTACTAACGAAATTCGTTAGTAATTCGTATGCCAGAGCATCCGCATTCCAGATGGTTTTGGCCTACAACTCCCAGAAATCCTAACAGCTGGTAAATTGGCTGGGATTTCTGGGAGTTGTAGGCCAAAACTTGAATAAACCACACTGAATTCTAGATGGGACTCTCCAAATAGGAAGGAGGGAGGGAAGGAGGAAGGGAGGGAGGGGGTATTCTATTCTTGGAAGCAGCAAAAAAGGAGGAGGAGGCCCCCCTCGCTCCTCGCTGCCTCTCTCTCACCCCGATCCTGAGGGAGCGAGGGCCCAAGTTTGCCCAGGCTGAGAGGAAAAGGAAGAGGCCTGAGGCTGTGAGGAGTGGTGGGAGTTGAAGTCCAAAACACGTACCTGGAGGGCTGAAGTTGGCCCCTGCGATGGGGCATGGCAGCAGAGCAACGGGGAAGAGAAGCATCTGAGAGAGCGCAGGGAGAGAGAGGAGGAGAAGCGCGCTCGTGCGTGTGTGAAGCTGGCCCCTGCGATGGGGCATGGCAGCAGAGCAACGGGGAAGAGAAGGAGGGGAAAGCGTGGAGGACTACACTTTCCAGAATGCATTGCCTACCTAGCAGCAGCGTCACTTCCAGTTCCCCATAGAAATGCGGGAAAAAGAAGAAGCTGAATGAAGGCGGGAAGGAAATGAGGGGAGAAGACAGGGAGAAGTGAGTACGTAGTACAATAATTAATTAATTAATAATTAAGAATTTATTACGATCATAACGCAAATTGTTGGCCTCAAGGACCGTAAAAGGAAGTCTACTTCCGGGTTCGCGGCAGCGATCCGTAAAAGCTCAAAAGTCCCATTACATACGAATCTCTTACGAATCCTTTTAATTTCCGTTTCATTTTTCTCATGCCTAGAATCCACATGATCACCTCATTCCAGGGATGAGGCATTTGGTTCTGATGTGTCTCTGGGTTTTAGCCCAGATGGGAACCGAACTATTCAAAGTGATAGGCTTATTATTGGAGAATAGGAACCAGTTGTGATCTGAGCACAAGCATTGTGCTGGGGGACCTAGAGATATCTAGAGAGAATACCTCACTAAAAATATCTAGATCTTCCAGAACAACTCTAAGATCAACTTCTTTCAGTCTTAGGGAAAGCCAAGACACACCTGTTGTGTGAGTAGTTTCCCTACATTTCCAAAGACCCTCGGCACATACTACAATTTTGCATAAACTATAGCAAAGTGAGGTGAACAGAGCCATAGGACAACCCTTTGTTCCATGTAAATCAGAGATGTTGAATAATCAATGTCATTATTTTCCACTGTGAAACAATCCTTCAAGAAGTCCAGGTTGACATCACATCCTTTAGAACTGAGAATAACTTCCAAGGCCACTTAATGAATCTCTTTTATTGCATCCTCCCAGCCTTTTCAGCAGGTCCATAAACTAAGTTAATATTATATATAATATATCCACATCCAGTTTTGCTCTGACAAGCGTTGTGTTGCTTAGTCAAGGAGCTCACGGTTCCTGGTTGCTTTCCGTGTCAAGTTCCCACCGTCTGGAAGGTGTAAATGAATCATTTCTTTGCCACGATTAAGCTTAAAGTTAGAAATAAAAAATGTCAATCAATCGGGTGGGAAATGTTCCTGCTGTCTAAACTGGTTATGCAAAGCACTCGGAGGCACATCGCTACAATCAATTAGGTCAAGGAAAGTGATGGTACTTGGAGCCATCAAGGGGTGTCACTTGAATTCCTCATTATTTTTAGCACCGGTTGGAAATGCATGTCAGTAGGCCAGCTTGCTAAAATGGGAACACAATTACTTACCCCTGATGTACTCAGCCCAAGCTTCCGATGCATTAACATCCTGAAATTAAATTTTATTTCCAAGCAAAACAGTCAAGGTGTAGAGTGTTTTAACAGGAAAGGATTACAGGGGAAAGAAATCAGTTCCTTGCCAGGCGGATGCTCCTTTACTCGATGGGCCGAATTTGGGGATAATGATGAAGGCAGCCATTCCCAAACAGTGCAATAATTGCCATGCTTAATCTATGACTGCCTGCATAAATAATCCAAGTCACCTCCAAATGCTGCTGGAAAAGAAGACAAGGAAAGACACATGATGCCCATATGCAAGAAAACAAACAAAACAGGATACACAACAGGAGAGGAACCTCAAATGGGAGAGATACATGAACATTCATTTCTTTTCTGCCTTGTCCTTTTGAGGCTCCTCTCAAATACACTTTTTCGAGTCCTACCTCATACAGGGTTTTATCATTTTATCTTGTCCATTTGGCTTACCCATTGTGTTTGATTTTCTATTATGCTATTTTGCTTTGTTTATTTTATTTTGCCCACTGTATGTACTTTATTGTGATGTAAATTTTGTTGTTGTATTTTGCACTTTAAGGTTAAAGCCAGGCCCGGATTACCCATAAGGCCACCCTAGGCCATGGCCTAGGGTGGCAGCCATGGGGGGGGGGCAGCGGATCCGGACCCCCCCAAAACTAAATATATATATATATATATATATATATAAAAAACGCCCCTCACAGCGCTTTCCCCCCGCCCTCTCCCGAGAGAGAGTCATCATATCTTGGGAGAGGGCGGGGGAAAGCGCTGCGAGGGGGTGGGGAGGAGGGAATGGTGCCCTCCCCTCGCCATCCCCGCCTGGGCCACCCCCTTGTAAAGGAACGAGGCGGCAAGGAGGAGGAAGGGAAGCCCCGCCACGCCTGGGCCGCTGGCGGGTATGCATGCATGTGCACGCATGCCCGCCAGCGGGCTTCCCTTCCTCCTCCTTCTCCTTGCCGCCTGGCCCGCTTCCTTTGCAAGGAGGCGGGACAGGCGGCAAGGAGGAGGAGGAGGAGGAAGGGAAGCCCCACCCCACCAGCGGGCTTCCTTTCCTCCTCCTCCTTAGGCTCCTCCTCACCGCCTGGCCCGCTTCCTTTGCAAGGGGGCAGGCCAGGCGGTGAGGAGGAGGAGGAGGCAGCGGCGGACGGAAGCCCCACGTCTGGGGGCGGGGCTTTCCATGCCCTGCGGGCAGCGAGGCGTCTTTCGGCCTAGGGCGCCAAAAGACGCTATCCGGGCCTGGTTAAAGCGCTGAGCTGCTGAACTTATTGACCCAAAGGTTGCAGTTTCGATTCTGGGGAGCGGCATGAGCTTCTGCTGTCAGCCCGAGCTTCTGCCAACCTAGCAGTTCAAAAACCTGCAAATGTGAGTAGATCAATAGGTACCGCTCCGGCGGGAAGGTAACGGCATTCCATGCAGTCATGCCGGCCACATGACCTTGGAGGTGTCTACGGATAACGCTGGCTCTTCAGCTCAGAAATGGAGATGAGCACCACACCCCAGAGTCGGACACGACTGGACTTAATGCCAGGAAAAAACCTTTAGCTACCTTTACCTATTTTGCACTTTATTTTGCTGCATTGTATCTTTGGACTTGGCCTCATGTTAGCCACCCCGAGTCCCCTTCGGGGAGATGGTGGTGAGATATAAATAAAGATTATGATGATGTTGATTATTACTACTACTACTACTACTACTACTACTCATGGACCTTTTTCCAATATCTTGACAGATTGCACTCAAGACTGAAAACAGTTTGAAATATTGTAATGAAAGTTTGTACAAATGAGTTCTCTCACCAAAGATTCCTCTTTGAGATCTCTGTACAACTATCTTCCTTCCTTCCCTTCCTCCCATCTTTCCTCCCTTCCCTCCCTCCCTACTTTCTTCTTTCCTTCCTTCCTTCCTTCCTTCCCTCCCTCCTTTCCTCCCTTCCTCCCTCCCTCCCTCCCTCCCTCCTTCCTTCCTTCCTTCCTTCCTTCCTTCCTTCCTTCCTTCCTTCTTTCTTTCTTTCTTTCTTTCTTGCTGTTAAAGTTCATAACATTTCTTCAAATCCATGAGATTGCTGATCTAGAGGAAGAGGGAGGAAATTCTTTTCTGAGAACAAATATGAATATCGCCCACTAAAAATTTTTTGGTGGCTTTCTCACTGTTTTGTTTTTATCCATTTCTCAGAACATATCAACACTACAGAATTAATGCAGTTGGATGCCATTTGAACTGCCATAGATCAATGCTATGGAACCATGAGAGCTGTAGTTTGGTGAGGCAGCAGCACTCTAGCAGAGCTTGTAAAACAACAGCTCTGAGAATTTCATAGCTGTTAGTCGCATCAAACTGCATTCATTTTACAATGTAGATTAGTGGTTCCACCAGTGGTCCACAAGAACTAAAATATGATCCACGGCCTCACTACGTTGTTGCAACAAGAACAACTATTTATTCAGTATTTATATTCCGCCCTTCTCACCCCGCAGGGGACTCAGGGCAGATTACAATGTACACATACATGGCAAACATTCAATGCAATAGACAAACAACACATATAGACAGACAGTCAGAAGCTATTTAACTTTTTTCTGACCACCAGGGGAGCTGTCGCTTCACTGTCCATCTGCGACTCTGATTAAGTACTTTCTGCATTCCCCGCAAGCTTTATGCTGGAGATTTTTTATGGCCTCGTAAATTTGTTAAGTTAGCCTCCCCACAAATAGGTGATACCTAAATTTCCTACTTGACAGATGCAACTGTCTTTCGGTTTGCAAAGGTCGACAACAAGCTACACAAAATTGGCCGGAAGCTCACTCTGACCCAGACTGCCTTCGAACTCATGACCTTTCTGTCAGTAGTGATCTTAATGCAGCTGACACCCAAGCCAGCTGTGCCACAGTCCCACAAAACCCTCTTATAGTGCCAAGTAGGGGTGGTTGATCCATCAAAATTTTGTTTCTAAACTCTCATGGGGGGGAATTGTCATCGGTGGTTCGATATAGAAATTATTCCAAAAAAAATTCCAAAGAAATTCGTTATGGAAACATAATTATTAACAAAAATTTGTTATTATTTTCTGTTAGTTCTCAGCAGGGAAGGAGGTGGGGGATGTCCTCCACACCTCCTTCCCTGCTCTGCTGAGAACTAACATATGTCAAGACTTGACATGGTTTAGGTCTTAGCAGGGGAGCGTCCGCACCTCCTTTCCTGCTAAGAACTAAAGCGCCTCAAGCCTTTAGCGGACGCTCCTCTTTCCCTGCTAAGACCTAAACCACATCAAGGCTTGGCGTGCTTTAGTTCTTGGCAGGGAAGGAGGTGCGGAGGGCATCCCCTTGCGTCCTCCTTCCCTGCTGAAAACTAACTCCGAGATTCGGAGGAATTTCCTCCTGTTCTCCAGGCTCTCCCTCCGCTTGTGAGGAGAGCTCAGCTGGGCTACTTCCCAAGCGCCCACCTCAGCTCTCAGCTGGCGAGAGGAGAAAGGAGGGTGCTGCTGCCCTCCAGTCTCCTCTCGCGAGTTGAGAACTGAGGAGGGGGGAAACGACCTAATAACGTGCCCTTTACAAAAATGGCGATCCCGGGTTCAGTTTTGAAACTTCACTTCTGGGTTGGACACCAAGGGTTGATATAGGGTCAAAATAATTTCAAATATGAAATATTAACGGGTTTCAAAGTATTTAAATTGGAGATATCCACCCCTAGTGCCAAGGCTTATTAAATATGGTTTTCTGCGTGCAAGCAGGTGGTGATTACTGGATGGTATATGTTCTATAAGAGAAACTAAGGCTGATGTGGTCTATCCAATGCAATTTTCTGAATCAGCACCCCAAATCACCAAATGGAATCTAAAGTTGACCAAAAACTGATTCGTAACCCCTTTTGATACTAATGTTGGAGAGTGGTCCCTTGGTCAAAGTGGTCTTTGGTCAAGTGGTCCCTGGTCAAATAAAGGTTGGTAACCACTGGTGTAGATGCACCCTCTATGAAGCTTAAAAAGTGATTTTTTTTTGGTACAACAGTTTCCAAACTTCCCAGCTACCAATGCCGATCATTGAAAGCATCATCTTAAAGAAAAGTTTTCAAGTTCTGAAGAAGATCTATATTTCTCTGTATAACCAGTTGACTCAGTTGGCTGCCAATCCTTTGCTGGATGGAATTAGCAAATGTAGCGACGAGATAAAGTACTTTGCTCTTTTGTACCTTGCACCTCAATAAAAAGTCAACAAAATGGACCTTTCCCATCTTCATCGAGTATTTAGCACCACCATTCAGAATCTCAAAATTTCTGCTATGCAAAGAAGACATTTATTCTTTCTCTTTCTTTCTACATTAATGTTAAGGAAGGGGCTTTGAAAAGCCTGAAGGTAGAAGTTTTGTAACATGGTTTATTTTCATGTGAACTTTCAAAGCAATTCTCCTGCAATTTGGGAGAGTGCGTGGGTGAACCACATTATTATTATTATTATTATTATTATTATTAGCTGTACCCACCATGCATTGCTGTGACGAACCTTCCCTCCTCGTTCTCTCCTTCTTTCCCTCCTTCCTTCGTGCCCCCTTTTCCTTCCTTCCCCTTTTCTTTTCCTTTCCTTTTCTCTCCTTTCTTCCTTTTCTATCTCTTTCCTTCCTTCCTTTGCTTTTTGCTTCCTTCCTTCTCTCTTTGCTTCCTCCCTTCCTCGTTCTCTCCTTCTTTCCCTCCTTCCTTCGCTCCCTCTTTTCTTCCTTCTCTTTTTCTTTCTCTACCTCTTTCCTTCATTTCCCCACTTTTTCTTTTCCTTCTCCTCTCTCTCCTTTCTTCCTTGCCTAACTCTTTCCTTTCTTCCTTCTCTCTTTCCTACTTTCCTTCCCTCCCTCTTTCCCTCCTTCCTTCGCTCCCTCTCTTTCTCCCTTTAATTTTTTCTTTCCTTCTCTACCTCTTTCCTTCATTCTCCCTTTTCTTTTCCTTCTCCTCTCTCTCCTTTCTTCCTTTCCTACCTCTTCCCTTTCTTCCTTCTCTCTTTCCTTTTTCCCCTCTCTCCCTCCCTCCCTCCTTCTTTCTTTCTTTCTTTCTTTGCTTCCTTTCCTCCCTCTTCCTTCCCTTTTCCTGTATCATCATTTAGCTTTTCATCACTTAGCTTTGTTATGTTTTTAAGTCCTTTCTGCTGTTTTTTTGGGGTTTTTTTTAAAAAAGAGTGATGGACACTCGTTGGCTTGATATGTGTATTGTGTCCAAATTTGGTATCAATTCATTTAGTGGTTTTTGACTTATGTTAATCCTACAAATGAACATTACATTTTTATTTATATAGATTTACTTGTACTCGTACCTTAGAAAGGTACTTTGAAAGTACTTAGAAAGGTACATGAAATATTACTATTTCTTATCTGCTTCTCCTCAGGCTTGAGGTGGTACAACACAATCAAAATACATAGATAAAAACATAGTCATTATAGCACATAGATTAGAAGATATAAACATGAGTTGAAAACACCTTAAATCATCCATACCGATAAAATGGCGATTAAAAATTCATGGTATAAAGTTGACTCCCACACAGCCATATAACCAGAATATCAAGGCAGATAATCTACAATATCTGATTTGAACCAGTTTTTCTGAGTCCACACTGCCATATAATCCACTTCAATGTGGATTTTATATAGCTGTGCGGAAGGGGCCTAAGTTACATACGGCTGCTCTCTCTTTAAAAAATGAGATTTCATAATGAATCCATACTGTAGGAGTGTCGCACCCTAGACACTTGGAACCTCCCTTGATAAACCACAGAGTCCAGCTGAAGTACAAAAGGTTTATTTAGAATAACTGGTTATAGGAAAGAGGCTAGGAGTCAATCTAGGATGCCTTAAAGTAGCACCAGCAAATAGCAGCAATATCCCAGGAAGGAAGCAATGGATTATAGTCCCGTATCAATCAGGATTCAAAGCAGGATTCAAAGCAGGCAAAGTCTCTCACTGGCAGCCAGGAGTTGCACTCCTTTAGCAATCAGGAACAAAGCAAACGAAGCAAAGACTTGTGCCCAAACGGGCCAGATCCAAACAGGGCAGCCAGCAAGCTGGGCAGGCAAAGTTCTTAAGCAGAAAGGCCGAGAGGCCTGTTCAGGAATCCATGGTCTTGAGATGCAAAAGTTGGCTCGAGATGGAGAGCCCTTCCAATACCAAACAGTTATAGTTCTGTAACCCTTTGATCTTACGACGTAGCTACGTCGAATGCCATGTTTCCCATGATGGACTGCAGCTGCTGTTTAGCTGACCTCAGCAGCAAAGGTATGTAAGCCCAATTAGCGCCCACATCTGTGGAAAGGAGTCAGCCCAACTTCTGGTCTCCAGCATCTCTGCTTATCACCAGGCATAGCAGTCGTGGCCTTGAATGTTTGAACCTGCCTGCCTTGTATTGGATTCACATGAGAAAGGCAGACAGGCTTGGAGGATTTCTTGATGCCAACATGGCTGAAGTGTGGTTCTAGGGAAACCAGGGCCTGGGGCCTGACAAGGAGTAAAGCATTTTGGCACCTCTTTAATTGCCATGGCACTACTCTATGATATTATGATCCCATGGCATGGAAAAATAGTACCAAAGTGCTACAATTGTTGGCTGCTTGTTATTTTATTGATATGTTGTTATTTTTTGATGTGTTATTGGGCTTGGCCTCATGTAAGCCACCCCGAGTCCTCTTGAGGAGATGGTGGCAAGATATAAATATTATTATTATTATTATTATTATTATTATTATTACAATTGTGTAGTGGGGATTCATCCAGGGTCAACGTTGGCAGATGCAAGTGCTTCTAAAGAAAGTTCACAAAAACTGGTGTTGAAATATCTTGTAAAGGTGCCGTAAAGTTGCATTTTCAGTCTGGAAGGATGCATCTACCCAATAGAACAGTGTTTCCCAACTGGTGTGCCGCAGCACACTAGTGTGCCGTGAGAGATCATCAGGTGTGCCGTGGGAAATTACAGTGGAGAGAGAGAGAGAGAGAGCCTAGCAGGAAACTTCAGGCAGTGGAAATGAGGCTTTCCTGGCCAAAGCAGCTATGGCAGCCAGCCTGGCTGCAGTCAGGGATAGCCCTCGGCGTCCAGAACTTTCCTCCCTCCCTCCTCTCTCTCTCCTTCCCTTCCTTCCTTCCCTCCCTCTGCGCGCCAAGGGCTACCTGGCCGGGCTATGGCTCCTCCTGCTTCCTGGCTCCTGGGAGCTCTTCTGCCCTCCTCATCTCTGGCAGCAAGGAGGAGGAGAGGGAGGAGGAGTCTGCAGGAGCAGCCCCCATCCGACCCCGCACCCGGAGGCTTGAGGCAAGGCTTTCTGTCCTCTAGCCCCTTCACAACCCCTCATCTCTTGGCCTCTCCTGGCTGGACTCCGGGTTTGCTGCAGAGCAGAGCAGAGCAGAGGCTGGGATGCGCAGCTCCACAGCCCAGCTTGGTTCCTTCCCGATCTGGCCCCAAGGGGACAGCAGGGAAGCCGAAGGGATGTGGGGGGGACTCCTGGGGGGGCTGAACCCCTTCGGGAAGGAGAGCTGGGGGTGGTGAAAGCTGTAAGCCTCCACTGCAGTTTGTTCCATGGCTCGGAGCCACCCCATGTGTTCAATTCCTATTTGTCCTGCTCAGCTGAGCCTGCGTGCGCTTTGGCCACTCAGCGCAGCCTGCCCCTGCGGGATGGTGACGGGCCTCCTGTGCGTGGGCCTCTCGGGGGCGGGGCGGGGCGGGGCAGGGTTTGGCGGAAGCAGCGTCATCACGAGGGGGGAAGGTGACTGTTAGTAAAATGACAGAGTGTCATTTTGTGTCACTTTAGTTGGTGGTGTGCCCCAGGATTTTTTAAATGTAAAAAATGTGCCGCGGCTCAAAAAAGGTTGAAAATCACTGCAATAGAAGTATTGTAGTTTTGACCCCACTTGAATTGCCATCCCTTAATGTTGTGGATCCATGGGAGATGGAATTCGGCACAAGTTTTGCAGAGAAGGCTAAGAACCTTGCAAAACGACAACATTGCATTTATTCTACACTTCAGATGCACCCTGACATAGTTGTTTGTTCTCAAGCAGGCAATTGCCTAGAGATAAGGATTATTATAAACACAGAGGACTTTCAAAAGACATGTTCTAGGCTTTGTACGCTTCTAGTAGTATTTTCAAATCATCCAAAGGCCTCGAGAATTGTCTTGCTCCTGTTGTTCGAAGGGGAGCTCTTGCAGGTGGAAACCCCTGAGGACGGACTTTGCTTTTGCTTCTTTTCTCCTTCTCTTCTCCCCAGCTGCAGGTGCCATCCCAAAACAAAACATTACAATAATCCAGCCCTCCAGGCCCAGGAAGATGGAGATCTCTCCCGATAAGGTCTATGCCTGGAAGTAAAGGTCTCACAAGTTTAAATTCTTTGGAAAGACTTTGAAAGGGAGGGGAGCAGGGAAGCGAAGGAGCAAACCATCTTTGGATGGAGGCAAACGATTACTGCCAGAAGGCTGGCTTTGAATGTTCAGCTTTCTTTGGGCTACTAGGCCTCAATCCCATCTGTAGCAAATAATAATAATAATAAATAAATAAATAAAGCTTTATTTATATACCACTCTATCTCCCCAAGGGGGACTCAGGGCGGTTTCCAAGTAACATCACTGAAACATACAGAGTAAACAGCATAACATAAAATTAACAAAACAACATAAGCATAAAAGTATCACAATAACACAATAACAGGACAGTGGCACAGCTGGCTGGGAGTCAGCTGCATTAAGATCACTACTGACCGAAAGGTCATCGGGTCAGAGTGAGCTCCCGACCAAAATTGTGTAGCTTGTTGTCGACCTTTGCAGCCCGAAAGATGGTTGCATCTGTCAAGTAGGAAATTTAGATACCACTTTGTGGGGAGGCTAATTTAACTGATTTATGAGGCCATAAAAATATCCAGGGCGGATTACAGTGTACATATACATGGCAAACATTAAATGCCATAGTCACACAACATTTATAGACAGACACTCAGAGGCTATTTAACATTCCAGCTTCTGGCTACCAGGGGAGCTGTTGCTTCTTCATTCTTTGCATACTTCCTGGAGATTTTTATAGCCTCATAAATCAGTTAAATTAGCCTCCCCACAAAGTGGTACCTAATTGTCCTACTTGACAGATGCAACTGTCTTTCGGCTTCGAACTCATGACCTTTTGGTCAGTAGTGATCTTTATGCAGCTGACTCCCAGCCAGCTGTGCCACAGTCCCAGTGCAATTTTGAATGATATCCCCATACAACAAATCCCAGGACTTCATGGGACTTGAAGTGAAACCGTAGCGTCACAATGGTAGAGCGTGGAATGGTCAGCTGTCAAAGAAATAGCTAAATCCTTATCTAGTTGATCTTTGGATATGGAATGAGAGAGGGTTTTCACCTTGGGCTATCTTGGGCCACCCCTAAGGAAGCTTTATGAAACAGATCTCTGCAGCCACCTTCCAATGGGCTTCCCTGTAATTCACATTCCAATGAAAGAACTAACAATGCAAGCTGATTTAGACGCATTTCTTTTCAAAAACTTTGTCAAAGTCAAAAGCACTCGAAGGCCGGGGAAAGAAGAGCTCAAGCGCACCTCTTTCTCAATTTACCTTTCTTCTGTCAAGAAATTACGTGCAGTAACCTTATCATTAGCCAGTTATGTTTGCAATATTAGCTACATATGATGGCAATTAGAGGCTGAACCTCGAAGGGTCCCTCCAGAATATTCAAACATTGCGACGGTTATTTTTCAGTAGGTTTCTACTTAGCGGCATAAAAGGCTGCCAGGGGCGGGACAGGGAGACAGATGAAAATATGGTAACTGTTGCTTTAAATTATAGCTATCATTACTTCAAAGGAGATTCAATCAGGAACCATGGCAGGCTCAAACAATTTACTTTTTATTCTGAAAGGGGAGTCGACAGTTTCACCCAGTCATCTCTTTTATTTCATTTCTTGATAGAAGAAGAAAGAAAGAAAGAAAGAAAGAAAGAAAGAAAGAACCATTTGGTCTGCAAGGAGAGGAAGAAAAGGAGATGTAGGAGATGGAGAAAATGTACCAAGGTTTGTTTAGAAGTGTTAGCCATTTCCCCAGCTAAACACTGGTTGCAATGCACTCATGTAAAACAAAAAATAAAATCTATAGCAGACTTGCTTATTTATTTATTTACTTTATTTATATTCCGCTCTTCTCACCCCGAAGGGGACTCAGAGCGGATTACAGTACACATACTTGCAGACAATCCCTGCAGTTCAACATATATAGACCAGGGCTGTTCAACTGGCGGCCCGGGGGCCGTATACGGCTCCCCAGCCCCTTCCCTACGGCCCCCTAAGCTTTTTAATAAAAAATTGAAAAATAAAATAAATAATAAAAATTGAAAAAAATACCTACTTCCGGGTTTGGAGCAAGTATCACAAGAATACACAATCCACACAGGATTTCGCTGTCAATGGAAGATCATGCCGGCATTGACAGCGAAATCCCGTGTGGATTGTGTATTCTCGCGATACTCTTCGGCTACTCTACTACTGGATCGCTGAGGCCCACAGACGCGATTAAGACCTTCTTCGACTCAGTCGGTCGTCGCCTCTTTCGTCGTCCGGGTACTCCTGGATCCTGCGCGTTTGGAAAAGGTAGGCCGAAGCAGGGGGCTCCTCAGGGGGCTCCTCATTCCCTCCCCCCATCTCCCCATATGTATTAAATATAAAACTAAATATATTTAAAGATGAAATAAGGGAAGATGGGATACATTAAAATAACGGGAGTGGGGAGGATGGAATTAAATATATTTAATATTAAATAAAAATAAGGGGAGAGGGGAGGATGGAATTAAATATATTTAATATTTAATATTAAATAAAAATAAGGGGAGAGGGGAGGATGGAATTAAATATATTTAATATTAAATAAAAATAAGGGGAGAGGGGAGGATGGAATTAAATATATTTAATATTAAATAAAAATAAGGGGAGAGGGGAGAGGGCGCCGGGGAGAGGGCGGAGCCGGGGGCAGAGCCAGGGGCGGAGCCGGGGGCAGGGGCAGAGCCTACGGCCCCCCAGGTCATAAGTGACCAGAATTCAGGCCCCTGGGCCGGTAGAAGTTGGACAGTCCTGATATAGACAACATATATGACATATTTAGACATATTTAGACATATATAGATGAACAGCGGCAAACTTCTGGCCACCAGGGGGAGCTGACGCACTCCTCATCTTTCTCAGCGTTTTCCAGCATCCCTTTGTTGTTCTTCCGCATTCCTCGACTTCCTGGACTTTATGGCCTCATAAATCAGTCAAAATTTGCCTCCCCACTTAATGTGATACCTTTATCTCCTACTTGACAAATGAACTGTCGTTTGGGCTGCAAAGGTCGACAGCAGGCTACACTTAAGGTTGAGCACCCACCTCGACCCGAGCAGGCCTCGAACTCATGACCTACTGGTCAGAGAGATCTTATGCAGCTGACACTTAGTCAGCTATGCCACATTCCCGGTGCAGCCTATATGTCAGCCATGAGCAAACGTCACCCCTCCAGGTGTTTTGGACTTCAACTCCCACAATTCCTAACCTGGAGATTGCCCATGCCTGCTATATATCCTTAGCAGATCAGTAAAATCCAGTGAGAGAGCCACCTGGATGACTCTAGAGACCAGGATATGATTCTCCGCACAGATATGGAGACCTATTGGTGAACCTTGGGTCAGCCCCACTCTCTGAGCTACAAAATAATAATAATAAGAAGAAGAATCTTTATTTATACCCCACCACCACTTCCCCCAAAGGAAACTCAGAGTGGCTAATTTATTTATTTATTTATTTTCCTTTGCTTCTATACCGCCCCTCTCAGCCTGAAGGCGACTCGAGGCGGTGTACATATGGCAAGGACTGCCGAAGATAAACACATCAACAGTTATCAACACAATCACATCATATACAAATTAGCAATTAAAATTAAACACAATATCAGCGTCTTGTTATTAAATCGATTTCCAATTGTGTCATCGTCATTCCTTAGGTCTCAGTTAATAATCATACTACACCTGCAAATGCCCGGTCAAACAGCCAGGTCTTGACCTTCTTGTGAAATGTCAGGAGGGAGGAGGCTGATCTCATGTCACTAGGAAGGGCGTTCCAAAGCCGAGGAGCCACCACTGAAAAGGCCCTGTCTCTCGTCCCCACCAATCGCGCCTGCAAAGCAGGCAGGACCGAGAGCAGGGCCTCTCCGGATGATCTTAAACATCTTGATGGTTCATAGGGGGAGCTGCGTTTGGACATGTAAGTTGGACCAGAATCGTTAAGAGCTTTAAAGACTAAAGCCAGCACTTTGAATTGTGCCCGGTAGCAAACTGGTAGCCAGTGGAGCTGCCGCAACAGAGGAGTTGGTTGCTCTCTGAATGCTGCTCCTGTTATCAACCTGGCTGCTATCCATTGGACCAGTTGAAGCTTCCGAACAGTATTCAAAGGCAGTTCTACATAGAGGCGTTGCAGTAATCTATATGGGATGTAACCAGAGCAAGGACTACCGTGGCCAAGTCAGACTTCCCAAGGTACAGGTGCAATTGGCGCACAAGTTTTAACTGTGCGAATGCTCCCCTAGTCACCGCCGAAACCTGGAGTTCCAGGCTCAGTGATGAGTCCAGGATCACACCCAAACTGCGAACCTGGTTTTACATCTTACATGAGGCCAAGCGTGACGATATATTACAGTAAAATAAAATACAGATCAACAAGATATTTATTTATTTATTTATTTATTTACAGTATTTATATTACGCCCTTCTCACCCCGCAGGGGACTCAGGGCGGATTACAATGTACACATACATGGCAAACATTCAATGCCATAGACACACAACACATATAGACAGACAGTCAGTGGCTATTTAACTTTTTTCTGGCCACCAGGGGAGCTGTCACTTCACCGTCCATCTGCCACACTGATGAAGTACTTTCCGCATTCCCTCGCATGCTTCTTGCTGGAGACTTTTTATGGCCTCGTAAATTTGTCAAGTTAGCCTCCCCACACATAGGTGGTACCTAAATTTCCTACTTGACAGATGCAACTGTCTTTCGGGTTGCAAAGGTGCTGAACCTAATTTTGAGATAAGGTCCAGGACTTTGGACAGCTCCTTTATATCTGGATCAGAACACAGAGTCGATGGCATGAATTTCCACCGACAGCTAGCTAGCTATTAGTTAACAGATAAAGCCACTTAATAACAAACCAGCATTTTTATCAATACCTGTCTGGGACAAGACTCCACCGGCACACTCCGATATTTATATATATATTTTCCAATGCGGTGACTGCTTGTCCATTGCAATCGGCAAAACCAGTGACTGATTCCCAAGCTGGTCTGAGAGGTATTGATAACCAATCCATAACATTCTACCGAAAGGGAATGGAAAATTTGAGCAAAACTTAAAAGGGGGGAAAGGAGGAAGAAGCGATTAACAACAGAAATGAATGGGGGTTTTTTTTAAAAAAAATTAAAAAGTCAGGATTAAATCTAAGCAAACACTTAGACTATAGTAAAAGGGGAAAGGATTGAAGAGAGGCGAGCAGGTGGGCTAAAATGGCCTTCCCTGGGGGAATAATGTACTCTGGACATCTCATAAACCAGCTCTTTTATGAGAAGATCAGTGCCAATTGGTCACAAAGACGCACCCAGAGTGTAGGTACTTTATCTGCCAGAGTCCTGAGACAATAAGTCATGCAGAATCGAAAGACGGCTGCTGGCAATTTTTTCCCTTTCAGTTATGTGTCTTTTCATTAAAGGTAACCGCCACTTTAAGCAAATTGTTTCAGGGATTGGAATGTTGCAATCGCTGATCTAATTAGTGTAGGCTGTAATTTAGGAGGGTTCCTTATGTCAGAGACATTATGACTCCAGGGTATTACTAAAGGACTCATTTGTAGTACTTGGAATGAATTTTCTCCCGAATGCCTGTGATGTCAAATGTGTACCTAGGATGCAGATTTAAGATGACTCGACATGTTTGAAAACCTCTTGGGTTTTTAGCGGGGATTAAATTTCCAGGCCATCGTAAACGGATCTTCAACCAGCATGGATTTATGTTTTGCGAAATATAATATATATTAAAGATGTCCGTACGGTATTCCTCACTTGCTGGATACAAGGGAACTAAAGTATGCCTTCTGTAGTAAATGTTCATATGCATAAAAGGGCTAGAAGCTTCTATAGCCCAAATCACCTTTCTTCTAGGAAAGATCTGGTGTGATATACATTGAGGTCTGTTATCTGAAATTTTGAAACCTGGAATAATCCAAAATCCATTATCCACATAGGTAATTGAGATAGTAATTTCAGAGAGATAGGGCAGCTTATAAATAAACTAGCTGAGGACCCGGCAGTGCCCGGGTTATTTGAGGAAGGCATTGTGTGCCAAGGTTGGTTCTTATTAGATGTTTATGTGGCTTGCTGTAGTCTCAGGAACTTAGCAAAGGTACTGCGAGTCCTGGGGGCCTAGTCAGGAAAATCAGGTTAAGGAAGCCTAACAATATCCCATGAGCTGAGGCCTAGTCAGGAAAATCAAGTTAAGGAATCCTTTCTGTCAATTTTTGGGCTGGTTTGTGTTTTATAGGGGCTTTAGTGTTGTTTGGGAATGACGTGAAGGTACTGCAAATCCCATCATTTGTGGCCCCTCCTGCCCTAAACCACACCAGGTAGTGAAGTGGGCCTTTGGTCGCCTGTTTGCCAAGTTTGGTCCTGATCTGTCAGTGCTGTGGGCCTCCGTGGCTGACTGCCTGAGGCCTTTCCCTTTCCCTCTGTGTCACTTTAGAATGTTTGAATGTGGTTGGCCATTTGGAGGCAGTTATGCAAATTCCATTTCAGTGGCAACCAATCCCCTCTGTCTGGGGGCGTAGAATGTTAGAGTTCTGAGGCTGGCCAGTTAGAGCCCGTTATGCAAATAATCCCACAATGGCAGCCAATCGAAACGCTGGCACATATTCCTCCCGTCGCTCGCTCGGTCACTCGGCCGCACCACCGCAAACACTGACTTTTATAGATAGATAGATTACCATCATCATCATCACCATCACATTTCCTTTAAGGTGGTTCCATGCACAAAAGTATTACTGCAATTGTACTTTTAGGCCAGTGTTTCCCAAACATTTTTTGACCATGGACCACTTGATCAGGGGCCACTTTGACCAGGGACCACGCTCCATCATTAGTCAACTTTTTTGGACTAACTTTAGATTCAGTTTGGTTATTTGGGGTGCTGATTCAAAAAGCTACATTGGATAGACCACATCAGCTCTAGTTTCTGTTATAGAACATATGCCACCCAGTAGAGGGTTTTGCGAGACTAGTCATTCTTGTTGCAATTATGTCATAATAATAATAATAATAATAATAATAATAATAATAATAATTTGAAACACAAGTTGAGACCACACACATCACTCTGCTGGCTGTTGTATTGGCTCACACGTCGGACACTTCCCAAGTGTCTAGGACTGTGTGATGAATCGGCGAATAATGCATGCAGATCCCAGTAAGGTGGCCTTCAGCAGCTGGCAGATGGTAATTTAGCCTTTAAAGCCCTAAACGGTTCTGGTCCAACTTACCTGTCCGAACCCATCTCTCTCTATGAACCATCGAGATGTTTAAGATCATCCAGAGAGGCCCTGCTCTCGGTCCCGCCTTCTTTGCAGGCGCGGTGGCGGGGACGAGAGTCAGGGCCTTTTCAGTGGTGGCTCCTTGGCTATGGAATGCCATCTCTAGTGACATCAGATTGGCCCCCTCCCTCCTGACATTTCACAAGAAAGTCAAGACCTGGTTGTTTGAGCAGGCATTTGCTGATGAAATATAACGGTTTAATTAGATATATGGAATGATGACGATGTGAAGGAAAGTGATTTCAACATGACGCTGAGACTGTAATTGTATGTTTTAATTGCTAATTGTTGTGTTATTTGGTTATTGTTTGGTTTGGTTTGTTTTGTTTTGATTGGAGGGCAGAGACTGCCTTGTGTAAACCGTCCCGAGTCGCCTTCGGGCTGAGAGGGGCAGTATAGAAATGTGATTAAATAAATAAATAATTTTGTCAGTGCTGATTGTGTTTAAGTGCAGGCCAAGGTCTTTAGGCACTGCAACCAGTGTGGCGAACACCACTGGGACCACCTTGACTGGCTTGTGCCAGAGTCTTTGCCGTTGGATCTTTAAATCCTCATATCGTGCCAGCTTTTCCAGTTGTTTCTCCGCAAACCTGTTGTCACCTGGGATTGCAACATCGACAATCCATACTTTGTTTTTTAGCACGATCGTGAGGTCAGGAATCTTGTGCTCCAAAGTTCTTCCAGTCTGAATTCAGAAGTCCCAGAGTAGCTTGGCATATTCATTCTCTGTAACTTTTTCCGGCTTGTGATCCCACCAGTTCTTTGTCACAGACAGATGGTCTTTGTGGCACAGGTTCCAATGAATCATCTGAGCAAGGGTGTTGTGCCTCTGCTTGTAGTCTGTCTGCATGATCTTCTTGCAGCAACTGAGGATGTGATCTATTGTTTCATCTGCTTCCTTGCAAAGTCTACATTTGGGATGTGTCATCAACTTTTCAATTCTGGCTTTGATAGCATTTGTTCTAATGGCTGCCAGAATCAGGCCCTTCTTTGTCTCCTTTTTCAAAGTTCAATTTGTGAGCCACGTCCATGTTTTTTCTTTATCAATTTGGCTCTCATTTTTCCCCAGGAACTGTCTATGGAGAGCCTTCTTTCGCCAGTTTTCTCTTCTGCTCTGGATTGTGTTTTTATGGTATTCGCTCTTTGTCTTTTGCACTTTGAGAAGTTTACTATTATTGATTTCGCTCAATGTTAGTTCTTGACTGCCTTTCACATAATCTGCCAGTGCATGTTTCCTCTTGTTGTTGTTGTTTTTTTGACCAGTCATATGACCATTTCAAAATACACCATGAATAAAAGAGCAGGCAAAAGGGAGAGGACAGCAGCTGACTTTCTATTTACAGTCAGAGTTGTATTTTCCTGGTTCTTCTTTCAGGAAACGTGCTCTTTTCTTCATAGCTTTCATCATAAAAAGTCTTACTCTGATTATGGTGGATCTTTCCTGTCCTTGCAAGAGGAATGTCAGAAGATCATTTCTGTTGGGTGACTTGCAGTTGGATAATATTGGGTGTAAATACCTGTTATGCTGGACAGTCAATTATTTTATTTATTTATTAATTATTCGATCTTGTATGCCGCCACTCCTCAAGAGGCTCACAATACAGTATAGAAACACAGAATGGAAACACCATAAAACCAACTTAACATTAATTAGTACCAGATTAAAATTCAATTATTCAAAAATTAAGAATTGTTCAATATCTTCCACGGTTTGTTCACCCCATTCGCAGACTCTCTCACTTCTTGGGATGTGACAATAATGCCTGGTTTGCATCATAATACCAAGTTATTCAAATCTAGCCCTAGTATATACTCTCTTTAAATGTTGCGGAAGTGGAATAGTCAGATGGTTTGTAACGGTGTAGTAACGGCAAGGCTGTGGACCATATTTTAGTTCTTGTGGACCACTGGTGGTCCACGGACCACAGGTTGGAAACCACTGCTTTAGGCTATGTGTATCTTTAGATACTCAAAAAGTCACACTGAAGGATCTAGAGATTCCTATAGATTCCTTCTCTAGGCAGTTGTAGGTTCTCCAATACAATTCTATGGTCAACTTCCAGCAGATCTACGTTTAGCAATTTTCAGGCTAAATCCTACATAGTGTACAACAGAGGTGCTCATTAGGTAGATCGTGATCTACTGGTAGATCGTGATCTACTGGTAGATCACATAGGGTGTCCTGGTAGATCGCAGGCAGGGTGGGAGGAAGGCTCAGTCCTGCCCCGCAGGCTCCTGACACCGCCCAGGTGGAGAAGGAGGTTGGACTGGATGGCCCTTGGAGGTCTCCTCCTATTCTAGGAACCCATTATAATTATCATCAGAGGCTGAATGGCCATCTGTGAAGAATGCTTTGATTGTGTTTTTCCCTTATGGCAGAAGGAGGTTGGACTGGATGGCCCTTGGAAGTCTCCTTCTACTCTAGGAACCCGTTGTTGTTGTTACTATTATTAGTAGCAGCAGAGGCTGAATGAATATCATCATCATCATTATTATGAATAAATTCAGGGGCTTATTATACTCACATTTAGTTGAATTCAGTCTTAAGATATATTATATGACTCTCACTGAAATACATTTCCAAATATTTTGCTTCTATGGCTCTCTGAGTAGTGGGTAGGTCGATCATTTTGACTTGGTTGTTTCATAAGTAACTCACATGCTGAAAAAGTGTGAGCACCCCTGGTTACAGTGTCACAGTATGGCAGAAACAGTTCCAATAAATCCTGTGTCACCCCACCGTTTTCAGCTGCTTTTAAAATGTCCCAGCTACTCTCTCTTTCCCCTTCCTCCTTTGTCTTCAGCTTAAGTCAGTTGCAGCAAGCAGAGTTCAAAGTGCAACGATTTCAGCCTTGGCAACTATAGTTGAATCTTCATGTTTATGAAAGTAGCATTAGTTACTGTGTAAGTGAAGTGCATATAGGAAAAAAACTTTTCAACGAATAAATAAAATAATATCTTCAAAGTTTAGTGAGCACATTGTGAGGTGTTTCTTCTTAAAGTTGTCCTTGGTATTATTTAACGATATCATCCTGTTGTTAAATAATACCAAGATCCACCATCTTCTTAAAACGGTCACAGTGGAATGAGAAAATCCATTGTTACCTAGCATGAGAGATTATGCATGAAGTCTTTGTAGTGGGAGAAGCCTACCCTAAACAGATGAGGTGAACTTTAACACTGAGATGAATCAATGGCTGGACACAGCTTTGACATCTGGGGCCATTATTGATCACTATGTTGTTTGACTGGCTTCCCCATAAGCTTTGTTGCACATACAAAAGAAGCAATTAGATAAGCTGTTCTCATTTCATGTTATTTTTAATTAATGCCCTGGCAAGCGTTTGTTTGATAAGAACATCTGCTGAAGTTCCCTCTTCTATTTATCTATTAGGCCTGGTTAAGTTCATTCGGAATCTTCTTAATTCGGAATAAATTTGGATCAAATTCCTTTTTGAAGCCATTTCAAAGTGATTTGGGAACCTGGAAGTATCCTTGCCATGTCGAAGCTTTTTCCACCAGAATCAGTAAGTGAGTCGGAAATGATTCAGCTTTTCAAACCAATGTGGACGGATTCCCTTCCTTTCCTTTCCCTCCCGCGAGAAGGACCTGGGGCGAGAGCCGTGTTTAACCCAGTTTGGAAGCGGATTTCTTCCCTCCCGTGTCAGTCTGAGGTTTTTTGCAGGTTTTCGTGCATTGTACAATTGCAGACGCCATTAATGAAGTGATTCCGAAATTTCCAAAATTTCGGAAATTTCGAAACATTTTTCCAGAAAATTTCAGAAATGATTTGAGAATCGAATCGGCAAAGCCCCCTACATCCGAAACGAGTTTTGAATCATTTTTTCCCTTGATCAACCAGGCCTAATATCTATTAAAGAGCCAAGAGGCCCATACCTAATTTTACTTGGTAACCTCTCCTCCACCAATGTTACATGGCCCACTGGCTGGTTAATTTGAGCAATAGAACCAATCCAGTTCCCATAAACTAAGACAGCAAAGTAATGGGGGCATTTTTACATTACACAGGTCATCCTCATAGGCAACCTCTCCTGTCTGAGCATGATTGCCTTCCAAGCGTAGGGTCTTGTTGATGGGTCTATAAGTGATTGTAGAGACCTATTCTTTTAAAAAAATAATCTTAATTAAAATTTTCTATTAAAAATAAAAGAATTTTAAAAAGAGAAAAAATACGAGAGAAAGAAAAAATGATAGATAAAAGATTTAGAATTTTTTAAAGAAAAATAGAGTAAAAAGTTGTTTGTTGACTTCCATGGGTATTTTCAGCGTGGGTTCTTCCTTTTCTTTCTCGTGTCTTCTTTTATTTCTTTTTCTTTTCTGTTCTTTCTTTCCCCCTTTTTTCCCCTTTCCCTTTTCCTTCCTTCCCCCTTCCTTCTCACTTTCTTTCCCTTTTTTCATTTTTCCCTTTTACTTTCCCTTCTTTCTATGTTAGTATGTTTCTTTTTCTTTATCTTAAATAGTCTGTAACTTTTGGCCAATCAGTTTCCTTTATTTTTGGATATATATGTTAGTCTGTCCATGTTTCTAATATCTTCAATTTTCACCATCCAATTTTCAGCTTTAAGCCCATCTTTTGCTGTCCACCAAATTCCGTTTTCCATTCTTGAATTGATAGTATAGTAACTGCTTTGGCTGATGGTGGTTGGGCATTTGGACAATATGGCCAGTGCAACAAAGTTGATAGTGAAGGATCATCGCTTCAATGCTAGTGGTCGGTGCTTTTTCTAGCACCCTAACATTACACAGGTATAGTGTCATGTCTCCACTGTAATGATCATGACGACATCCACTTCAATGCTGGGGTTTGTAGTTTAGTAACACCTGAAAGCTGTCTAGTTCTCTGGCAGAAGTTGACCTTAACATTGTATTGGAGGACATACGAAGAACACCTCTGTAAGAATCTCTAGTTTCCTGCAACAAAATTCTGGTGGAAGTTGACCATAGACATACTGGACTACCTAGAGCAGGGGTCCTCAAACTATGGCCCATGGGCTACATGCAGCCCACCAAGGACACCCCGCCGGGTGTGGAGAAGGATAAGTCCCCCACCTCCCCAAGATGTGCTGGGCCTCATCAAATCAGTGAAGGAAGAAAATTTTTGCCATCTTCCCACAATTCAAAATCTGTTAGCGAAAAAACCATTGTTTGCATTCCTAAACAAAACATGTGTAGATTCACTGGAAAAGTTGCAAAAAGGAGTTCCAGTTTAGATTTAAAGAGCTTCATCTCCATGAACAGGACATAGAGCTTTTCCGTAACCCATTTTCTATTGACATTGAAAATGTAGATACAATTTACCAAATGAAACTGGCTGAACAGCAGAATTGTGACTCTCTGAAACATGCATTCATTCAAGTCAAGCAGTATTCCTAATTTCTATGCATCTCTCCCCTCCGAGACATATCCTAATCTCAGGAGCCATGCACTCAAAATGGCAGCCATCTTTGGCAGCACTTATGTCTGTGAACAGACTTTTTTTTCAGAATGAAACATCTGAAATCTCCAACCAGATCTAGATTAACTGATTGTCAGGCCCCGGCCTGGTTCCATAGCTAAACCAGACCACAGCCATGTTAATTCCGAGCCCTCTGTTAGGCCTGAAAGTAGGCCTCTGCAAAAGTCTCTGTGTCAGCCAGCTGTCAAGGGCAGACGCAGCCTTTTTCCTTCCCAGGTCGATAAGAAGAGCTGGAACGGCAAAGCTTGGTTGCCTCCCCTATCTCCAGGTGCGGCTACTAATGAGCTGACATACCATCCTGCCTCGGGAGGCATGAGAAACTCAAGCTGGCAAACTGTCCATGGGAACGGGCTGCGTCGAAGTCAGCGCCTTCAAGATCAAAGCCTTGGGGGGCCTATTTAAGTCAGGTCCCAGAGATGCTCTGCATCTCGCGTCAACGTTCAGCTTCCTTGTCGAGCTCCACAGACTCAAGCCTGGGCCGATGGGCCTTCAAGTCATTGTACTCAAGTATTTGCCAAGCCTTTGTTTTTAAGAACTTATCCCGGATTCTAGCCCATTGGGGCCTCAAGACTATTTCTGCATTTATTGAACCTTTTACTCTTTGGACTATTGCATTGCAATACCCTGATGCTGGGGGCATCAATGGACTATATTTTTATCTCTTTATTTCTTTTCCTTTATTCTAAAAAAAGCATTTAATCACGGCTGGTCTCAAGTGGTTTACTGAGGGATCCTTCAGGTCTAGGGTGCAACACTGATGCACACATGCATCACTTGTTATGACTAGCAGTGGCAAATATGGAACTGGAAATTGACTATCTCATAGCCAAAAGCAGGCCCAAAGCTCCCATTGAAATACTGGTAGGTTTGTTGATTTAACTTTACTTGTTCTTCATTTTAAATATTGTATTTGTTCCCATTTTGTTTTTTGCTTCAAAATAAGATGTGCAGTGTGCTTAGGAATTTGTTCATAGTTTTTTTTTAAAAAAAACCTATAATCTGGCCCTCCAACGGTCTGAGGGACAGTGAACTGGCCCCCTGTTTAAAAAGTTTGAGGACCCCTAACCTAGAGGCTCCTACTGAGATGTACTCAGTACTGAGATGCACCGGGAATGTGGCGAAGCTGGCTAAGTGTCAGCTGGATAAGATCTCTCTGACCAATAGGTCATGAGTTCGAGGCCTGCCCGGGTCGAGGTGGGTGCTCAACCTTAAGTGTAGCCTGCTGTCGACCTTTGCAGCCTGAAAAACTTGCATCTGTCAAGTAGGTGATAAAGGTACCACATTAAGTGGGGAGGCAAATTTTGACTGAATTATGAGGCCATTAAAAGAACTCCAGGAAACGCTAAGGAATGCGGAAGGAACAACAAAGGATGCTGAGAGATGAGGAGTAAGTCAGCCCCCTGGTGGCCAGAGTTTGCCTGTGTTCATTTGTATGTGTGTACTGTGTAGGTGGAAAAACGGCAGGGATTGTCTGCTACGTATGTATACCTGTAATCAGCTCTGAGTCCCCTTCGGGGTGAGAAGAGCGGAATATAAATAAAGTAAATAAATAAAATAAATACTCTCAGGTTAAAAAGCAGGGTTTATATTTGTATTTTGTTCACTTTCCAAGCTGTTCTCGCACCTCTATCATCTGCAAAAGCCCTTCAACATAAGCCTGTATGGCCCTTTACACTATATGTAAAGGCACTATGACTTATTCTTCTAGCTAATTCAGTTGATCAGCTAGCTAACAGGTATCTGTACAGACTTCAGTACTCAGTACTGAGTGACTTTTCAAACCAAGTAAGCCATGTCATGGATTCCCATTCATTAATTCCCTTTCCTTGAAGTGACTCCTTTGAGGCCTTGACCATGTTGACCTTGGCTGTCCACCTCCCTCTGGCCCCTTTGATCTTCCTTTGCTGCTTTGAACTTTGATGTCTAGTTGACCTAGACAATGTGTGCCAGACCTCACGCTAACATTACCCTTCCTAAATCCACTGATATTTAGACAAGAGGAGCTTGTGCGCTAAGGAACCATTGCATAGTCGAAGCTCCTTCTTTCTCCTACAAGACAAAAATCCCTCCCTCTTGCAAAGTGCTGTCCTAGATACCTGGCAGTGGCTACAGTTGTACATCAGGAAGGTCAATCCTGGATTTGGTTGTATTTTATTAAAAACCTTCATATCTATTTAGGCTTCACTGGCAAGTCAAAACCTTACTCGGTATGCATGGAACGTAAACCAATCAATTGTCCATGGGATGTGGCCGATTTGCGAAAGTCCATTAAACTGATTAATAATTGGTTTGCTGACAAGTTAAGTGTCTCGTTGCCGTTAAAACTAAGTATATTTTTAACATATCTGACTGCCTCCTATTATCTGTCATCTCCTTTGGAAAGATGGTCAAGTTAAAAAGGCTGATAATTGGAACCGTGTCAAAGCTTCTGTATCATTAACATTCTCAAGTTATTACATTAGACGGAGTCTCCTCCACTTAGAGTAATTTCACATGGCCAAAATCTCAGTCCTTGACTATTGACATCTATATCTGGAAGAACAACTTCTTCCCCCATCTTCTCCTTCTCTTCCTCCTCCTCTCTTGCAAAAAGGCCAACTTAATCATTCATCCACGAGCCTCTTTTCATTTAAGAGTCAAAAAGCGTTGGAAAGATATGACAAAATTTAACTTTCATCAAGGGTTTTAATCCTTACTTTTCAGCTGTAATTCTTCCCAATTGAAAATATTTTGGACAGGAAAGTTAACCATTCTGTGCGGTCATTTGTTGTTGCAATCATCATCATAATCATCTTGCACTTAAATTGAAAAGTCGACAATAGATCTCAAATGTAGACTTTGTAAGGAAGCAGATGAAACAATAGATCACATCTTCAGCTGCTGCAAGAAGAACGCGCAGACAGACTACAAGCAGAGACACAACACCGTTCCTCAGGTGATTCATTGGAACTTGTGCCACAAAGACTATCTGCCTGTGACAAAGATCTTGTGGGAGCACAAGCCTGAAAAATTTACATAGAATAAACACGTCAAACTAACCTGGGACTTCCGGACCTCACGATCGTGTCAAAAAAACAAAGTATGGATCATCAATGTCACAATCCCAGGTGACAGCAGGATTGCAGAGAAACAACTGGAAAAGCTGTCATGATATGAGGATTTAAAGATTGAACTAGAAAGACTCTGGCACAAGCCAGTCAAGGTGGTCCCAGTGGTGATCGGCACACTGGGTGCAGTGCCTAAGGACCTTGGCCTGAACTTAAACACAATTGGCACTGACAAAATTACCACCTGCCAGCTGCAGAAGGACACCCTACTAGGATCTGCACGCATTATTCACCGATACATGACACAGTCCAAGACACTTGGGAAGTGTCCGACGTGTGATCCAATACAACAGCCAGCAGAGTATCTGCTATGGACTCATCTTGTTGTGTTTCTAATAATAATAATTAGCATTATTTATTTATTTATATCCCGCCCTATCTCTTTGTGGGGACTCAGGGTGTTATGCAAGAAGTTGTGGCATACATTCAATGCCATACAGTACTAAACAAAGAATGAACTAACCAAAACCACCCAAGTCCCAAATCACCCCCACATCCACATCCACATCAAAATAATAATAAAGACAGCACCAAACATCAAATGCCCCCTCCCTCCTCTGGTGGCGCAGTGGATTAAACCTCCAAGCTGCTGAATTTGCTGACTGAAAGGTTGGCGATTCGAACCCGGGGAGCAGGATGAGCTCCCACTCTTAGGCCCAGCTTCTGCCAAACTACAAGTTTGAAAACATACAAGTGTGAGTAGATCAATAGGTATTGCTTCTGCAGGAAAGTAACTGTGCCCCATGCAGTCATGCAGGCCACATGACCTTTGACTAAGCTCTTTGGCTTTGGCTAAGCTCTTTGGCTTCGAAATGGATATAAGCACCACCCCTCCAGAGTTGGACACAACTAGACTTAATGTCAGGGGAAACCTTTACCTTTACTAAACATTACCCAATGATATAACTACGGCAAGTTACCATTTCACAGTTAAACATGAACAATAGACTGAAGGGTAAACACTAGGCATGATAACAAATCGAAAAATGGCGATTCTAAAATCAAATGGGGGGGGGATTTTTTTTGATTAGTATATCAAAGACTTACAAAAAAATTCCAAAAATTTCTGAAATGTAACTTAATTACTTACGAAATTCGTTAGTAGTTCTAAAGTAGGCAAAGCAGGGAAACAGGACTGACACTGTTTTAAGCACAGGCAAATCAAGGGGCAACATTTCCCTTGGTTTCCTTGCAGGGAGATATAAAGCATTAATATATTATTATTATTACTAATATTATTAAAGGACAGGGTTCCTTTGCAGGACACATATAATGCATTAATATATTATTATTATTAATATTATTAAAGGACAGGGTTCCTTTGCAGGGACACATATAATGCATTAATATATTATTATTATTAATATTATTAAAGGACAGGGTTCCTTTGCAGGGACACATATAATGCATTAATATATTATTATTATTAATATTATTAAATAAATGCCTAGGCCTACCTCTGTAGATTTCTCCTCACTCCATCTTTTTTCCCCCATTCAGTTTTACCATAGCAGTCTAGGACCTCCGTTGGAACTCTATGGCTTTTCTTGATTCTGAACTCTTCCTTCTCCTCTCCATGCTCTTTCACTCCTGCTGCCCTTCTCTCAGCAGTTCTTATGTCCTCCTACTCTGTCCTTCTATCTAAACCCCTTCCTGGGTGTTTAAATCGCTTTTTCAGTCCTCCAGCCCTCTAGGAGTGCCGATCTGGATCTCTCTATGGTTTCCGGCTCCCTTTTCACTTCCTGGAGGAGGCCTTCCACTCTAATTAGGCTTCAAGCATGGAAAGGCCCCGATTTCACTGTGAGTTATGTCTGCAAAGCTATTTTGGAGGGGGAAATTTTCCTGTTTAATAATCTAACGAAATATTTAATAATCTAAATTTTTGGGCCCAGGGGGTGCGTAAAAGAAAGTCCACTTCCAGGATTGGCCTTGCGATCCGTATAAACTTGAAAGGCCCATTACATACGAATCACTTACGATTTCTTTTAATTTCCGTTTCATTTTTCTCATGCCTAGTAAACACCGATAGAGATAAAAACTTTTTTTAAAAATTGATAGCTATTTAATTAGTGTATATCTCTCTTTTTCATTAGGACTTAGGGCAGCCTACAAAAAAGAAATTGCACTGTTAGCTAGACCACAACTTGTTAACACCATTGGGCACAACAATTGTGCAGAGATGTGATCTTTCACTAAATGGCTTCTCAAACAAAGCAACAAGTTAATTTGAGAGTGTTCTTTGTGTTATGAGAAAATCATAACACAAAGGCAACAGTATTATTTCCTCTGAAGGAAATGTTGTTTGCCATGCCAATTGCCATATACAAAATTTGCCTACAATAAATGCAAATGACAGCTTTTTTCTGCGCAGAAAGCATTTTCTGCACTGAAATTCTGTGTTTGATGCAAATCAATATGTACAAACTTTGTACAGCACAACTCCTTTCTCTTCAGTCCCAGAGTCTTCTCATCAAGTTATCTCAACAAATGTGGAATTGTTACTTTTTCCCATCTGCATGCATGCGTGTGTGTGTATGTATATATGTGTGTGTGTGTGTGTGTGTATATATATCCATTCTTACAAATTTGTAACTGCAGAATCAGTGCTGTTTGACATCACTTTAACTGCCACTGTTCAATGCTATGGAATTATGGGAGTTGTATTTTTGCTTTCTTTGTCAAAGATTGCTGGTGCTTCACCAAACTACAACTTTCAGTTCCTGTAATCAATAAATGAGTTGTGGCCATTTTCTTCCCATCTCCGTGTGTGCGTGTCTTTTCTGGTTGTTGGCGGGAGGCGTGTCGCCCATCCACATGCAACATGAGTTGGTTCCATTACACAGAGATAAAGGAGTGCTTCAAAGATGACAAAAAGGAAGATTTCAATTCGCAAGAAACAAGCTGGGATAATATAATGCAAAAAGAAAAAAAGCTAATAAGAATATTATATCAGAACCTACTCGAATGGGACCCAGAGAAGGGTCAGGATTCCATAACATTGAGCCGTGGCAGTAATGCAATAATTCTACCATATAGATGCACCTTAAGTCACTCTATATTTACCCTACCCTAGGATCTCAGTCAATATGTTTTACTGAACTGTATGAACATAAAATGTATTGACTGTGCTTTAAGGGATGAGCTGGTAAACTGTAGATCAAACTTGCCTGATCATAGTTGGTGCCTATCTTCATTCAGATGTTTATCCCGAGTCAGGACTTTGAGACCAAAATGGTAACAATCACATCTGCAAAAGGCTGCAGGTCTAAAGACAAATCCAAAGGGAGAGAGGAGGGGAAAATCCATAAGCATTAAGTCAGTCATATAAAGAGACTAAGTTAAAAAGACAGTTGCCTTGTAATATCCAGCTGTTTCGTCTAAATATTTCCAAAGAACCCACATATGTAGCGTTTCAGAAATATACCAAAAGGGAATATCAATACTTATGTTTGAAAGAAAGTAAGAAAACTCCCCTCAGATTACCTCATGTTGTTTGTCGGTTTTTTCCTTCCTCTCCTTTTTCTTCTTCCACACCTCATCGTACGGAGATCTGTCAGGATCGGACAGGTGTTATTTCAACACCGTCCTAAATAGCTTCCCTACTGCCTTGCTGAATTGATCCGTTTTCGCCCTTCTTTGCTTTTTCTGGAGTCCAACACAGATGTAAAAGAGATTAAAGCAGGATATGGAGAGAAGGGGAAGAAATATTCAAGTTTTTGTAGAGCTGTTCTACCATAAAACTCAGGGAAGGAAACCCACAAGAGACTGAAACAAAACGACTAATAGCTTCAAGGGATGACAGCTCAGCAAGTTTTGGTGTGTCATTGCGTGTTGTTCTTCTTTAACATCTGCGGCATCCAACATCTCGCATCTATTCACAAGGCAAAAGGTATGTACTGTCAAGAAAAGCCGCTGGCATGTTTGTTGAAGCTCCCTTTCTTTCCTTGGACCATTTGAGGAAAGAGTCTTACCAGAACTTCTTAATTTTCTAAATAAAAGGAATATTAGAAGGAAAAGGCAAAAAAGGTCATGTAACGTTGTGTTGATAAAAGAGCTGGGAACTCTGAGTTGGAAATAATCTAACTTGATAGTTTATTTAGAAGAAGGAGGTGATCCATGTCTCCAGCCATACTTCTTTTTTAAAAATAATTTTCTTGAAATTTTCAAATAGACACCATAAAAATAAAAATGATAATAATAATAAAATATTTATTTATTTACAGCATTTTTACACCACTCTTCTCACCCCCGCCGGGGGGGACGGACGACTCAGAGCAGCTAACAATGGCAACAATTCGATGCCGCAATAAATTACAGTTATAATAACAGAATAAAAATTTACAATACAATAAAATTAAAACAACATTAGGTAAACAATCATAAGCCTTTTCCATTATAGCAGTCATATGGTCTGATTCAATGTTCAGGCGCCATTATATCTAGTTACACAAAATAACATTGGGGATTGCTGTATATCAAACAACTACACACGAACTGGGAGTAGGCATATGAAATACTTACAACTCTAAATGCAATGAATCAAAAATATATTGTGATAAGACATACAATATCAACATTTAGTATCGACATTTAGCATATTAGTACATGCATCCAATATAAACCTCATACAGTACATTATATATTGCAAACATCTATATATTACAAAGTAAGTACGTCAGTGAAAACATGTCAATTTATTTATTTATTTCCGGCATTTTACCCCGCTCTTCTCAACCCCCGAGGGGGGACTCAGAGCGGCTTCCAAAAAGGCATAATTCGATGCCAACACAGTAAAACACATAAAACACAGTATAAAACCCCCCAAAACATTACACATTAAAATACAATTACATCAACATATCATACACATTCATCTAAGTTAAAAAAAGTGCTGCCTTGTGCTAGTGTGCAAATGCCTGGTCCCATAGCCAGGCTTTTACTTTTTTCCTGAATGTCAGGAGGGATGGAATTGATCATATGTCACTAGGAAGTGCATTCCACAGATGGGGAGCCACCACCGAGAAGGCCGTCTCCCTCGTCCCCACCAGCCGCATTTGAGAAGTCGGCGGGAGCGAGAGCAGGGCCTCCCCGGATGATCTTAAATTACGAGGTGGGATGTAGCGGCTGATGCGTTCAGACAAGTAAGATGGCCAGAACCGTATAGAGCTTTAAAGGTCAAAACCAGCACTTTGAATTGAGCTCGGAATTGGACAGGCAGCCAGTGGAGCTGACACAACAGGGGTGGTATGCTCCTGTATGTAGCTCCAGTTAGTAATCTGGCTGCCGCCCGTTAGACTAGTTGTAATTTCCTAACTGTCTTCAAAGGCAGCCCCATGTAGAGTGCGTTGCAGTAATCTATTCGGGATGTGACCAGAGCATGGACGACAGTAGCCAGATCAGACTTCCCAAGGTACGGGCGCAGCTGGCGCACGAGTCTTAACTGTACAAAAGCTCCCCTGGCCACCGCCGAGACCTGGGGTTCCAGGCTCAGCGAGAGCATATCAGGTGGAAGTCCGTATAGTTACCCGTTGCAGTGTACTAGAGGCTAAAGGCAGTCTTATATAAATCGGATTATATCCAAAGGACTCAACGATGTCCGTGTTAGTCCAGTTAGGTTTGATGCTATCAGTTCAAATTGGCTTTCATGAAGGAAGTCCTGGCTGCCAGCGTTTTCCAAATGTAAACGGACTACCTGATACGAAAGTGGTGTTCATACAAGAAGAGGGTTCTTCTAAAGGGAATCTGTGAGAAGGTTCTTCTGAAGGGAGGATATTTCCCAATATATCGTTGCCTTAATAGGCATGAATATTCCAAATCAGCTGACGGAACAACTTATGGCTTGGAATTCCTTCCGTTTCAGTACACCAGTAACTTTATCAAGGCTGAGAATATCAGTTTGAAGAAATTTGCCTTCATCCTTATCATGAAACCCTTTCTTAGTAAAGGATGCGGGAGGTTCAATCTCCTCAGATGGATCTCACTGCTTGCATCCTTTAGGGAGTTGGCAGCATATGAGGGTCTGCCTCAGGGGCAAACCAAGAATGGTCAGCTTGGAAGTCCCTGAACAGACTCAGAAGTGGGCAGATCAAAAGACAACCTGGCAAAATGGCTCTACCTAAAAGAATCCTCCATCTTGAGAGCATAAGTTTTTGTAGACTTGCACCTACCTTATCAGATGGGTAAGAGGCTGGGAGCATCAGTGTTCATAGTGTTAAGCCTACTTCATCAAATGCACCATAGGCTTAAGCCTATTTCATTCATCCATGGGTGCATCATGGACTCAAGTCTATGAAAGCTTATGCTCCCAACTCCTTTCTTAAGTTTATGAAACCTTATGCTTCCAACACATTTCCCACCTCTGCTTCTTTGTAATTTCCCATATCCTTATGTGACACATTTGTTGGGCAAGTGGGCTTATTAACAAAAGACCCACCTCATAAATGTACAGCAGAGCAACTTTTTAGCAGCAGTGTGACCCAGCAACAGTAGCCAAAAGTGATAAAAAGAAGAAAAACACAGAGACCAATGTTATCTCTTCCGTAGCAGGCTTTTCTTTATAGCAAAACAATATGGTTGCACTATTTACAAGATCTAGGTTTCCATGACAAAAATAAAGTTCTTTGTACGGCCTTCGTTGTTTCCACTCTGGGCTTCTTTCTTATGCAGGTAAACAGCTTCACTCTCACAGAGCCTCCTCTCACACCAGAATTACACAGGAGGTTCAAATGGTAGCTTTACACACAAGGCCTTTAACCTGGGGCTTCTTTCACCAAAGCTTCTCACAGCAGGCAGGGCCGGTTCGTCTGTTAGACGAACTATGCAGGCGTGGGCGTCACCGGGGAGGCGTGTCACCCGGGGGGCGCTGCCGCGCCGGCTCCCCAGCACCCATGGGGCCCACGCCGCCACGCCCGGCCAGGCCTCCGCGGCCGGCCCCGCAACCGCCGCCCCGCCTTTTTATGGCAGCCCAGGGCGCTCCGGCCGCGCTACCGCATGCGTGGAGCTTTTTATGCATGCGTACTGGCTCCCGCTTTGGAGCCAGTGCGCATACGCAGATTGGTGCATGCGCACTGGCCGCCAAAGCAGGAGGCGCGCTCTGGAGCCAGTGCGCGCGCAGATTGGCGCATGTGCACTGGGGGGGGGAGCGAAAAAATTTTCACATTCCCCCCCAGGAACAGCTTGGTCCGCCCCTGACAGCAGGGCTTCTCACACTGAGACCTATTCTTCCTCCGAGGCACTTCTCTCACACAGAAAACGACACATGCTCAGGACGACACAGGCTTTGGCTCACTAATGGGCGTGGCTGACTCACCAGCCACGACGGGTTGCGGAGCAGCATTGCCCTCCCGCCATCTTGTTGCCCGGGGGAGCTTCTTCCTCCCAGAAGCCCCCCGGATGGCGGGAAGGTCTCCAGCCATACAGGCCAGCCAGCCAATGGGGGGACTGGCTTTGCCCTGCCCCCTCCCTGTTCTGGCTGGCTCAGATTTCCGCCCGGGCAGGTATCTTGTGCTGCCCGGGACTGCCTGGCCTCATTCGGAGGCAGGCTGTTTTTGCCGCCCACCCTCCCTACTCATTGCATTGTTGGTTTTGCTCTGTTTGTGTATCTGTTATTTATTGTACCATGTTTAGGACATTATAATGTGTTATGTTATTGTCGCAGCTCTGTGTCCGGCGTGTGGCGTGTGGCTTGGCCCCTGGATCAGGTTGGCTTATCACCCCTTGGTTGTTAGGGGGGATAACGCCCAGGCCCATTGGGGTGCTGAGTTTCCGTGGACAGGCATTGGCCGCTCGCACCCCTGGCTTGCTATCACCTCAAGGCATTTGTGGGGGCCGTCTACCATGATCCAGGACCCAAGCATGGCCACCAACCCCTTCGTTCCTGCTTTCAATAAACGAGTTGTGGCCAATTTTATCCAACCACTTATCCAACCAATGTGTCCGCATGTTTCTTGGCGCGAGGTGTGTCATGCTTGCACACGCAACTCTAACAGGCTTCAGCCTACTCACTCTCCTCAGGACGACACTAGCTTCAGCCGACTGACTCTTTCAGTGCTTGACTCCACTTTTGTAATAATAATACCCAGTTAATTTTTAATATTGCTGACAACATTATCATGAATTTGTCACTGCAAATTCCCTAGAATGGATGTAAAGTGGCCCTTCAATATGCCTACTGCAGCAGGGCATGGACAGAAAACAGCATAAGTGAATAAATCCAGTATGAAACTAAAATACAAACATTGGGTCTGGATATTTTAAATTAAGGAAATTTAAGCCTGAGGTGGAAGGAGGGACAGACCCTTTTGAAAAACAGGTTGTGTGAGCTTAATGCTCTCTAGGAGCTGTTCAGGATGTTTCTGTTTTCCCCATATTGTCATTACAGCAAATTAGCACGCTGTATTATTTTACGATGTGATGTCTCCATGAAATAATAATTATAAATGGCAACTTTCCAGTTTCTAGGGATGGGAGAGACTATTGTAAAAACCTCAAAAATTATTTTCTTTAAAGCAATTTTCATTAGAAGAAGAAAAACAAACCATCTCTAAAAACATCCAAGGTGGTTAACAGGAGTCAAACAAACACGAATGCCAATGAAAATAACCTTCTGTGCCATTTTGTATGATTTGGGTCAAATGTTTTTAATTGGTTTGCTTGTTTTGAAAGTCTGCAATGTGGTTGCTGTTTTAACTGCCGACTTGGTGGAAGCGATTTTCATTCACTTGAAGTATTACGACGAACCGCTTGGCTTAGCGTTGTCACCGAATTTGAGCCTGAGATCTTCGGCACGCAACCTACCACTGAGCTGAATCCAGATGGTTGTGGGAACCTGCCCGGATTCCATTCCAGGTCCACATATCACCAGAGGAAGAGGAAAAAAACCCAACACATCCTTGCCAACTTAGTTGACAGGAAGTCAAAGGGAAAAGGTTTACAATAGCCGACAGCTCGACTTAAACAGGATATTAATACCCTCTACTTAAGGAAATAATATTTTCATTCAATTCCCTTTTTATTAGCGCCTTAGCACTGCAGGGAGAGAAAAACACCAGAGTATAATTCCAGGGGTCCATAAGGCTCTCTAAAATGTGAATCACACTCAATCTGAGCAGCAACATTTTTTTTAAAGCAATATTTTCCAGCTGTTTCGCAACCGAGAGCAACTCACTCACTCCTTCCTTCTTCCATGCAACTCAGCTGGTTCCTGAAATGTGGAATATTAGCAGATTGGAGACTGGTTAGCATAACTCAAAGGATCTGCAGATATTAGCAGCTTCTTAAGCACACAGGGAAAAAATGTTTTATTTCTTTATTCTGGTTTGATCCGTCTTCCACTTGATGGGCATACAGATTTATTCATGCTCTCGCTCTCTCTGCTGCAAAGCAGAGACTTAAGAACTTCATTCCCATTAGCATTAGTGGGAATTACCTGTGTAAATCCTTAATACATTGAATGGGGGAAAATCAGGCTCCAGTGTTTTTTGTCCACAAACTCTCTTTTTTCCACTGGGGAGCAATGCTAATACAACTGAGCCTCTTTTAGAGGAACAACTTACTGATAAGTTCTTTCAAAGTTCTTCCTGTAAATCTTCTCTAGTCTTTTTCAAAGTTCTGCCCTTTTTTTCCACATAAGAAATTTTTGAGCTCCATTTCAAAGGACTGGGCAAGATGGTAACATTCAGACTCTGGAATACTAAGCATGATCTTTTTAATGACGTTGCACTATCCCAATGACAGAGTGTCTGTGTTTGGAATCAGAGCTGTTGTTGTTCATTCGTTCAGTTGCTTCCGACTCTTCGTGACTTCATGGACCAGTCCACGCCAGAGCTCTCTGACTGTGGTCACCACCCCCAGGGACTCCTTCCAGGTCAAGCCAGTCACTTCAATAATATCCTTTCCTCCCAGCGCAGCCTGCCCCCGTTTGAAGAAGGAGGTCAGGGAACCTCCCAGATCCGGGGGCATGACCTTCCACCGAAAGGCCAGCCCCAAGGCCAGTTGGAGCCTGATCTTCGGCCCACCACTCCCGCCCATTAGCAGCATTGACTGGTTGCCTATTGGAGCTGGATAGGAATCCCCCACCCCTCACTCCACACTTCTGGGTGCGGGGTTTTTTTTTGCCTACCCCTTTGCGTTTTAGGGGCTAGATGGAGTGGAGTATGGCCACTAAATAGGCCTTAGCGGAAAATAGCTAGGGAAATCCCGTAGTTGGTGTGCACCTTAGGCACCCCCTTCAGGGGTGAAGGCCATTAAGTTAAACACCCACCTTAAAGTTCAAGTTGTTGGGTGAGGTTATGTTAAATGGCCCTGGAGTGGGAAGAGGCTGATTTCAATATCTTGAGAATGGACCTCTTACCCATTTCCCTAAAAGATTGCCCTGGTTGGATAATCAGGCAATCTAGGTTTTTCGCCCGGAAATTACTTATATTGGATACTTCATATTCCTGACACCCCCCTGAGTTATGTTAAGTTAAGAAAAGTTAAATAGGTAACGTTAAATAAAAGTTGCCCAATTTGAACCCAAGAAAATGTGTGGTCTCTTCATTTCGGGGAATGGGCATGAAATACCATCCATATCCATCTTGCCCTTGGTTGGCCTCTCTTCCTTTTTCCTTCCATTTTCCCCAGCATCATTGTTCTCAAAGCTTTTCTGTCTTCTCATGAAGTGGACAAAGTACTTCATCTTTGCCTCTACTATCCTTCCCTCCAATGAGTAGCCGGGCTTTATTTCCTGAAGTATGGACTGGTTGGATCTTCTCGCGGTCCAAGGCACTCTCAGAACTTTCCTCCAACACCACAGTTCAAAAGCATCTCTCTTCCTTCACTCGGCAATACCATTGCTTTTACTTCTTCATTGCCAGTGTGATGTCTCTACTCTTCACTATTTTATTGAGATTGGGAATTGCTCGCCTCTGAAGAAGTAAGCGTCTTCTGATTTCCTGGCTGCACTCTGCATCTTCAGTAATATTTGCACCTAGAAATACAAAGTCTGTCACTGCCTCCATGTTTTCTCCCTCTATTTGCCAGTTATCGATCATTCTTGTTGCCATAATCTCGGGTTTTTAAAAAAATATTTCACTACAACCGGCTTTTTACTCTTTCTTCTTTCACCTTGATTACAAAGGTTCCTCAGCTCCTCCTTGCTTTCAGCCATCAAAGTGGTATCATCTAAATATCTAAGGTTGTTAATGTTTCTTCCAGCAATTTTAACTCCAGCCTTGCATTCCTCAAGTCCCGCACATCGCATGATGTGTTCTGCATACAAGCTGAATAGGTTGGGTGAGAGTATACAACCAGGGGCGGTCTAAGGTAATTTTATATGGTAAGCAAACATTATTTTGGCGTCCCCCAACATTATTTTGGCGCCCCCAAAAACAAATATACATTTATAATATCACAATACCATTAGTAGTATTATATTGTATCAATGTATATACAATATATTATATTATACTACTAGCTGACCCGGCCACGCTTCGCTGTGGCTTTTTTATTCCTTTCTGGTTTTTTTCCCTTCCCCCTCCTTCCATCCATCCTTTTTTTTCTTTCTCTCTCCTTCTTCTCTCCTTCCTTCCTTTTTTCTTCCTTTCTTCTCCCCTTCTATCCTTCTTTTATTTTCCGCTCCTTACTTTTCATGGGGTGTGTGGAGCTGGCCCTCGCTGGTGTTTCAGACACACGCTGGCACGGTTGCGGAAAGGGGGGGCTCTTCAGTAGCTTCTCTGCCGCTTGTGGTCCCGGGCCGCGTGGGCGTCGTCGTGGCAGCCTCCTCTGTCGCCTTCTAGGCCTCCTCTGCCGCCAATAATGGATGGAACTACACCTAGTTCAGTCCAATGTACAAGGGTTGAATGAAAAGTAATGCCTCCACGTTCGTAACTTCTCAACAGATCTTGTAAATAGTGCAACAGATGCAGTACTGGTATGTGGCAGGTACTGGCTTGTTCAGTAGACTCTCCTCTACAGTTCCCTTTTGGTGTGAAGCCTTAGTATTGAATGGTTGTGTTGTTAAAGTGTGAAGTATAGAACCCTGTGCAGACGGTCAGTCAATGCGACTTAAGCAATGTGCAGTCATTGAATTCTTGACAACAGCAGGTGTCACCCCAAAGAGGCCCGGATTAACACTTTTTTGCGCCCTAGGCCACATTTTGGAATTACGCCCCCCCCCCACACACACACACACCACTCAGACCCACACTTGGCTGGTTTTCGCCATGGTGCCTCCGGAGCAGAAGAGAAAGGCGAGTAGGCACCATCCCGCCACCTCCAAGGTACCCATGCATTCCCACTGGCTGGAAAGCTCTGCTGTGCTCTGAAGGTCTCCTCGGGAGTCAGGAGGCTTGGTGAGAGCGCAGCGGGTGCAAATTCACTCCAAAGGCATGCACAACAGAGAGAGAGAGAGCGCGCGCGCGTGTGCGCAAGAGAGAGAGCACGTGCGCAAGAGAGAGAGAGAGTGCGTGTGTGAGAGAGAGCGCTCATGAGAGAGAGAGAGAGAGAGCAGAGACTTAGCTGGGAGAAGGAGCAAGGAGGGGCATGAGAAAGGGGGAAAGAGGGGCGCAAACCAGGGGGTTTTTTTGGTCCATGATCTGCACCCCCCCCCCCCCGACTTGCGCCCCTAGGCCACGGCCTCATTGGCCTTATGGGTAATCCGGGCATGACCCCAAAGGAGATTCATGTGAGTACTGTGCACTGTTGGGGGAGTAAGTTTAAAGATGTTGAGGTGAGAACATCTGACTTGCATGACAAAGAGTTGCACGTCCTGTGACAGCAACCACCGAGTTTCATATGCAAAAGTTGACAGATTGATTCAGGACGATTTTTGTATCACTCAGAGAGAAATTTCAAGAAGTTAAAGAGCACATTCTACGGATTATTTCTGCGTTTCATTTATTAAAATATTCCCATCCAAGCCCAAGTAATGAAAGTGGAGGCATTACTTTTCATCCAACCCTCGTATTTTTAAAATATATATATATAAAGAAGAGGAGGAGGGAGGGAACATGATTACAAACACTTGTGGAAATCTAATGTCACAGAGCTTAAAAGATATATAAATACAAACATTTGCAAATGTCCAGAGCTCTGGCACTCAAAAAGCACATAAATCTATCAATCTGTATTTTGTGTGTGTTTTACATCATTTTCTTGGACTCAATATAAATCACTCAGCTACATGGCAAAACCACACTCCACTGACAGTACACATGTAAAACCCCAGTTAGTGGTTGATGCGAAAATGAGAACATGCTGTTGGCATAACATCAGAATGCCAGCTTGTTAACCATAAGAACTGGCTTGCTGCTGCAAAGGCTCCGCTCTTCCCTCAAATTTTGTGTTTTGTTTTCGTGTTTTTGAGGCCCGAGATTCCATGGCCAAATTCTTCTGCAGCCAGGCATCACTCCTTGAGAAATAGAGATGTTGAGAACATGTTGTTCCATCTTTATGAAGAGATTATATTGTCGGCCAGCGAACAATTTACTGGCATTTCTACCATAAACCCCAGCTTTGCCATTTATGGGGACCTTGGCTTTTGGGGGGAAATCTACAAGAGCACATTTATGGATATTCTGATTTTAAGGTGAAATGTAGGGCTTGGTTGTTCTTTCTTTCTTGCTCTCTTTTCTGTTCTTTCTCAGCTTCACATGTTGTTTCAATAATTGTATTTTTATATACTTCCAGCCATGATAGTATCAATAGTTACAGAGGTTACACCCAACTGCTTATCCAATTCCAAGCGTCTTTAAGATGTGAGACTCAGTTGGTTTCTCCCTCAAATGCTCCGCAAATCCATCTAGCTGACTCAGCCTTCTTTCAACATCAGATCTGGAGCCAGATTTCTTCTTTTCTACTGTGTTGAGACTCATATTCCTAGGTTGTGTATCAGGTATTACGTTTCTATATAGTTTCCCCCCATTTCATGCAACAGATTTTATTATTATCATGAGTGATAACCGAACACATTTAGAGAAATGGCGCAGTGGGTTAAACCGCTGAGCTGCTGAACTTGCTGATTGAAAGGTCACAGGTTCCAATCCAGGGAGTGGTGTGAGCTCCCGCTGTTAGCCCCAGCTTCTGCCAATCTAGCAGTTTGAAAACATGAAATGTGAGTAGATCAATAGGTACCGCTCTGACGGAAAGGTAACGGCGCTCCATACAGTCATGCTGGTCACATGATCTTGGAGATGTCTAAGGGCAAGGCCGACTCTTCGGCTTAGAAATGGAGATGAGCACCAACCCCCAGAGTCGGACACGACTGGACTTAATGTCAGGGGAAAACCTTTACCTTACAAGATTCTAGGTTAACACCCATCCAACATATACCTATGGAATGCCTTGCCAGAAGAGGTCCAAGCAATAACAGACTTGTCGTACTTCCAGAGGGCTTGCAAGACTAACCTCTTCCGGCAGGCATTCAATCTTTAGGGGCCGCCTAATCCACATGCTTCTGTCTTAGTATAAATGGTTTTTATTACATTTTAAATTGCTGTTGAATTATTGTCTTTGCTTGTTTTGTTTGTGTTGTGAACCACCTTGAGCCTAGTGGGAGGGGTGGTATACAAGTTGAAATAATAAATAAATAATAGATACCGCTCCGACGAGAAGGTAACGGCGCTCCATGCAGTCATGCCGGTCACATGATCTTGGAGATGTCTATGGGCAATGCTGACTCTTCAGCTTAGAAATGGAGATGAGCACCAGCCCCCAGAGTCGGACATGACTGGACTTAATGTCAGGGGAAAACCTTTACCTTACAAGATTCTAGGTTATGTCAAAGGAAAATGTTCTTAGCTTTACAGTGAACTGTATATTATTAGATAGAAATGGCAAAGCATTTCTAATTGTAGAATAAAATACTGTTTGATGAACATGTGGAAGATTGATAGCACCTGGGTATGACTGTGACTGCTATTATGCAATACCTAAGGGGGTGTGGTAATGGCTGCATCATAACCATGTGAGGGTTATTGCAAAGGGGTTTCATCAGTCAGTGTTCTTTACTGATGACCTATCTGCAGGTGGCTGTATAAGGAGGATGAAAGTATCCATCTTTCTCTCTCCTGTGTGACTCGGTGTGAGTATCTGCCTATGTTGTATGTGACTATCTGATGACTGTGATTGTTTGCAAGTACAAGGAAAGAAGATCTGCGTATCCTGTTTATAAATTTGTATATATTGCAACTGTGAAAAGTCTTTGGATATTTTTGGATGAAACTAAATCCACAAGTTTACTAAACAGTGTGTGTAGATAAGGCGAGATGCTGGCAATTGGACTCTGCTAATAAATGGGCTGAAGCATGTTTTTTGCTGTATTTTTGCTTGCTTCTGGGACACTTGCTATCCAGTTTGCAATCGTACAGGGAGGTTGTGATTTGGAAACTATAAACCTCGTCACAACATCCCGCAACATATACTACATTGACTATCATGCCATTGACTTTCTTCCTGTGGGGTCCCCCAGGGGGCCATTCTCTCCCCTCTGTTATTTAACATCTACATGCAGCCGCTTGCACAGCTGGTGCGGAGTTATGGGCTGGAGTGTCACCAGTACGCTGACAACACCCAGCTCATTCTGAGGATGGAGGGCAGGCCGGGTTCTGTCCCCAATAATTTCCAACACTGCCTCGAAGCCGTTACTGGATGGCTGTGAGCCAGTAGGTTGAGGGTGAATCCGGCGAAGACGGAGATCTTGTGGCTGGGTCGCCCGGGTGATGTTAATGTCCAGCTTCCGAGCCTGGACGGTGCGGTGTTATGCCCATCGCCTTCCATAAAGAGCCTGGGGGTCCCATTTGAACTCCCAGCTGACCATGGAGGCCCAGGTCTCTGCGGTCAGCAAGATCGCTTTTTCATCTGCGACAGGCAAGGAGGCTGGCCCCCTATCTCTCCCGGAACGATCTGGCCACGGTGATCCAAGCCACAGTCATCTCAAGGCTGGATTACTGCAACGCGCTCTACGTTGGCCTTCCTCTGTCGGTGACCCGGAAGCTCAGGCTAGTGCAGAACACTGCCGCCCGGCTCCTGTCTGGCACGCCAGCTGGCGCCCACATAACACCTGTTTTGCAGGATCTGCACTGGCTGCCAATTGAGCACCGGATCACCTTCAAAGTGTTGGTCCTCACCTTTAAGGCCTTACACGGCCTGGGGCCAGCGTATTTGAGGGACCGTCTCACCCCATATTGCCCTCCGAGATCACTTCCGTCTGAGGACTCCAATCTCCTGGAGATACCTTCAACTAAACTCGCAAGGCTGACTGCTACCCGCCGGAGGGCGTTCTCTGTCATAGCACCTACGCTGTGGAACGCCCTCCTGGCCGGAACTCGGGCTATGAAGGACTTGCTCCCGTTTAGACGGGCCTGTAAAACATACCTGTTTAAGCAGGCCTTTGGTGAGTAAGTCCTGCCCATGCCCCGCCATCTATTCGTTCTTCTGAGGATGATGTGCTGTTCATTGTGTTAACTGTGTTATTAATTACTATACTGCTGTTGTTTTTAATTGTTTTTAACTGCTTATTGCCTGTATTTTACTGTGCCCTTCGGCTCCTGTTAGCCGCCGCGAGCCTCAGGGAGTCTGCGGCATAGAAGCCCGAATAATAAATAAATAAATAAATAAATAAGAATCTTGGGACTCCTCAATTGATAGAATTGTAGAAGATTGACTTTTTGAGAGTTTCCATTTTCCTTCATAACTTTGTATCCCAGGTTTGTTGATCAAACTACAAGCCATTGGAGTTAAAGTGGGATTATAATGCTACAATTTTATTTATTGTGTCAGAAGCAAACCGAGAATACAGTTAGGACGTTTTGTTTTTTTTTAAAAAAAACTACAAACAAAGTTGAAAACTTGGCATTATACTAAATTTCCTTTGACCAAAAGATGGCCACTTGGAGTGGATCTGGTGTCGCTGTGAGAATCTCCTCCATTGTGCACGTGGCAGGGCTCAGGTTGCATTGTAGTAGGTGGTCTGTGGTTTGCTCTCCTCCACTTTACAGCCTCATTTCTTAAAGTTAGCTCTGCATCTCAAGGTGCCAGAGCGCAGTCTGTCCAATGCCTTCCAAGTCGCTCAGTCTTCTGTATGCCCAGGGGGAGTTTCCCCATCCGGTATCAGCCACTGATTGAGGTTCCACTATAATAATAGGTAAGGATAGCAAAGCATGTTGGTTTATTTGAAAATGAAGCACTGTTTCTGTTTGAAGATAAATTGCTGACAGTTGATAATATCCAGGAAGCATTTGCTGAGTTCACTCGAAAATGGGATATGTCCGATACTCACTTAATGGTGGAGGCATTTATTAGCACAAGATTCCTTAAATGCATTGCATTCCTCTTTTATCAGAGATAGGAGTAGCTCTTGACCGCCAACTATTGTGATGAGGTAGCTGGTGCTTAAACCAGCAAACCCATGCATTCCTTCAGGTGTTGTTAAACTGCACACCTTGACAGCCCAAGCTAGCACATTGTTGCTGCTCTGTGCCTTCAAGTCATTTCCAGCTGATGGTGACCCTAAGGCAGTGTTTTTCAACCTTTTTTGAGCTGCGGCACATATTTTACATTTACAAAATCCTGGGGCGCACCACCAACCAAAATGACACAAAATGACACTCTAACACAGTAATACATATAGTTAATATGTTTTTAAATGTATTTATACACTCAGTGTGAAACCTGGACCTGTTTCGATGAACACAACATAGATATCCTGGCAGGAATGGCAGAAAGACACAAACTTCCCTCACAGAACTCACATAACCAAGAGAAAATACTATAAGAGCTTAGTGGGCATTGACCTTGGGTTTTGGACTTGTAGTTCACCTATTTCCAGAGAGCACTGTGGACTCAAACAATGTTGGATCAGGACCAAACTTGGCATGAATACTCAATATGCCCAAATGTGAACACAGATGGAGCTTGGGGAAAATAGACCTTAACATTTCAGAGTTACAGTTTCTGGGATTTATAGTTAACACACAATCAAAGAGCATCCTGAACTCTTGCAACAATGGAATTGAACCAAACTTGGCATATTGAACTCTCATTATCAACAGAAAGTACTGAAAGGGTTTGCTTGGGAATTGACCTTGAGTTTGGAAGTTGTAGTTCATCTACACCCAGAGAGCAGTGGGGACTCAAACAATGTTATGTTATGTTGTTGTTTGTTTTCTATCCAGAATCACAATGTTGGAAGGAGGATCACCACTTTAAGGTCCCTAAAACAGGCATGGGAAAACTTCGGCCCTCTGGGTGCTTTGGACTCCAACTCCCACCATTCCTAACAGCCTGAGGCCCTTTCCTGCTTGAGTGGCTGAGGGGGGGAAAGGAAAGTGCCTGAGGCTGTTAGGAATGGTGGGAATTGGAGTCCAAAACACCTGGAAGGTCCAAGTTTGCCCATGCCAGCTTTCAACAGAGACCTCTTCCTCCCCCTTCCCCTTCGCACCCTTTCTTCCCCCTCCTGCTGAACACTTACTTTTTCTTCTACACTGCCGCTTCTGCTGCCATTTTGATCCGTGAGGGCAGTATGAGCGTGTTCAGGAAGGAAGGGGGAAGGAGGAAGACATGACACGTACAGGTGCTACTGCGCAGACTCGTCCCAGAGCAAAGAAGGGAGCCTGAGTGGAGAAGAAAAAGTGTTCGGCAGGAGGGGGAAGAAAGTGTATTGGAGGTTCCAATTTCCCACAGCACACCTGATGATCACTCACGGCACACTAGTGTGCCATGGCACACTGGTTGGGAAACACTGCCCTAAGGCAAACAAAGCAAAGGGTTTTCCTGACAAGATTTGTTCAGAGTGGCTTCATTTGCCTTCCTCTGTGACTGAGAGAACTTGCCAAAGGTCATCTAGTGGGGTTCCATGGCCAAGTGAAGATTCAACCTCTGGCTCCCAGAGTCATAGCACTTGTTTACACTGATAATGAGTAAGAAGTCTCTTTGGGATTTCTACTTGCCTGCCAACCCGAGAAATAACAAGACCACACACCAGTATTTGGGTTTAAATATGGGCAACTTTTATTAAATGTTAGATTAAATTTTGACTGGATCTAAACCTATGGATCCTGAACTTGGTGGCAAAACCAAAGAAGCATCCCCACTCAGCCTACCTTCGACTAGTTAGGGTGAAATATCCGGGTCTCGGGGGAACCTAATCCGGGCAACCTCTAAGGGAAATGTGTTGTAGAAGTCCCTCTCGGCGTATCTGAGACCCGACTCTCTCCATTTTTAGGCCATTAGGATTCCCCTCACATCAAATTGGACCTTAGGTGAGTGCTTTAGTCAATGGACTTCCCCCTTGAAGGGGGTGCCTTGGGTGTATACCAAATTTAAGCTTTTCCTAACTATTTTCCATGATCACCTATTTAATGACACGCCGTCCCAATTTACCCTGTAGTATAGGGTAGGCGAAAAAACCTTCTTGGAGACTAAGAGGGAGAAAAATCCTACCTGCCCCCTTAACGGCAACCCTAATATACTGTTTAATGGGTGGGAGTGGTGGGTCGCTTCCGAATGAAGAAAAAGGGGCAGGCCAGGCAAAGGGTCTGGCTCTGCCCCCTTGAAAATAGTTCCACCGGAACTCAATTGTCTCCTTTCGGGAGAGGAGGCAAACGTCTCTCCCACCCCAGCTGCACCAGGGTGGGAAAGGTTAATATCCAAGGACTTCTGGTCATTATTGTTTAGGGCAGTGTTTCCCAACCAGTGTGCCATGAGCGATCATCAGGTGTTCCGTGGGAAATTGGAACCTCCAATACCAGACCTGGGCATTTCGCAGCCTGCCAGCCGATTCCGACCAGCCCACGTAAGGGCCCCGGCAGGCAGGCAGGCAAGCAGAGTGGCCAATGGAGGGGAAGGGAGGGGGGAGAAGAGGAGTAGGCCAGGAGCAAGTGCTGCCACAGAGCATGCCTTCGCTCTCCTCCTCCTCCCTTCCCTTCCACCTTGCGTGCTCCCCTCCCTTCTCTTCTGCCTCGCTTTCTCTCACCCCTTTCTTCTCTTCCACCTCGCTCTTTCTCACCCTTCCCTTCCACCTCGCACGCTCCCCCTCTCTTCTCTTCTGCCTCGCTTTCTCTCACCCTTCCCTTCTCTTCCGCCTTGCTCTCTCTCACCCTTCTTTTCCGCCTCGCGTGCTCCCCCTCCCTTCTCTTCCACCTCGCTCTCTCTCTCCCTTCCCTTCCACCTCGTGCACTCCCCCTTCCCATCTCTTCTGCCTCACTCTTTCTCACCCCTCCCTTCTCTTCCAGCAACTGCAATTCCCAATTGTCAAGATCTATTTTCCCCAAACTCCACCAGTGTTCACATTTGGGCATATTCAGTATTTGTGCCAAGTTTGGTCCTGATCCAACATTGTTTCAGTCCACAGTGCTCTCTGGATGTTGGTGAACTACAACTCCCAAACTCAAGGTCAATGCCCACCAAACCCTTCTAGTGTTTTCTATTGGTCATGGAGTCCTGTGTGCCACATTTGGTTTAGTTCCTTCATTGGTGGAGTTCAGAATGCTTTTTGTTTGTGGGTGAACTATAACTCCCAGCAACTTCAACTCCCAAATGACAAAATCAATTTTTTGACTGATGGTCCCTCCTTGGGTTAGTATTAGTATGTTTTGTGGTCAAATTTGGCAGCAATTTGTCCAGTAGTTTTTGAGTTATGTTAATCCCACAAATGAACACCTGTTGAGCAAGACCTTCGTGTGTGTCTTTCTGCCATTCCTGCCAGGATTTCTATGTTGTGTTCATCAAAACAGGCCCAGGTTTCACACTGAGTGTATAAATACATTTAAAAACATATTAACTATATGCATTACTGTGTTAGAGTGTCATTTTGGTATGTGGTGTGCCCCAGGATTTTGTAAAGCAACCAAGTCCAAAAGATCTACCTGCCCCCGCCGCCGTGCGCTCTTGCCTCCGCGCGTGCTCCTGCTGCTGTTTTCCGCCTGCGCAGCGCTTCTTCCGCCTGCGAGGCATTGCAGGAAGGAGAAAGCACAAAGTGGGGCATCCAGAGGGAGCACTCCGCCCTGCCTGTCTCACCGGCAATGGAGGCTGCACAGCTGCTTCTGGACGAGAGAGGCAGGGCGCTCCTCTCAGAGGCCCGCCTCGTGCTTCCTTCTTCCTGCAATGCCCCGCAGGCGAAAGAAGCACAGCGAGAGCGGAAGCCAGCAGCAGGAGCACGCATGTGTGCAGGGTGTGCGCGCGTATGGCAGGAGCGCCCCATCCGGCTGGTGAAGCCCGAAGATCACCTGGAAGAGGGCTGAAGATCTACTAGTAGCTCCCGAGTTACCTAATGAGCACCCCTGTTCTAAAGGGTTGAGTAATCTGTAAGTAAGAGTTCATGGGCGAAAGCAATTAAGGGTGGAGTTAGGGTTGCCAACTGTCCCTTATTCTAAGGGACGTCCCTTATTTCAGCCCAAAATTTCGTGTCCCTTATTTTCAGCTCCTGTCCCTTATTTTCAGCTCCTGTATTAACGGGACAGGTGGCAGCAGGAGGCGAGGCTGGGCCAGTACATATATACACATACTTCCTTCTTCCTTCCTCCATCCTGCTACCCCTTTTGGCTCCTCCCGTTTCCTCTTGCCTCCCCTCAAGCGGCCGGGAATTGTAGTCCAAGGCTGCCTCCTTTTGGGCGGGACTCCATTTCCCAAGAGCACTCGCTCCCAGGGGGAAGAGAAGGAGGAAGAGGGAGAAGGGAGCCTGCCGGTCTTCATGGCGCCGCCGGTGAGTGTTCTGAGGGAACTGCAGGCGCGGCGTGGGGAGATGCGGGCCCGCATGGAGCTGCTGATCATGGAGACCCAGAGCCAGGTCTGCCGCACCCTCGCCCACCTCGACCGCAGGGCCGCCTTCACTGTTGACCGCTGGGAGAGGAAGGAAGGTGACCCCCTGCCAGTCACACAAATCACAGCCACACCGGGGCTAAGGGGCAGGTGGGGGTCTCTGGAGGGCTTTTGAGCCGGACGGGCATCTGTTGGGAGGGCTTGGGTGGTGCTTTCTTGCAGATTGGCCCAAGTAGATGATTTTGCCCTAAATGCATGCAAAAGGAGGCTTCTGTTAGACCTCAGTCTAAAGATCATTCAACAATGTGATGCCGCAGCTGAAAAAGCCAAGGCTGCATCAAAAGGAGTATAGTTAGGGCTGGCTAACGTTTGATTTTCAACTTTTTAATGAAGTGTCCCTTATTTTTGTGAAAAATCCCGTATTTTTAGGTAATTGTCCCTTATTTCTTATATCAAAAAGTGGCAACCCTAGGTGTAGTGTTTGAAGAGATAGGTTGCAGCTGGGTATTTCTGAATATCAGGATTTCCCTCGTAGCAGAATGCTAAAGAGGGAGAGGATTTTGCCCCCTCCCACGGAGAAAGAGGAGGTTCTTGGAACCTCTTGGAGGCAGGGGGCGTGGCCTCCCTTTAGGAAGGCCAGCCTCCTGAGAGCTCAGTCGGAACTTGGCTTTCGGAGGAGACGGTCGACCCACCACTCCCGCCCTTTAGCAGTAAAGAATTTTTGATCGCTCTTTAACTAAGAGGATCGGGTGAGGAATTTTCTCCCCTGCCACCTTAACTGTGGAGGGGAGTTTTTTGCCTACCCCTTTACGGTGTAGGGGCTAGTAAGGGGAGCGGTATGTATTAAATAGCTTAGCGGAAAATAGCTAGGGAAAGCCCATAGTCGGTGTGCACCTAAGGCACCTCCTTCAGGGGTGAGGGCCATTAAGTTAACATTCACCTCAAAGTTCAAGTTGAGGGTTAACGAAGTGTAATGGCCCTGGAATGAAAGAGGCTGATCTCAAGATCTCGAGTACCGACCTCTCATTCATCTCCCTAAAAGGGGTTGCCCTGGTTGGATAATCAGGGAATCCAGGTGTTTCGCCCAAAATTGATATCGTTAGCCGAGGGGGCATGATACCCCGGCTGGAATACACCTTGATTCCTGACACCTTCTGAGTTAGACTTAAGGAAATTTAAATAGGTAACTTTAAATAAAAGTTGCTCAATTTGAACCCAATACTTTGTGTGTCATCTCTTTTGTTCAGGGGGTTGGAGGGCAAAAGAAGTTAGCTTTGGGACTGATCTTTGGGAGAAAAGTATTTGTCTTATTTTGGTGGTAGATGCTACTGGTTTTTCCCCAAGTTTAAGGATTCCTAAACTGCAAATGCCAGGATTCTCCAGTTGTAGCAGAAACGATCCTTCTTTTCATAGTCCACCACAGATCTGTTTCTCTGGCTCTCTCCTAAAGCCCGCATGCCCACTTAGTCCCAGAGAAAATGCAGTCCTTATAGAGTTGATAGCTTGAATGCCGTTTCTAATAAAAGCCGCTTCCCTTTTAAAAGAAGCCTTTTGTGCAAGTTTAATACAATAAATAAATTTTGAATCTCAATAAAGTACATTCTATTTTCCTTGGCATACCTTTGCCGCACTCTATCCTTCTGTTGCAGAAGTCATGCCATCGGCGGATGATTCCACCGCAGTCCATTGAAGTCCTGCCATAAAAGCTGGAGATGGTTTGCTAAAACGCTCCAAAGGTATTCAAATTTCTTTCAAGACGAAATTCAATTTATTGCATTTATATTACAATGACTGTCAGGAAGAAAGGTTATAATCGCCAGCATATTTGCAATTTACATTTTCTTCTGTATGCGAGGCAATGGTATTAGAAGTCAACTCTGAGATTTAAAGCTGAATGGGATGCACGGTCCTTTTCTCTCTCCCTCTCATTGCCATTGAAAGATTTGTCTGAAGTTCTCAAAGCAAAGCATGAGTTTCTACATGAGTTTCTACATGTTAAAAGAAATGCCAATAGCAAAATTGAAGCCTTAAAGCGTCTGAGTCCTGATTTTTGACAGCCTGCGTACATTGTGTGCAAAGTTCCTCTTCAGAAAGCCTAGTTATCATCTCAGCATCAAAATCTATTCGCTTCTTTGCTTAAATGTACTGTAAGCTGCCAGGAGAAGATGGGATGTAAATGCAATTAATTAGTTGATTAATATGGGTTGGAGGATAGTAGACTAAGGATCTTCTCAGTGGTGGCACCTATTTCATGAAACTCATTGCTGAAAATAGATAACTGATCAATCATTAAAAATGTATATGGCTGTTAGTATGCCTGCTGCACCCATACCTTGGGAAGTCTGATTTGGTCACGGTGGTCCATGCTCTTGTTACATCCCAAATAGATTACTGCAACGCACTCTACGTGGGGCTGCCTTTGAAGACTGTTTGGAAATTTCAACTAGTCCAGTGGGCGGCAGCCAGGTTACTCACTGGAGCGACATACAGGGAGCATACCACCCCCCTGTTGTGTCAGCTCCAGTGGCTGCCTGTCCAATTCCAAGCACAATTCAAAGTGCTGGTTTTAACTTTTAAAACCCTATACGGTATCTCCCCTTATATCCCACCTCGAAATTTACGATCCTCCAGGGAAGCCCTACTCTTGATCCCACCCTCGTCGCAAATATGTTTGGTGGGGATGGGGGCCTTCTCGGTGGTGGCCCCTTCCCTGTGGAACTCACTCCCATTGAAATTAGGTCAACCTCTTCCCTCCTTTCCTTTAGAAAAAGATGAAAATGTGGTATTGGGACCAGGCATTTGGTTAGATATTGGGCAGCAGGCGGATAATAAAATGATGGCAGTGTTATGAAAATGGACTGTGGACTGGCTTTCGGAAAAACTTGAAATACAGAACTCGGATTATGTGTACTTTTAACTATTCGTATTTTAACGGGTTTTTAATTTGATTTTAATGTATTATTTATGATGCAATTGTTGTTTTATTGATTGTATATGTGGCATTGAATTGTTGCCTTTTGTTAGTCGCCCTAAATCCCCCTTCGGGGGTAGAGAAGGGCGGGTTATAAATAATTGAAATTAAAAAACTACAAAATAGTAGCAATACTATCTTTTGATAGAATTACAAATGGCACACAATATGGCAGCATATCTCAATCTTGGGGTCAGGACTCCTGTGTGTGTGGGGGGGGGGGGGTTCATGAGGGGATTTCAGAGGGGTCACCAAAAACCATCACTGTTGGAGCTCAGCCTGTGATTGTGTTTAAAGACCAGGATGCTTTAGATGTGGGGAATGATGACAATGAGTTTTAATAAGTCAATGATATTGATGCAGAGAATGACCAGGAGATCCCTGTTCCAAGTGTCGTTTCTCATGAGAATGTCCCTGAAGATCGTGGGGATGATGGTGTGCTCCCTGAATTGCTACCAGAGAATTCCCATGATTTGGAGCTTGAGAACAGCTCGGCACCTGGCCCAGCTGCAGAAATTAATGAGCAAATAGACAGACGGGATGTGATTAGTCAAAACAGAAGAGCTGAACAGTGGCTAAGGCATTCTGCCAAGCTCGGAGAAAGAAAGATAAGAGAGTCCAAGCTAAAGCGAAACCAATTTCTGAGCGCTTGGGACTTAGCTTAACAAGGAGATAAAAGTTCCAAGTACAGAATCTGTAGTCAGATGAAGCATCGTTTGGAATCAAGTTAAGATCTCGTTTATGGTTCATGGAAGCGTTGCTTGGGAAAGATTCAGGCTTGAGTGCCATTGTTTCATGGTTTGATTCTTGGATTCTATGATTTTGCATACAATTGCCTTGGATTCATGTTTCTTGGTTTTGGGGATATATATATATATATATATATCCCCAAAACCAAGAAACATGAATCCAAAGCAATGGATTTTATTATAAGAACCATAAATGAGATCTTAATATGTTTCTGCATTTGTTTTTCCCCAAAACCAAGAAACATGGACTTTGATGGACAAATACCCTGGGCTATTTTGTTTCTGCCTTTGACTTATCTTCCTACCTAATTATATATACGTTTCTGCCTTTGTTTTTCATGGACTTTGATGGACTAATACCCTGGGCTATTTTGTTCCGACTTATTTTCCTACCTAATTCCCTTTAAAGTGCCTTTTACTTTACTGCTTTTTCATTATCTTCAATAATCGGATTTCATTTTTACTCAACTGTGTGGTGTTTAAAGTCAGAGGGTTTTTCCTGGTCTGGAGTGCAACAATCACAAAACATATTTTTTCAGATGGTCTTAGAAACCCTTTTGGCAGAGAAGGCTGACGATCTTTCCTTTTCTTCCTTTTTGGAAACAGACGGCGAATCTTCCCACCAAAAGCCCTCCTCCGCCGTGATTGGCCAGTCTCTCAGCCAAGGGGAAGGCTGATTCTGACACTCCAAGTGGGGAGAGCAGGTGTGCTCGGTGTATGGCAGTGTGGTGCATATGTGCGGGTGAGGGAGAGCATGCAAGGCTGGAAGGAGACTCACACCAGTGAGTCCCTTCAAGGCATGGGGGTTCTGTGTGGGAAGTTTATGTCGTTGGTGGAGTTCAGAATGCTCTTTTATTGTAGGTGAACTATAAATCCCAGCAATTACAACTCCGAAATGTCAAGGTCTATTTCCCCCAAACTCCACTAGTGTTCACATTTGAGCACATTGAGTATTTGTGCCAAGTTTTGTAAAGATCTATCATTGTTTGACTCCACAGTGCTCTCTGGATGTAGGTGAACTACAACTCCAAAACTCAAGGTCAGTGCCCACCAAACCCTTCCAATACTTTCTCTTGGTCATGGGAGTTCTGTGTGCCAAGTTTGGTTCAATTGCATCATTGGTGGAGTTCAGAATACTCTTTGATTTTAGGTTAACTATAAATCCCAGCAGCCGCAACTCCCAAATGACTAAATCAATCCACCACAGAACCCACCAGTATTCAAATTTGAGCGTACCTGGCATTTGTGCCAAATTTGGTCCAGTGAATCAAAATACATCCTGCATATCAGATATTTACATTACAGTTCATAACAGTAGCAAAATTACACTTATGAAGTAGCAATGAAAATAATTGTATGGTTGGGGGTCACCACAACATGAGGAACAGTATTAAGGGGTCACGGCATTCAGAAGATTGAGAAGCACTGCAATATGGGCAAGCTGGAAAGTGTCCAGAGAAAATTGACCAAAATGGGGAAAGGTCTGGAAGCCATACATCACTATGAAAAGCTGGGTATGTTTAGCCCGAAGACAAGAAGGTTAACTGGGGACATAATAGCCATGTTTAAATATTTGAAAGGATGTCACCACGAGGAGAAAGCTGACTTGTTTTCTGCTGCTCTGTAGACTTGGGCAAGGAGCATTGGATTCAACTTAAAGGAAAAGAGATTCCTCTTGAAAATCAGGGAGGGCTTCCTGATGGTTAGAGCTGTCTGACCATGGAATATACTTTCTTGAAGTGATAGTTTCTCCTTCTTTTGAAGTTTTTAAACAGGGACTGAATGCCTATCTATCAGGAATGTTTTGATTCCTGCATGGCAGAATGAGGTTGGACTGGATGGTTCTCGTGGTCTCTTCCATTTCTATGATTCCACAATCAACATAAGACGCAATGTTGATAGCATAACATAAGATGAATGTGCTTTTCCAATGCTCCTTCCGGGTTGTGGCACAGCTAGTCGGAAGTCACCGAAAGGTCATGAGTTCGAAGCCAGTCTGGGTAAGCTCCCGACCATTTGTCTAGCTTGCTGTCGACCTTTGTAGCCTGAAAAACAGTTATTAGGCTGGTTAGGTTTTTCGGAATACTATGAAAATCGGAATGAATTTGGAATTAATTCACTTTTGAAGCGGTTTTGAAGCGATGTAAGCAACCCGGAAGTGAATTTGCCATTTTGAAGCCACAGCCACCATTTCCGCAAAGGAATCAGCAGGTTTCTCTTCCCTGGCCTTCCCTTCCGTGTGCAGTTCTGATGCGTCCACGGCTGTCACCCCAGTTCTGACGTGGAGGGAAGGCATTGGCTTCCAAACTGGATTAAAACACCCAGTTTGGAGGGGATGCCTTTCTTCTGTGTTAGACCTGGGGCGAAACGTGGCTGTCATATTTAAACTGGGTTAAACCTGCGTGTCCGCCATTAACAAAGCCATTCCAAAATTTCAAAATTAATTCGGAAACATTCCAATTTCCCCCCCAAAACTTTTGGAAATTAATCAGATTCAAAGCGCCAGCGCCCCCTACATCCATTTTTTTTCTTGATCAACCACGCCTAATAGTTACACCTGTCAGGTAAGAAATTTAGGTACTGCTTAATTTAACTAATTTACAATGCCATTAAACTCTCCAGCAGTGTGAAAAATAATGAGGAAGTACTCCCATCACAAGTGGATGGTGAAGCGACAGCTCCCCCGGTGGCCAGAATTCAAAAAGCATACCCTCATGAAGCTGGAAAGTTGAATAGCCTCTGTGTGTCTGTCTATATATGTTGTCTGTCTATGGCATTGAATTCTTGCATGTATATGCACAGAGTCCACTGCAGGGTAAGAAGGCCAGAATATAAATACTGTAAATAAATAAATAAATAATACCTGCTGGAATCGGCGGATTCCTCCAGTTGCAGTGGGTGGTGGCACCGTCTGAACACCGTCTGAATATTTGGCCATTTTGAAATTAAGAACAACAGTGGCCTCCCTCCCATAAAGCAGACTTGAAAGGCAGCATTTCTAAATTATTGATCCCTTTTGCAGCACTTGACAATCTCGAAGCTGGCAGATGCTATGAATTTTCTAACAGCACATCCAAACAAACGGAAAGATTTTGATGTTGTTGTTGTTGAAGCTGACTTGGTACATAAGTAACACAGTTGGGATTCAAGATGTTACTGGGATTCTTGCTCAGGAAGTTGTCAAAGAGAAAAACAGCATGCCAGCCTGAAAGGAAAACCCTGCGGATGAGCACTACCGACACTTGCCCAGCTATGTACATGTGTACTGTTGCGATCCAACATACGGCGTGGAGCTAAACAAGGCAGGAACGCTTCAATTGCTCTCAGATGAAGGACCATTTGACTACCATTTCTTGCTAACTGTGAACAGTTTTACGGCAGATTCATTTAGAACAGTGTTTTACAGCCTTCCTAATGCCATGACCCCTTAATACAGTTGTGGTATTTTGAAAACCAATGCGATTCTAGGCTCCATCAATAGGAGTATAGTATCTAGATCAGGGGTGGGCAATTATTTCTTCCAAGTGGCCACACAAGAGCCAAAAAATATTATGGAGGGCTGCACCTAAAGGCTGAACTACATTCTAATCTACATTATTTATTCATTTACTATATTTACTATATATTACACATCATTAATATTAACATATTAATATATCAAGAAATATTCATATATTATTAGTATTAATATCATAATTATTATATTATAGTGTATATATATAGAAATAATAATATATTGAACTTATAATATAACATTATATTATATTATTTATTATATTATTATTATTATAATAAAATTATTATAAAATAATAATATAAACCACTAAAATAAAATGAAATGAAATGAAATGAAATTCAAGAAGACAAGATGTGAACCAAGATGGAGGCTGACATCCTCAAGAGAGGAAGGATCCCAAGATGGAATGGCCCAATGGACCCAGCTCAGAGGATGACAAAGCAGACTCAGCAGAGCAGAGCAGGAGACGATCGGAGGCTGCAGGCCTCTGCCTGCTCTCGCCCCAGCCATTCTGTCAGAGGCATTCCCGATCAGCTGATCGCCCTGCCATGGAGTGCCTGCCATCCTGGCTTTGGAGTGCCTGCCATCCTGGGAGGCGATCTGGTCCTGCAGCGGGAGCAGTGGTGACCTGTGGCGGCTGATCGCCCTGGCGACCCGGAAGACGATCGTTCTCCGGAGTGGCAGGCTGTCTGCCAACGCAGGCCCCACAGCCCGCCACTCCGTGATGGCGGCAGCGGCAGCCCTTCAACTTGCAGAAATGGCCCCGCCCCCGACGCCCTTCTCCCCGGGCCGGTCAGAATCAGCCGGCGGGCCGCATTCGGCCCGCAGGCCATAAGATGCCCAGGTCTGATCTAGACCAATGGTTCTCAACCTATCTAATGCTGCAACCGCTTAATGCAGTTCCTCATGCTATGGTGACTCCTAACAAGAACATAATAAAAGATCTTGGGGTCCTCGTGGACAACAAGTTAAACATGAGCCAACAATGTGATGTGGCGGCAAAAAAAGCCAATGGGATTTTGGCCTTCATCAATAGGAGTCTAGTGTCTAGATCCGGGGAAGTCATGCTCCCCATGCTCTATTCTTCCTTGGTCAGACCACATCTGGAATACTGTGTCCAGTTCTGGGCACCACAATTGAAGGAAGATATTGACAAGCTGGAATGTGTCCAGAGGAGGATGACTAAAATGGTTAAGGGTCTGGAGAACAAGCCCTGTGAAGAGCGGCTTAAAGAGTTGGGCATGTTTAGCCTAAAGAAGAGAAGGCTGAGAGGAGACGTGATGATGATGAAGTCCTTCTAAAAACTGCACTGCACTGTATTTGTCTATGTGTAATTGTATGCCTTTCTGACAGGGACTGTCTGTCGTATGTGTATTGTAATCCGTACTGAGTCCCCTTCGGGGTGAGAAGAGTGGAATAGAAATAAACAGTATTATTATTATTATTATGGATACATATGTGAGAGGAAGTCCTAAGGAGGAGGGAGCAAACTTGTTTTCTGGATGTGGAACGATGGCTTCAAACTACAAGAAAGGAGATTCTATCTGAACATGAGGAAGAACTTCCTGACTGAGGGAGCTGTTCAGCAGTGGAACTCTCTGCCTCGGAGTGTGGTGGAGGCTGCTGCTTTGGAAGCTTTTAAACAGAGGCTGAGTGGCCATCTGTCGGGGGTGCTTTGAATGCAATTTTCCTGCTTCCTGGAAGAATGGGGTTGGACTGGATGGCCCACGAGGTCTCTTCCAACTCTAGGATTCTATAATTCTACTACTTCATAACTGTTATTTTGGTACTGTTATGAATCGTAATGTAAATATCTGATATGCAGGATGTATTTTCATTCGCTCGACCCTCCAAGGCAAATTGGCAAGATATTTAGGCACATGGTAGGGCGCCTTTTCATTATGATTCAATTTAAATATATCATAATTGCTTGCTGTGATTGTCCCTGGGCTCTGAGCTTGTACACAACATGTAATTTTTTTTAAAAGACTGATGTGTTGATCAATATCTGCAGAAATAGATTCCTTACTGCATAAATCATGCATATATGTAACCGACAGTCCATTCCTACAGGGGAAACTAGATGGAAAGTGAGATAGTCCAGGTGTTGGTTGGTAGGTCTCCGCAGGAAGCTTGTAAGTGATCAACGTTCGGAATGAACTCTGAAGTTTGCGTTCAATGTTGGAGGAGGAGTGGCATGTTCTACCTGAAGAGTCCAAAGGAAGAAGACACAACTCAGTGTGAAAGAGGATCATGCTTAAGCAGAAGGCAGCAGAGCCTTGAGATCATTTTGAGAGGTCTTCTGCTCTGTCACCTTCTCATGCTTTTTGGTGGCAACAAGGAAGACATCCTTCTTGGTGGTTGCGCTCAGACTTTGGGACTCCCTCTCTAAAAGAGGCCAGGATGGTGCTGTTCGTCTTCTAGCGGCAGATTGAAATATTTTTGTGCCAACAATGGGCTTTTACAAATTGATTAAGGCTTTTCCTTACTCCATAAAATGTTGACTTGATTTTGAAGGGTGGTTGATGGCTGAGGGTGTAGTCGAACAACCGGGCAAGTTCCGCAGACCCTGATTCCCGCAAAGAACACATGCATATACATTCAAAACATTGGTTTTTAAAGGTTACAGAACTGTCAAAACAATTGAATTTCCCGCCCGCCCGCCCTCTTCCGGGCCGGCTCCGTCGGTGATTGGGTGGAACGTTGAGACCAGCTGATGGGCGGGAAGTTGACCAGCTCCAGAGAGCCTATCGATGCTTACTCCCATTCACTGGCTCAGCCAATCGGGGTCCGTGGCCATATAAGGAATGTCCGGGAAGGAGAGCTTAGGCGGAGATTGCTGTCAGGATGGCATATGAATGAAAACAAAAGAGTCCGGGCCAGGTAACGACCTGGGGCAACACCTGGGAATGATGAAATCATTGGATTGATGAGTCTCATCCATACATGTGGAGGAGAAAAGGGAAGAAGCCTGATGAAGGTGATTCACTCAGACCCTTTGGTGACAGAGGCACTTATTCTGGGGCACACCTTGGTTTCCGAGGCCAGGTGTGTGAAGAACAAACATTGATTGTCCAAGCTCCAAAGGCTAGTTTAGTTAGACTGGAAATCCGATCGTTAAACCGCCTCAGGACTGGTGAAGCGTGGGGTCAAGACAAGGGCCTGACGTTACCATAACAAGATCTTCACCAGGAAACGCATGCAATATGAATATGGTGGTCCATAAAAGGTGTGGATCAGGGCCCAGCGGCATTTCCTCTCGGCAGATACAGTAAAACATTTCTAAAGCAATCCTTTTCTTAAACTCACAAAGAGGGGACACACAGATACAGAGGTGAATTCATATTTATGATTTCTGCTTCCCAGCTGTCGGTCCAATACAAACAGATGAGGCCCCCTGCTTCAAAGCCAATTCACTTCTCAAAACTTTTCCTTCTGAGCTCAGAGATGTCCCAGAAATGGAGAGAAAGAGGAAAGATAGGAATAAAGGTAGAAAAGGAAAAAAATAAAAAAGTAAGTTCCCTCTCCTCCCTTGGGGGTCCCGAACCTGTGACCCCCCGTCCCGAACGGCCTTGGCTCTGCCGCTTGAGCTATCGCCTCTTCTCTTTGCGATGCAGCTCTCCTCGCAGTCTTAAGGCTCAGGAGGCGGGAAAAGAGAGAGAGAAAAATAATATAATTTCAGGAAAAGTGGGGGAAAGGGTCAGGAAGTGGCAAGAACCTTTTGGACAGGGTCCTGCGGGGCTAAAGGAGAGGACGTGCGGGTTTCTACCCGAGAACAGGCGTGCGTGCAAGAGTTGGGACTTGTTCACTCGAGGAACGACCTGCGGCTTGAAGGTTGTCGGCCTCGGCAACAAGGGTACCTCTACACAGATGAATGCAGTTTGGCACTGCTTAAACTGCTCTGGCTCAATGTGATGGGATCCTGGGATGCCTCTTCTACACTACCATGTAAAATCCATATTACCTGCTTTGAACTGGATTATATGGCAGTATAGACTCAAGGTTGTGTTCTTGCACCAACCCTATTTACAATCTTCTTCAGCATGATGCTCCAAAGGACTACAGCAGACCTCGAAGAAAAAGACGGCATATACAGTATATATGCTATTGTACTGATGGTAGCTTGTTCAACTTAAGCTGTCTGAGGGCTCGCACTAAGACTCTATCTAGTCCGTGAGCTGCTTTTTGCTGATGATGCTGCCTTGTTCAGAAGCAGCTCTGCAGCGCCTGACATCCTGCTTTGCAACAGCTGCAGAGCTATTTGGGCTGAAAGTCAGCCTGAAGAAAATGGAAGTTCTCTACCAGCCCACACCACAGGAAGAACACCATCCCCACGTCAGCATAGGTAAATCTGTGCTTAAGCCCGTTCAGCAGTTCACCTACCTGGGAAGCATCATCTCTTCAGACACCAAGATTGATAAAGAGATAGATCACAGATTAGCAAAGGCATAGAGTGCATTCGGTAGGCTTCACAAAAGAGTCTGGAGCAACAAGCACCTGAAGCAAAGCACCAAAATCAGTGTGTACAGAGCTATTGTACTGTCTATTCTCCTATATGGGTCTGAAGCATGGGTCACCTATCGCCAACACCTACGACTCTTCGAACGCTTTCATCAGCGCTGTCTTTGCATAAACCTAAATATACACTGGACCAATTATGTGATGAATGTTGCTGTCCTTGAGCAAGCAGGGATCACCAGCATTGAGGCCATGCTATTGAGAACACAGCTGCGCTGGGCAGGGCACATCTCTAGGATGGAGGACCACCGCCTCCCAAAGATGCTACTCTATGGTGAACTTGCCACGGGTCAGCGCAAGAGAGGCACCCCCAAAAAGAGATATAAGGACTCCCTGAAACAACATCTCAGGCTCAGCCAGATTGATCACCAACAATGGTCCACCCTGGCCTCACATCGGGAGGCATGGAGACGCACTATCCACAATGCTGCGGCCTCTCTTGAGAAGACACGCCGAACGGGTCTCAAAGAGAAACGACAACGCAGAACGAACTGCAACTTGGAAACAACATCACCCAAGGAGACTTTCTGCTGTGCTTTCTGCAACCGAACTTGCCTATCTCAGATTGGCCTTTTTAGTCATCAACACGCTTGTAAAAAGCGTGGGATGAGTCCTTCCTAAGAATCTTCGTTTGCAAAGTAATGCCGAGAGATTTTTCATAGTTGGAGCATATTTGACTACTTATGACTTTACTCTTTATATGCTTCAAATGAAATGCTAAGTGATGACCGCTAAAGGATTTCATCCTTCTTATTTCTGTTCTATTTTTTAAAATTCCCACAAGTTCTGAATGCATCTGCCTCTACATCCCACCTCACATCCTAAAATCATCCAGGGAGGCCCTGCTCTCGATTCCGCCCACATCTCAAATGCGGCTGGTGGGGAAGGGGAGACTAGGTGAGAAGCCCCCCACCCCCAAAATGGTCCGATAGAAAATGGATTTTTTGGCACCCCAGAGCGAAATCTGCCCTCTTGATTTCAGGAGGCTCCCAAAAGATGAATAGGAGCCCCCACCAAAAGCCAGGACATGAAACGGGTCAAGGATTACCGCAAATGCACAACCCTAACACACGCATGCACGCACACACACATATCACACCAGAGGGAAATAGGAATTTTTGTCTGCATAAAATACATGTCACATATTCTCCTTTACAAATCTATTTTCCTATCAAAGAAGACAAAAAAGGAGAGAAAAATGGATGAACCTGTTCTAAAGGGATTTGCTTTCAAATGTTTTGTTTATTTTTTTTATTAAAAAATTACCCCGAACAACTACTCCAAACTTAGTCACCTAAACAAACAAATAACCTGTATATTATTTTTTCATAAAGGTTTTCTAACATCCTTCGGCACTTGTTCATTTTTTATTCTGTCTGGTTACTGAACAGTGAACTCACTGGGGACTTTTATTAAAATTCACTTCAGCTCCTCTTTCGAATCATTGTAATGCTGAATTTATGCTTCCACGGAGCGTCGTGGATAAAGAGGGTAATGATACTTATTTAGCACTTCATCCACGTATGAAACTGTTGCCTCTAAAAATTCAAGAAGTCGGAGTTTGGGGGGGGGATGATTGAGTCATTTAAAAGAGAAGCATAAAGGTTGAGAGATTCATTGCACTTGGGGGAATTGTATATTTCATTGCTCGTTGTTCTTACCTTTGTTTAATTTGGTTTGTTTGCTTTGTCTTTTGGCTTAGAATCTACTCAAGGCCACCAGACTAAAAATGAGAGATTATGTAGATTTTTTTCAAAGTGTTACATGTCAATTTGAGGGTTCTTGTAGACGTGATCTTTTTCAGCTCTTGGCCCCGTTCAGGAATTCAATAATGAAGTGAAAATCATTTTTTGAGACTATTGCATTTTTCCAAATTGTCCTTGCAGTTTCCTTTTGTTGTCGTTGTTTGGTGAGACTTCTCATGGGGTTTTTTGCACAATAATTCATGTGCATTTTGAACACATTTTTGAAAGCATGCATTGATTTTTGCATTTCACCTACGGTATGGACCTCTCCGCTTTCCTGAAGACTGTCTGTTGTAGTTCGAATGTATAACTGTAGTCCTCCATATTTTAAAATAGATATGTATGTTGCTTTAGGAACAGCTCATGGCTAGCATTGAATCAATGGCTTATACAAATGTAAATCTTGTCCAAAGTCAACCAGTGTGTTTCCTCATTCAAATATAGAATAGAACCCTGGTTTCCATAGTTGTAACTCAGTGTTCAAACCACTACACCATGCTGTGAAAACTTCTTTGAAAGGTCATTCTGTCGCTAGAGCAATTGACCATTTGGGGGAGCGTGGCGCCCCACGGGGCTGGTTTTATATCTGTATTTTGTATTTGGTTGCCCTTTACCTGTATGGGCCTTTGTTTCACCTTTCTACCATGTGGACAAATGTGAGGGGCTGTGTCTTGGCCCCAAACCTGACAGCACCGCCCTTAACTCCTCCTCTTCCAGAGGTCACATGAGAGGCAGGACTTCCTTTCTGGCTCATTCCAGAAGAGCACACGGATATTATTTTTTATTATTTATTATTATTTATTACTTAGGCTTCTATGCCGCCACCCCCGGGGGGGCTCGGGGCGGCTCACAAAGGCCGAACAAAACACAGTAAGAACACAATAACAGTTAAAACAACTGCAGATTAAAACACTATCACACAGTAATTTAAAAAGAATCTAGTGTGCAAATACAACACTAGAGATGGTAGATAAAAACATGATGGAATTGCACATGGGCAGAACCTACAGGTTAAAAGCCTGCTGAAAAAGGAAGGTCTTGCAGGCCCCATCTAAAAGGGAGCAAGTCTTGAATAGCGTGTGTTGCCGCAGGGAGGGCGTTCCACAGTGTGGGCGCAATAACAGAGAACGCCCTCCTGCGGTTTGCTGTCAGTCTCGCGAGTTTCGCCGAGGGGACCTCCAGGAGGTTGGCACCCTCCGACCGCAGTGATCTCATTGGGCAATAAGGGGAGAGACGGTCCCTCAGGTATGTTGGCCCAAGGCCTTAAAGGTAAGAACCAACACTTTGAAGGTGATCTGGTGCTCAATTGGCAGCCAGTGCAGATCCTGCAAAACAGGTGTTATGTGACTACCTGCTGGTGTCCCAGACAGGAGTCGGGCGGCAGAATTCTGCACTAGCTTGAGCTTCTGGGTCATCGACAGAGGAAGGCCAACATAAAGTGCATTACAGTAGTCCAGTCTCGAGATGACCGTGGCTTGGATCACCGTGGCCAGGTCGTTCCGGGATAGATAGGGGGCCAGCCTCCTCGCCTGTCTAAGATGGAAGAAAGCAGACTTGCTGGCCATGGAGACCTGGGTCTCCATGGTCAGCTGGGAGTCCAAGTGGACTCCCAAGCTCTTTACTGAAGGCGATGGGCATAATGCCACACCATCCAGGGTCGGAAGCTGGACATCTCCATCACCCAGGCAGCCTAGCCACAAGATCTCAATCTTCGCTGGATTCACCCTCAACCTACTGGCTTGCAGCCATCCAGTGACGGCTTCAAGGCAACGCTGGAAATTATCAGGGACGGATCCAGGCCTGCCCTCCATCCTCAGAATGAGCTGAGTGTCATCAGCGTACTGATGGCACTCAAGCCCAAAACTCCGTACCAGCTGTGCAAGCGGCTGCATGTAGATGTTAAATAACAGAGGGGAGAGAATGGCCCCCTGAGGAACTCCACAAACTAATGGGGAGCCCTCAGAGACCACCTCGCCCCTCCTCACTCGCTGGGACCGCTGGTGGAGGAAGGAGGTCAGCCATTTTAGGACTGTCCCCCTTACTCCCGCCATGGCCAGGCAGTGGGTCAAAAGATTGTGGTCGACCGTGTCAAACGCTGCCATGAGGTCCAAAAACACGAGCAGCGCAGACCCGCCTTGGTCGAGCTGCCAACGGAGTTGGTCTGTGATGGCGACCAGGACCGTCTACGTCCCGTGGCTGGAAGGGGTCTAGCCATGTTGCATCATCATAGCAAGGTGGAATCTAAGCCATTGCTGCGACAAAAGCATCTTAGTTCACCTACTAAGCCTACCCTGTGCTCTCAACCAAAGCCTGCAGTGCAAAGGAGGATCTGTCCTCAACATAGACTGTGGATTTTGGGGCTTTTACAGGACTTCGTGGGCCTACAAGCCAGAGAGCAACAGGAACCTGGGATCAAAGAAAGGCACCATCACTCTGCAAAACAAAGAGGCAAGTGATTGCTCCCTTTTTCAAGGACTTCCTTTTGCAACCAACTAAGCATTTGGGCCACCAGCATTTTTACCGGTGGTTAGTCAATAAATTTTGGTTTTGGTTCACTAATTTTGGGTCTAGCACTCATTCTTAAAACTATTCCAGGTCTCCCTGTATGTGGGATGGCTTTCCTCTACCTTCAGGGTCCATAGCTTGCAATGTCCATCCTTTTAAAGCCCCCTTTAGGCCCTGAAGGCAGAAGAGGGGGTGTGCATTTCGGCAGAACCCCGTGCTATTTTTGGTCCCATTCCCCCTCCCCCCTTACCAGTTTCTTTTTTACTGGGAAGTTCCAAAAATCAGGAGGGGGGTTCTATTTTGATTTGGCCTATTGGCACTTTTAAAAGTTTTTACCATAATATTTTTTTAAAACCACAAGAGAGAGTTCTGGGAATTGAAGTCCCAAATGCACACCACAAGAGAGGAGGAAACTGGACACAGTCAACCAGGTCTCTGACTGGCTGAGAAAGAGAGAAAGACACACACAGAGAAACCTCAAAGGCTCCTTCAAAGCTTGCGCCATGCAAAGTTTGGGAACTTTTTAAAGTTTTTACTATAACATTTTTTTTAAAACCACAGGCGAGAGTTCTGGGAATTTCCAAGTGCACACCACAAGAGGGGAGGAAACTGGACACAGTCAACCAGGCCTCTGACTGGCTGAGAAAGAAAGTGAGAAAGGCACACAGAGAGAAACCTCAGAGGCTCCTTCAATGCTTGTGCCATGCAAAGTGTTGCTGGGAAAGTGAGTTTCTGGTTGGACTCTCTCTGGAGGAAAGTGAGATTTCATTTTCTTCAAGTGGGCATGGGTGGTGGGGCTTTGGGAAGGGATGGAGCAAGATGCCAGGGAAGAAAGCAAAGGCGGAGTCATAGCTTACCTGATTTGTGAGGCTGCCCAGCCCACATGCCACAGCCTCCATCCAGGGGCGGTCGAAGGTAATTTAAAATGGTAAACGAACATTATTTTGGCACCCCCCCAAACAATTATTCCCCCCCATGTAAAACAAATATACAATTATAATATCACAATACCATTAGTAGTATTATATTGTATCAATGTATATACAATATATTATACCATACTTCATACTATATTATATCATAATTATATTATACTACATTACAATATAATTATAATATATTGACATTATAATATAATATAACATTCTATTATATTATTATTATAAAATAATAAATAAAATTATTTATTTAAATGAAATTATCCTCTACTAAATAATTTCATGACTCCTATAAAACTCAAATAACCCAAAGTAAAGTAAAATAAAATATTATATATTACTATTTTGTACAATACCACTATACTGCAATATTGTTTGTAATATTACATGTAATATAAAAATATATCATTATTCTATTGTTATATTGTATTTTTATTACATTGTATGACAATATTAAGCAGAACTGTATAATAATCAACAAGAAATGCAATGCAAATGCATCAAAATCAGAATATATTACCTACCAGAAAGGAAGGAGGGAGAGAAGAGGTCACAGAGGAGGAGGAGGAAAGCCCTTCATTCATTCCTTCACTTACACTTCCTTCACTGATTCTTTTCCATGAGCCAAAAAGATCCAGCTGTTGTGATCTGTATTAGCAAAGGCTTAGGCTGCCCATCACTAGACCCGTTTCCAGTGATTTGATAGTCAAGTCGCCCAAATCACCCTAATCGGAAACATTAAAACAATATTGTGCACACTCCTTTTGGCCACAGTGTCATCCCAGAGGAACTATAAATTCCTATTTATTTATTTATTATTTAGAATATTTGTACCCTGCCTTTCTCTGTGTGGGGACTCAGGGTGGTTTACAACATAAAAGCATACACATTCCAAGAGTTAAATTTTGTAAACAACAATAAAAACATGGGGGAAACACATCAGTCAGAACAATAAAGTTATAATCCATCACTACCTAATCCTACAAATGTGGAAGGCTGACTGCAGGATTCTTGTTGCTCTAATAGTTCATAAATGGTTTTCAATGGCAGCTCGTCTCCAAGATATTCCATATGAAGACTTTTAACTTCCTTGGGAGCCATGGCTAATCCTTAAATCAACCTGCCTGCCTTTAGTGGTGGAAGTGATGGAAATGTCATCCATCTTGAACCCACTCAGAAAGTGAATCGACATCCTTTGCCTCATCAGGTGGCTGGGAGAGTTGATCCAAAAGACATTCCTTACTTACGTAGACTTGGTTATGTAGACACACTAAGTTATGGAGACAGGAGAGTTATGCAGATGTAACTAAGGAGCCCATCTAAGGTTCTGGCATACATCCCTAGTCCTGAATGGTATTTATTAGGCCTGTTTGATTTTTTAAAATGGTTCAAAACTCGTTTTGGATGTAGGGGGCACTGGTGGTTCAGATCAAAAGTCAATTCTTATTTTCACAGAAAAAAGTTCAAACTGTTCAAACTTCCGAGACTCCGAATTTCATTAATGGTTTCAAAGTGTTATTTCCTGTTTCATTGGGTGGTCTTTACTTTGAAAGTAGTTGTTTTATTCCAGAAGGGGGGAAGCAAAGGGAAGAAATTCGCATCCAAACTGGGTTAAACATGGCTCTCGCCTAGGACTGATGTGGGAGAGTCGTGTTTGGATGCCGCTCTCGCCCCAGGTCTGACGTGGGAGGGAAAGGAAACAAAGAGAATCCATCCACACTAGTTTGAAAAGCTGAATCATTTCCGACTCACTTACTGATTTGTAAGAGAAATAGTGGAAAAAGCTTTGAAATGGCAAGGATACTTCCGGGTTCCCAAATCGCTTCGAAATCGCTTCAAAAAGGAATTTGATCCGAATTTATTCCAAACTAGCTTGGGAACCCAGCGGTGCCCAGGTGATTTGAGAAAGGCATTGTGTGCCAAGGTTGGTCCTTATCAGATGTTTACGTGGCTTGCAGTGGTCTCAGGAAGTTAGTGAAGGTACTGCAAGTCCCATTGGCTATGATCCACCACCCACCAAACAATATCCCATGAAGTGAGGCCTAGTCAGGAAAATCAAGTTAAGGAAGCCTTACTGTCAATTTTAGGCCTGCTCTGTGATTTATAGGGTCTACAGTTTTGCTTGGGAAGTGAATCAGTTGAAGGTACTGCAAATCTCATCATTCATGGCCCATCCTGCCCTAAAGCACAGCAGGTTGTGAAGTGGGCCATTGGGCCTCTGTGTTCCAAGTTTGGTCCTGATCCATCATTGCTGTGGGCCACAGTGACTGACTGCCTGAGGCCTTTCCTTTTTCCCTCTGCGTCACCTTGGAATGTTGGAATCTAGACGCTGGTCAATCAGAGCCGGTTTTGCAAATTCTCCCTCCAATCATGTTGTTTGAATGAAGAGGTTTGGATTCTTGGATGCTGGCCAATCAGAGTCCTTTATGCAAATACTCCCTCAGTGGCAACCAACCCCCTCTGTCTGGTGCCTTAGAATGTTGGAGTTCTGAGGCTGGCCAATCAGGGTCCTTTATGCAAATAATCCCACAGTGGCAACCAATTGAAACGCTGCCATATATTCCTCCGCACCTCCCGCCGCAAACACTGGCTTTTATTATATACATAGATAGATAGATTAAGAAGATTCCGAATGAACCTACCCAGGCCTAGTATTTATCAGTCCAAAAGTCAATCTCTATCTTGCCTACTTTGACTTCATGCTGGTCACTTCAACAAACAGGTCTTGTGAAGTAGTTTCAGCCATTCCAAGATCAACAGGAAGTTGTGGACCCGGAGTGGAGGCATACAGGAAGAAACAAACTCTGATTTCCCTCTTACTTTTTTTGCATTAGAAACCTTGCTGTTCCATGGCTGGAAGCCTGTGGAGCAAATGACTCCTTCTCGCAACTCACATAACTGACATTTCCCTTTGAAATTAATATAGTGGGCTTGGAATGTACCATATCATTAAGAAGGGATTACATAGCTCTGAGACAGCATAATGTAACACTGGCTGAGGAGCCTCTAGTCGTTAAGCTAATTGGACAGCCAGTGCTCTGATAACTGGGAGCTGCCATAAATAAGCAAAGAGAGAAGCTTTGGGAGGCGCTCCTTGAGAGTCAGCCCCTCAGGGAAGTCATTAAAATCTCTATCGTCACCTCCCACTTTGGAAACAAACAAACAAAATTGACTGGACATCCCTAATACGGTTGGGATCTGAAAGATCTCGGCTCCAAATTTCCCACCGACACCATCCTGAAAACATGCATGGTTTGTACTAATGGCCCCAACTTTTCCAAAGAAGTGGATTCTGCTCTTTAAATAATTGCTGTGACACCATAGTTCCATAGTCACAAAGTTTAAGAAGACAACGTCAGCCTCCTGACCTCCTCCTCCTCCTGATCGCATAAGACAAACATCTTGAAGGGTTGCTTTGGCATCTCTGCCCTAGGGAGCAACCTGAGCTCACTGGTTACATGCTCTGCATACACAAGTTCCCATGCCAGGTCTCCGGAATCTCCAGCAAAAGATCTTGGGTAACAAACTTGGGAAGAACGTCTACCAAAGTGGCTGCCAATCAGAGCAGAGGAAACTGGGTTATATGGACCAACAGCTCTGATTCAAGTATGAACCACTTCAGGTGTCCAATGCAGAAATCTCAAAGATAAACAAGAGATTGAACTTTTGACCACGGAATTTTTGGAGCTCCTACAAAAAAAAGAAGCAGATATTCATGTACTTATTGATGGCTGTAGATCCGGGTTTTTCAACCTTTTTTTTGAGCCGCGGCACATTTTTTACATTTACAAAATCCTGGGGCACGCCACCAACCAAAATGACAAAAAATGATACGCTAATTTATTTATTTATTTATTTATTTCCAGTGTTTATACCCCGCTACTTCTCAACCCCCGAGGGGGGACTCAGTCTTGCCTAACAGATGGCAACAATTCGATGCCACACAATACATAGTAAACAACAGTTAAAATTAAAATACATTAAAATACACCTAGAATTAAATACATAAAAATACAGTTAATATTAAAAACATCATGTACATTCATCACCATTAAAACAATGTTCCATCCAAAGTCTTAGATCTTAACCACCAATTTCGCTAACACAGTAATACATATAGTTAATATGTTTTTAAATGTATTTATACACTCAGTGTGAAACCTGGGCCTGTTTCGATGAACACAACATAGATATCCTGGCAGGAATGGCAGAAAGACACACATGAAGGTCTTACTCAACAGCTGTCAGTCTAGTTATAGTTCACCCGCAATCAAAGAGCATTCTGAATTCCACCAATGATTGAATGGAATCAAACTTCCCGCATAGAACTCCCATAACCAAAAGAAAATACTATAAGTTTGGTGGGCATTGAGCTTGAGTTTTGGAGTTGTAGTTCACCGACATCCAGAGAGCACTGTGGACTCAAACAATGTTGGATCAGGACCAAACTTGGAATGAATACTCAATATGCCCAAATGTGAACACAGATGGAGTTTGGGGAAAATAGACCTTGTCATTTGGGAGTTACAGTTTCTGGGATTTATAGTTAACACACAATCAAAGAGCATCCTGAACTCTTGCAACAATGGAATTGAACCAAACTTGGCATATTGAACTCTCATTACCAGCAGAAAGTACTGAAAGGGTTTGCTTGGGAATTGACCTTGAGTTTGGAAGTTGTAGTTCACCTACACCCAGAGAGCACTGTTATGTTATGTTATGTTGTTGTTTGTTTTCTATCCAGAATCACAATGTTGCTGGGTGCTTTGAACTTCTGCTCCCACCATTCCTAACAGCCTGAGGCCCTTTCCTGCTTAAGTGGCTGAGGGGGGGAAAGGAAAGGGGCCTGAGGCTGCTAGGAATGGTGGGAATTGGAGTCCAAAACACCTGGAAGGTCCAAGTTTACCCATGCCAGCTTTCGACAGAGACCTCTTCCTCCCCCTTCGCGCCCTTTCTTCCCCCTCCTGCTGAACACTTACTTTTTCTTCTCCACTCGGGCTCCCTTTTTCCCAGCCTCGCTCTGCTCGCTTTGCCTCGCTTTGCTCACGCTGCTGCTTCTGCTGCCATTTTGATCCGAGGGGGCAGCGTGAGCGTGTTCAGGAGGGGAGGGGGAGGGAGGAAGACATGGGGTGAGTCTGCGCAGTAGCGCCCGCATGGGCCACGTCTTTCTCCTTACCCCCTCCCCTCCTGAAGAAGGGAGCCTGAGTGGAGAAGAAAAAGTGTTCGGCAGGAGGGGGAAGAAAGGGGATTGGAGGTTCCAATTTCCCACGGCACACCTGATGATTGCTCACAGCACACTAGTGTGCTGCAACACACTGGTTGGGAAACACTGCTGTAGATTATTCTTCCAATAGGATTTCTTTAGTTAGTTTTCTCTGGTTACTATTGCTCAATGGATACTTGTACGTTTTAATATTTACTTAGGCGATCCCTCATTGATTAAGATTGTCTTATACTCGAGTCAATACAATTTTATTTATTTATTTATTTATTCAATCTTATATTCCGCTCCTCCCTGCAGGCTCGGGGCAGCTCACAACATACAGTAAAAACATACTGCATGTAACAAAGCCAAGCAGCCATACAATAAAAACATAAAAACATAAAACAGTATACAGAAGTAAAATTAAGAGGAGTTACAAATTCCTTAGGACTCAAGGTACAGGACACACCAGAACAGACCAGTCTAATTAAAGGCCAGTCTGAAGAGGGCAGTCTTGCAAGCCCTTCGAAAGGGGGCAAGCTCTGGGATCGCTCGGGTGCTGTCTGGAAGGGAGTTCCACAACACCGGGGCCGCCACAGAGAAAGCTCTCTGCCTGGTTGTGGACAGATGGCAAGAGCGGATTGATGGAACAAGTAACAGATTCTGTTCTTCTGAACGTAGTGATCTCGGGGGAACATACGGGGCAAGGCGGTCCCTCAGGTACGTAGGCCCTAGACCATGTAAGGCCTTAAAGGTTAACACCAACACCTTGAAGGCAATTCAGTACTCAATAGGAAGCCAGTGCAGTAGCCGGAGGATGGGAGGCCAATTTTGTTCCATCAAGGGGCAATGGTGGTCATGGCTGGACTGGCCAAGCAAGAGGAAATCACTCCAAGGCAGAGTCCAGGACAAATTGGCCTTGAGAAAGCCGGTAATAGGTCGAAACGAGTGCTGGATCCTTACAACGGTTTCCTCGTCGGCCCTGTAATCAGCCTACTCTGTGGATTACAAATCCAGTCTTGGGTGGACCGTTGGACTTCCATTTTTCCACAAAGTTGGCCTACCTCCGTCGTTGGAGCTCCATTTGGAGTTATATGTTTTTGGACATGGACTAATCCTGGGGTATTCACCCTACAGGACACTTTTTGGAACATTATTAGCACATTGGTGCGCTTTGTTTTCTTAGGTGTATTTACACCGGTGTTATAGCCCAGTGTGGCGTTCTAAATATTATTTCTTGTTCATAAACTTTACTGCATATCAACTCTACGTGTGTATCCTGTTTTTGAGCACGTTACTTTGCAACCACCCCGTCTTGTTGTCACTGGGCTAAGTTGCTCGCCATCCAGGGTAGGCAACCGGCACTCATCCAGCCCAGGGCGACCAGGCCACAAGATCTCCGTCTTCGACGAGTTCACCTTCAGCCGGCTGGCACGCAGCCAACCAGTCATGGCTTCGAGGCATAGATGGAAACAATCGGGTACGTTGTCCGGCCTGCCGTTCATTTCCCAGTCTTTTGTGGTAAATTTAGATGCCTCGGCTTATATTTGGTTCGGCTTATACTCGAGTATATACGGTACTTTTAAATAAACAGCACCAGAAGAACAGCGTGGGTTCATTTAAATTGCATCCATCGAACACAATGGCGAAAGGAGTTCCACTTGGGAGATCATGGCCTTTTGTCCAAATGGAGGTACTCCAACCAAAAAAGGAGAGGAAAAAAGAAAAGAAGACAGTCCTCCCTATTAACGGGTTAGTTACGCAGCTTGCAGGTTGGCATTTCTCTATATGCACATTATCATAAACCATTTCCAATCTGTGAAAAGGTAGCTCATAGTCAAAAGGCAAGCTATTACAACGTCTTGCATATCAAATAGAACATTGGGATGGAGGGCTGATTTATTTGTTTGCAATATTAATCCAGGGAGAGAAGGCATTGCTTGTGCAAAACGTGAATGTTCATGAAATGCTGTTTAATGTGTAACAAATAAAATGGTTGCAATGAACATTCAAAAGGTACGTTCTCACACCACTCTCTCCCATACACACAGTGTGTATATATATATATATATAGAGAGAGAGAGAGAGAGAGAGAGAGAGAGAGAGAGAGAGAGCGCGTAGGCACAAAATAAACACATATTTTTCTTTCTCTTTTTCTCAAGTCAGCAGCCTATAAAATGATCACTAAGTCATTTTGATGGGGAAAACAATAATACAAAGATATCAGTGTGTATTGGTTTTGTCTGTCGGTGGATGAACAACATTGATTACTTGGAGATCAATTGGATCAAGAACACTTTATCTGCAATCTTTTACACTGTCATTTATTCACTGGCTTTGTTTTAAACAGAGGTTTCTGTTTTAACACATTCTTGGTGGAGCAGTGCTTCTCAACCTTCCTAATGCCGCGACCCCTGAATACCGTTCCTCATGTTGTGATGACCCCCCAACCATAACATTATTTTTGTTGCTACTTCACAACTGTAATTTTGCTACTGCTATGAATCTGATAAGCAGGGTGTATTTTTATTCGCTGGATGAAATTTGACACAAATATCCAACACACCCAAATTTGAATACTGGTGGTGGTGTGGGGGGATTGATTTTGTCATTTGGGAGTTGTAGCTGATGGGATTTATAGTTCACCTACAATCAAAGAGCATTCTGAACTCCAGCAATGATGGATCTCAACCAATCTTGGCACACAGAACTCCCATGGCCAACAGAAAATACTAGAAGGGTTTAGAGGGCATTGACCTAGAGTTTTGGAGTTGTAGTTCACCTACATCCAGAGACCACTGTGGACTCAAACAATGATGGATCTGGAGTAAACTTGGCACGAATACTCAATATGCCCAAATGTAAACACTGGTGGAGTTTGGGGGAAATAGACCTTGATATTTGGGAGTTGAAGTTGCTGGGATTTATAGTTCACCTACTATCAAATAGCATTCTGAACTCCACCAATGATGGATCTGAACCAATCTTGACACACAGGACTCCCATGGCCAACAGAAAATACTGGAAGGGTTTGGTGGGCATTGACTTTGAGTTTGGGAGTTGTAGTTCACCTACTTCCAGAGAGCACAATGGACTCAAACAATGATGGATCTGGAGTAAACTTGTCACGAATACTCAAAATGCCCAAATGTGAACACTGGTGGAGTTTAGGGAAAATAGACCTTGATATTTGGGAGTTCTAGTTGCTGGGATTTAAAGTTTACCTACAATGAAAGAGCCCTTTGGAACCCACCAACAACAGAATTGTCCAAACTTCCCACACAAGCCCACATAACCAACAGAAAATACTGTGTTTTCTGATGGTCTTTGGCAACCCCTCTGACACCCCCTCATGACCCCCCAGGTGTTCTGAGCCCCAGGTTGAGAAACACTATCGTGGAGAATCTTCTGGGAGATATTCCAGCATAGAAAGAGAACACAAAACTGTCTTAGTCCAAAAGTGCATCTGCACCATCTCGTTATAGCAGTTTGATCCCATTTTAAATGTCTGGGGCTTCATCATAAAGTCATGCTGAAAGTCCTAGAGATACCTAAAGAGCACATATTAATCATATCCCTGAATAATCAAATCTGCAAACATGGAGGGCCGACTGCATATCCAAATATGCAATCTGATTCTAAAATTTGCATTGGAATCGTCTAAGCAAATAAAAGTGACGCAGTGCCCAAATAATGTCCGTAAACTAACCCTAACCACACAAAACTCACCTGTGAGTCCATCATTAGAACTTTTGACAGGCAAGGGAAGAAAACTTAATTAAAGTCAAGAGAGGGGTGAGGATAAGAAGCAATTAAAGGCCATTTGGGGACATGAAACGTAAATAACTCCAGTCATAAAATATTCATTTTCTGATAGATAGAGAGGGGTGGGTTTTGAATATTTTATGCCTTTTCCCCTGGTCCCCTGTGCCTTTTTGGAGAGAGCAACTCAACTTCAAAGGGTGTGAGGTCCTTCCTGGCGCATTGGACCAGAGAGTCTTTGGGTTTTCTGCGCATGTCTATCAATGACTCATTCCATGTTAGCCTTTGATACTTGCCCTGTGAAAATCTAAAAGGTGATTGGTTCAGGAGGGATTCGCTCGCTTCTCAGAGTCTGCTGATTCTTCAGAGCTTTGCTGATCCAAACCACAAGCATCTTGGAAGTTTTGCTGAACTAGCAGGTTTGCTAAACGATTTAGAGATGATACAGATACAAATTTACCATGTATCCAAAAGACATTGGAAATGGGGTAGCAAATGCAGTGGACTTGGAGTCATAGCCATTATTCTGTGTCATAGTTTCACAGATAATAAACCCATTATGTAGATTGGATGTCTCAATTGGGCCTCCTTGCCCATGATCAATATGTGGACTGAATTCCTGAGTGGTTGGACTCAATTGCCCAGCATCCACTATGTAGATTGGATTCCTGATTTGTTGGGTCTCATTGCCCAGCATCCATTATGTAGGCTGGATTCCTGATTTGTTGGGTCTCATTGCCCAGTATCCGTTATGTAGGTTGGATTCCTGATCGGTTGGACTCAGTTGGCCAGCACTCACTATGTAGGTTGGATTCTTGATTGGTTGGGCCTCATTGCCCAGCATCCATCATGTAAGTTGGGCCTCATTGCCCATTGATCGGTTGGGCCTCATTGCCCAGCATCCATTATGTAAGTTGGATTACTGATTTGTTTGGTCTCATTGCCCAGCATTCCTATATAGATCAGATTTCTGATTGGTTGGACAACATTGCCCAACATCCACTATATAGATAGGATTCCTGATTGGTTGGGCCTCATTGCCCAGCATCCATTATGTAAGTTGGGCCTCATTGCCCAGCATCCATTATGTAAGTTGGATTACTGATCGGTTGGACCCAATTGCCCAGCATTCACTATATAGATCAGATTTCTGATTGGTTGGACAACATTGCCCAACATCCACTATATAGATAGGATTCCTGATTGGTTGGGCCTCATTGCCCAGCATCCATCATGTAAGTTGGGCCTCATTGCCCAGCATCCATTATGTAAGTTGGATTACTGATCGGTTGGACCCAATTGCCCAGCATTCACTATATAGATCAGATTTCTGATTGGTTGGGCCTCATTGCCCAGCATCCAATCTGTAGGTTGGATTCCTGATTGGTTGGACTGAATTACTCAGCATTCACTATGTGTAGTTTGGATTCCGGATTGGTTGGACAACGTTGCCCAACATCCACTATATAGATTGGATTCCTGATTGGTTGGGCCTCATTGCCTAGCATCCACTAGAAAGATCAGATTTCCGATTGGTTGGACAACATTGCCCAATATCCACTATATAGATTGGATTCCTGATTAGTTGGGTCTCATCAACTATGTACACTGAGTCAGGTTGCCCAGTTATATATGCCTACTTCCCATTAACTTCATGAGAACTTTGACATATCTTCATTTTCCGGAACAGTTCTCAAATATATCCACCACGTCCAGATCCATAAAAAGAACAACTCGTCTACAAATGAGATGTTTTATATTTTCTACACATTTTCTGTTAGAATTCTAAAGCAAAATCTTCAGATGAGAACTGATTTTGAAACTTATAGGCCAACCGCACAAGCTGTGAGGAACGAAAGAACTTTGGCTGTTTTAAGATTTTGCAAGATCTGGAAATCTCATCAGAACGGATTTTGAGACTGTTCCCATCTCCGGGTAACCTTGGAGCACCTCTTTAAAATTCCATAAAGCAAGGCTCAGGTTTTCTGTGTCTCTTTTATTCCCCGTATGATGAAAGTGTGTGTGTGGGGGGGGGGGGGGGTAAAGAGAAGGAGAAACGTATAATACTGTGTTTTGTATCCCCTTTGTTCATTATGTGTCAATGGCTTAGAATGCAGCCACAGGAAAACATATGCTTGGCGGATATTTCAAATGCACACAGCTCTAGAGGGAGTTTGAAAAGTATCAAATTAGGAAGTGTCCGAGGGGTTTTCTAGAATAAGGCAGATGTATAATCCATAAACGGGATCATCTTTTCAGTAACATTATGCTGAAAAACAAATTTGGGTAGCAATTAATCAGTATCAAAACTTATTCTGGGCATCTCTTGATATCATTCTGGAAATGACAAAGACCCCAGGACTGGAAATCTGCAGAGGAAGTGGAAGTCTTCCTTTCACCATGAAAACAGTGGGGCTGCACCTTGTCAAATGACCACCTTGCTACATCACTTGTATCCCAAACTATGGCTGGTTTGGGATACAAGTATCCAAGTAACAATTTGGGTTTTACAGTGGTTCTCAATCTGTGGGTCCCCAGATGTTTTGGCCTTCAACTCCCAGAAATCCTAACAGCTGGTAAACAGGCTGGGATTTCTGGGAGTTGTAGGCCAAAACACATGGGGACCCACAGGTTGAGAACCACTGGGTTACAGGATTGTGAATAAAGAAATTGCTATCTTTTTTTTCCACAGAGGGAACACCTCTTTAGGAATTTCTAGGTCCTCCATTATGACACCATGGTCAACATCTGCAGGAAATTCACCAGAGAACCTAGACATTCTTAGAAGCCTCTTCTCTTGAGAAATCTCTAGGTTCTCCAGTATGACGAGAGAAAGTTGACCATTGAGTCACATTGGATGATTTAAATCAAATCTATAAATAATCAAACCCATAAAATCAAACCCGCAAATGGCGAGAACTGCCTGAATTCAGCTTGGTAGTGGGATTAAGAAGAGTCATGCAAGTAGACCAGTAGTTCTCAACGTGTAGGTTACCAGATGTTTTTGGCCTACAACTTCCAGAAATCCCAGCCAGTTTTCCAGCTGTTAGGATTTCTGGGAGGTGAAGGACAAAATATCTGGGACCCACAGGTTGAGAACCTCTGAGGTAGACAGTTGTTCATGCAGTACACAATGGACTACACAGAATTAGCATGTGCATGCCAATTCCCTCTATGCATTGTCTTTGCACATTGGATTGCCAGTTTCATGCATTACCCATTGATCAATACATGTCACACTACAGTAATACAAATGCACCAGATGATATTTACAGTATACTGAAGGCATATATCACCATCCTAGGAGAAGGAAAACTCTGGTTTCAAACCCAGGCAGATGATGCTCATTTAACCATGTAAGTTCAACCATCTAGAGAAGGAAACTCAAACCAAACCTATGACCTGAGGGCCTCGCTGCCACCGTCCCAGCTTGCTAGGCCCTGGCAGATTTAAAGGGTGAGGCCAGTTCTGTGCATGCTGCGCTCCACCAGAAAGGTCCATTGCACAGGCTCAAAGGACACATCCAACCTCCGAATCATCAACACGCTTGTAGAAAGCGTGGGATGAGTCCTTCCTGAATCTTCGTTCGCGAAGGAAAGCCAAGAGATATCATCTTGGCCAATGGCAGACAGGAGCCCTTTCACACTACAGTTATAGCCCTACGATTCCACTTTAAATGGCATGATAATGTTCTGGGATTTGCAGTTGCATTTAAACTGTTTTGTATCCCGGATCTAATCTCAGATCATCTGCTTTGAACTGGGTTGTATGAGTCTTCACTTCCAGATAATCTGGGATAAGGAGATAATCTGGGAGGTGATCCTGGGATAGAGGCCAGTGTAGAAGGGACCTTAGGCTGGATTCTACACTGCTTTGTGTTCTCTATTCCAGGAACTGACCCCAGGTTATTTGCTAAGAACTGGATTATATGAGTCTACACTGTCAGACAATCTGTGATGAGAAGATGATCTGAGATCAGATCCTCAGATAAAGAGCAGTGTAGACTCAGCCTTAGACCTCTCAACCAAAGAAGTCTGGGCTTACAGTGTTCCCTCTCTACTTCGTGGTTTGCTTTTAGCGAACTCGCTGTTTCGCGGTTTTCAATAAATATTAATTTTAAATATATATCGTGGTATTTTCGATGTTTTCTGGGTTGTTGCAACCACCACTCTCCAAGGTGCTTTCCCTCCTCAGTCCTCCCTCCCTCCAGCCTTGAAGGGCCTTTCCTTCCTTTCCTTCACTTTATTTTAAGTTTATAAAGATTTAAAATAGTGTATAACTACCAAAATAATGTATAAATATTAAAATAAATGTAGCATCCCTACATCGCAGTTTTTCACTTATTGTGGGAGGTCCTGGAAGGTAACCCCCGCAATAAGTGAGGGAACAGTGTATTTCATATAGCAGAGAAGCAGCCAACAAACATAATGGGATAATGCATTTGATTAAAGACTACAAGAAGGTCCCTTGTTTTATTTATTTTATTTCTTTATTTAAAACTTTTATACCCTGGCCTTCTCACCTCCGAAGAGGGATTCAGACTGGCAAACAGCAAGTATTCAGTGGTATTTATTTATTTATTTGTCACGTTTCTATACCGCCCCTCTCAGACCGAAGGCGACTCGGGACGGTTTACACAGGCAGTCCCTGTCCTCAATACAACACAGCAACAAGGCAACCCCCCCTAAAACCATATAATAACAAATTAACAATTAAAAACATACAATTGCAGTCTCAACGTCATGTTGAAATCAGTTTCCATCGCATCGTCGTCACTCCATATATCTAATTAAGCCTTATATTTCATCAGGAAATGCCTGCTCAAATAGCCAGGTTTTGACTTTCTTGCGAAATGTCAGGAGGGAAGGGGCCGATCTGATGTCTCTAGGGAGGGCGTTCCAAAGCCGAGGAGCCACCACTGAAAAGGCCCTGTCTCTCGTCCCCGCCAGTCGCGCCTGCGAAGAAGGCGGGACCGAGAGCAGGGCCTCTCCAGATGATCTTAAACATCTCGATGGTTCATAGGGAGAGATGCGTTCGGACAGGTAAGTTAGACCCGAACCGTTTAGGGCTTTAAAGGCTAAAGCCAGCACTTTGAATTGTGCCCGGTAGCAAACTGGCAGCCAATGTAGCTGGCACAACAGAGGAGTTGTACGCTCTCTGAATGCCGCTCCTGTTATCAACCTGGCTGCTGTCCGTTGGACTAGTTGCAGCTTCCGAACAGTCTTCAAAGGCAACCCCACGTAGAGAGCGTTGCAGTAATCTATACGGGATGTAACCAGAGCGTGGACCACCGTGGCCAAGTCAGATGGTAACATTTAAAATCTAAAAACATCATAAATTTACAATAATATTATCAAATACAGTACAATAAATACATTTAAAAAGCCTTTCGCCAAAGTAAAATCAAGTCAACAAAGAGAAGTATAGTTTGACACTAGGAGCAGGGATCAGCATTGCCAAACAACCCAACTGCTATCCTGCTGGATCAAATTAGAAAGAAACAACTCAATCACGACATATTTACTGATCTCCTTCCTTTAATTTCAGCTTTAAAGAAATACCAGTTCGGTCCCAAAGTCATAAACGTTTGCATGTATCTGGAAATGTTTACGCGGGGGGAGAACGTTGCTATCACGAAGACATCTCTTCATGTTCTCACAAAGATCTGGAATGCGTTTCAAAGAGCCTTCCCCAAATGTTACAGGCGTACATGACAAAGGTGGGAGGAACACAAGGCGGTAAAAAATTCAGTTTACAATCCTGCACGCACTTACCTCCGCATGGTAGCTTGATACTCTATGAAGGATTTTTGATAAGCTGTTAGCTTAAACCATCGCTTGTCATTTACACAGTGGTTCGTTTTATTTTAGATGGGGATTTTTTTTTCTAAGTGTCTACAATGACTGACAGTAGAGCTTTGCTTAAACTCATGACCAAGTTGTAACAGTTCATTTTCTTGAGAGAGAGAGAAAAAAACCTTCTTCATTAAACTATAATGCGCTGCTTTTTCGAGCAAATCCAACTGTGTTTGCTTTCCTTTCAGTTCAGCTGTACTCACAGCAGGGCGGGCTCCCCCTCCCCGTCTCTTCTATTTTACTATTAAAGAAGTTCCCTTGATACAGCGTTCTGTCACAGATCTTAACTCAAAATCATTTATTTAACATCTGCTCCGCAATCATTTCTTCAAGATTTACTTCCTTGAAAACACAACTGGGACACTTGATCCTCCCTTGTTTTCAATCTGTGATAGCCTTAAAAATATAATAGTAAAAGACATTATGAGCAGGGAGGAAGGAGGCGGGAGAGAAAGAGAGTCAAGCCGACACCAATAAATGGTAATGACTCATTTCTTTTGCATTATTCCTCTTTGAGTAATTTCTGGGAGGAGGCGAACTGCAGAGACGCTCAGAGGCAGTCTGGTAGAATTACAGAGAACGGCATTGAATATTCACAGCAAAAACTCTTTCTCTGTGTGCCCGCCTATGTTACAATAATTCCAATAAGGGAAATAATAGATATGTTGGCTGAAATCCGACCTTGGGGGTGTGTAGCATGGATCTCCACATTAATTGCGCTATGCAGTTCTTGTAAGAAGAGCTGGACAACCCTGCCATGATACCAAATGGATGCACTAACACAGGCATGGGCAAACTGAGGCCCAGGGGCCAGATGCAGTCCCCTGGGCAATTACGAGAGTTGAGTGAAAAGCAACGCCTCCACCTTCGTTACTTGTGTTTGGATGGGAATATTTTAATGAATCAAAAGCAGAAATAATCCCCAGAATGTGCTCTCTAACTAACACTATTCACTTTTCCACATAATTACCAGACAATTGTATACATTTCTGCCAACGATGAACTAGTTTTCTAAAGCTGTTACGGAAGAAGTCGACACTCTGTTTCCGCAACCAGCGTCTCACAGTTCTCTCAACATCTCAATCAGAAGCTTAATTATGTACCCGCAGATCTTATTTCATTATCGGGAACAGATGGAAGTCAGACAGTGCTAAATCTGGACTGTATGGAGGATACCGTACGGTGGTGAGATCCAGTCCCTGAAGTCCTGCTGTGGTACGCTTTCATTTCCAGCGTCAGCAACTGGGTACCCATAGTGCACAGATCTTCCGATAGCCAAGCCAAGCAATAATGTGACCCACATGTTCTTGTGAAATGCTGATTATGCTTGAAATTTCTCTCTGAGTGATACGACGATCATCCTGAATCAATCTGTCAACTTTTTGCTTGTGAAACTGGGTGGTTGCGGTCACAGGATATCCAAGTCTTTGTTTGTCACGTAAGTCAGATTTTACCACCTCAACATCTTTAAACTTACTCGCCCAATGACACACAGTACTCACATCAACACAATCACCATACACAGCTTGCATTCTCTGATGAATCTCCTTTGGGGTGACACCTTCTGCTGTCAAGAATTCAATGGATCGACATTGCTTAAGTCGTATTGACTGACCGTTTTCTCAGGGTTCCATACTTTGCATTTTAACAACACAACCGTTCAATGCTAAGGCTTCCTGCCAAAATGGGACTGTAGAGGAGAGCCTACTGAACAATGCAGTACCTGCCGCATACCAGTACTGCCATCTGTTGAGGAGTTTCGAAAGTGGAGGCATTACTTTTCATTCAACCCTCCTCATTTTTCTTGTCTTCTTGAACATGATGGCCGAAACCTTATGCCAAAAAGACAAGGGAGGAAGGCACGTAGCAGCTGAGAGCCCTCCTGAGCACTCTCAGCCACCACATGTCTCGCCCTCCTCCCAGCATAAGGATGGTGCAAGTGGCCCCATCCTTGTGCCAGGAGAATGGCTCGAGGAAGGTATGCTGTGGCTGAGAGTGCTCTGGAGCACTCTCAGCCACCACCTGTCTCGCCCTCCTCCCAGCATAAAGATTGGGGCAGCTGTTGCATGTCTTACCTTTCTTCCACCATAAGGATTGGTTGAGCAGCCCCATCCTTATGCCAGAAGGGCATCCTGAGGGTGACCCAGGCCCTGCCTTGCCCCTGCCAGGCCTTCCTCCTCCCAGACCTACCTCATCCAGCACTTATCTGGTCACACTATCTCTTGGCTCGGCTTGCAATGCGGCCCCAAGGCAAGAATGTTTGCCCATACCTGCACTAACAGATGGGCACACACATTCGTGTGCAATTGTTGATGAACATTGGTGCAAAATGTTCAATGTTGTACCAACATGCAGTTGCACAGTCTGTGCAGTACTCTTTCTGCAACTTTAAATTGAATGCAGACATTTTTGAATAAGACATGGGAAAAAATGTTGAATTGCCTTTATCTGTCTGTATGTCTTATATGTCTAAAATGGCATTGAATGTTTGCCGTGTATGTGTGCATTGTGATCCACCCTGAGTTCGGGGTGAGATGGGTGGAATATAAACACTGTAAATAAATAAATGATAAATAAATAAATATGCTATATACTCCTCTATAAGTCTAGAATGGGGGCCCTGGTGGAGCAGTGGGTTAAACCACTGAGCTGCTGAACTTGATGACTGAAAGGTCACAGGTTCAAATACGGGAAGCGGGAAGCAGGGTGAGCTCTCGCTGTTAACCCCAGCTTCTGCCAACCAAGCAGTTTGAAAACATACAAATGTGAGTAGATTAATAGGTATGGTGGGAAGTAATGGTGCTCCATGCAGTCATACTAGCCATGTGACCTTGGAGGTGTCTATGGACAATGCTGGCTCTTCAGCTTAGAAATGGAAATGAGTACCCCCCGCCCCCAGAGTTGGACAAGATAGACAATGTCAGGGGAAACCTTAACCTTTACTATACGTCTAGAAATGCACCTTGACTTGCAGTTGGTAGTTCTATGTATGAAGTAACCTTGTGAGTAATGGTACTTGAGCAATGAAACTTCCTTGTGTGGTTTCTATGTCACCTGTCATTTATACTTCTAATTTGCACAATAGCTAATTTAATGAATGGGGTCACATTTAATTTTGCCAAAATTATCAAAGTCCATAAAGGAATCCATATATTCTGGTGGCATTACAGTGCACACAAATGATGAGGAGAAGGATTCTATTTACACCTGATTTCTGCATTGTTTCCTTGCCTTTCCAGAACCTGCTGTCATGTAAAGGATGAGCCTGTTTTTCTACTCCTGCGAAAAGAGGAGAATGGGTAACAAATAAAAATGCAACAACAATATAATTGACAATCAGTTCACTTGGCTTGAACATTTCCCCATAACAAGATGTGATAAATATTCATAGTGCAGTCCATTTCCTGGCGCGAAGGAGTATATTTTACAATTGCACGTAACTTAGGTTGGCTGGAACAGATCATAGCATGGTAATAAAGGCTTAGCAATCCTCTTGTACATTACGCAGGTATAATATTTCCAATAATGGGCTGCCATAATTTGGATAACGGATCTAATAAAGTATGGAAGATATACCTTCCCTGATTGAGCAACCCGTTTCATGCACAAAGGTTTGATGTGTCGTTAAAACCATTGCCTGCATAGTGCACAATAGTGCCACCATTTAATTTTAAAGCAGGAAGTTAGCATACATACGCAGTCAATTGTGGACGCAGGCATAAGGGACCCATGGCGATGTGGGAGGATTTCTGAATTATTCTCATTTTTCCAGTGCTTTCTAAGGACCACTTTATCAGCTCTTCTAATACAGAATGGCATATCCGCTACTTTGGCAGCCACCTCTCCACAAAAGTCAACATTGACACCGAAATACAACACCATCTGAGCTCTGCGAGTGCAGCATTTTTCCGAATAAAGCAGAGAGTGAGGATCGGGACATCCGTAGGGAGACCAAGGTGCTTGTTTATAAAGCTATTGTCCTCGCAACCCTGCTATCAGGGGCGGTCTTTGCCATTACGCGGCCTACGTGGCCGCGTTGAGCGCCATCTTGGACGCTCAGGGGTGGGGCGCCATTGTGAGGCGCCGCGGCGCCGCCCGCCCTGCTGCTGCGCTGCGCTCCACGGTTTCGCGCGCATGCGCAGTGCCTACGGACCTCTCTTGAGGTCCGTAGGCACTGCGCATACACGTGAAACCGCGGAGCGCACATGCGCAGTGCCTACGGACCTCAAGAGAGGTCCGTAGGCACTGCGCACGCACATTGGGAGCGCCAGGGGGGGGGGGCGGCAAAAAAATGTTCGCTTACCCCCCCCGGGAGAGCTCGGACCGCCCCTGCCTGCTATATGCCTGTGAAACGTGGACTGTATCTACACAGACTTCATACTCAACTCCTGGAACGATTCCATCAGTGTTGCCTCTAAAAAATCCTGCAAATCTCCTGGGAAGACAGGTGGACAAATGTCAGCGTGCTGGAAGAAGCAAAGACCACCAGCATTGAAGTGACGATCCTCTTCCATCAGCTCCACTGGACCGGCCACCTTGTCTCCCAAATCACCTGGACCGGCCACCTTGTCTCCCAAATGCCTGATCACCGTCTCCTAAAGCAGTTGCTCTACTCTGAACTCAAGAACAGAAAATGGAATGTTGGAGGACAGGAAAAGAGATTTAAAGATCTGCTCAAAGCCAACCAAGACACCGAGAATTGAAAATTGAGAATTGAGTGCTCCAGCTGGAGGTCCGCTGTGACCAGCAGTGCTGTAGAATTTGAAGAGGCATGAGAGATAAACGTGCCAAGTGGAAGGCACGTCAAGCCAACCCAGGCTGGGACCGTCTTCCACCAGAAAACCGATGTTCTCACTGCGGGAGAACAAGCAGGTCAAGAATAGTGCTCCACAGTCACCTACATATCCACCGCCAGTACAACGAACCCGGAAGACAATCTTACTCGATCACCGAGGGATCGCCTAAGTAGCAAGTAATACAGAATGGCACATGTGAATCTTGAGCCCTGGCAAAAGAACAAAAAGACCTTTCTTGAGGTCAGTCCTACTGACTGGAAGAGCAAAACAAGCTCCATAGGCAACAAATACTAGCAAATAGGAGTGATAGACCATCAGGTATTGCTCTTGAGTATCTTGGCTATTTACCCCCAGATCTAAGACATCACATAAACAGTTTTGGAACGGTTACATTGGTCTTCTTCCTTTAGGTGTGGTCAGGGGCGGACCTACCTATTCCGGGGGGTAAGCGGGGGGGAAATTTGCACACACCCCCAGTGGCTCCCAAGCGCGAGTCACGCTCTGGAGCCCAGTGTGCATGCGCCAATCTCTGCGCATGTGCACTACTGTGCGCTTTTATGCACTGGCTCCAAAGCGGGAGGCACACTATGGAGCCCGAACGCATACACGGAGATTTTCGCGCATGCGCAGCAGCTTTTACAGGCGTTGTAGCACCTGTAGAAGCTTCTGTGCATGTGCGAAAATCTCCACGCATGCGGAGGTGCGGCTGGAGCGCCCTGGGTGGCGCGCCGGGCCGGCTGAGAAAGGCATGGGTGGCAGGGCCGGCTGTGGGGGCCCGGCCGGTGCGGGTGTTGGGCAAGGCAGTGCGGCACGGGCGGCCGGGCTGGCGCAGCAGCACCCCTCCCAGGTGGAGACGCCCCTCCGAGGTGACGACGCCCTACGCGGCTGCGTAATTGGCGTAATGGATAAACCAGCCCTGGGTGTGGTAGTCAACCCTTAGTACAGCCACACTACATAATTATAGTAGTTTAATACCACTTTAGCTGCCATGGCTCCAACATGTAGAATCCTAGGATTTATTCTTTGGTGAGGTATTTGGAACCCTCTAGTAACCTTTAGTGAGCTTCTCTGAACTAAACTACGACAGTTTTCTAGTAGAAAATTCCAAACACCACCTATACTTGTGTATAAGTATAAGTTAAGGGCAGACTTGAGGCCAAAGTTATGGATTTTGATAAGTCAAAGATCATTCTGCAGAGATAGGAAAACATGAGCACCATCTCAAAGGACAATCACCCCTTGCTAATGCAATCGAGCCACACCAAAGCATACATTCTAGCTCGGATGCATTTATAATAATTAAAGTTGATTAATAGTGCTTACAGTATATGCATAGTAGTGTTTCTCAACCTGGGGATTGGGACCCCTGGGGGTGGGGTCATGAAAGCATGTCAGAGAGAAAACACAGGGGTTCTGTGTGGGAAGTTTGGCCCAATTCTATCATTGGTGAGGTTCAGAATGCTTTTTGCTTGTATGTGAGCTATAAATTCTAGCAACTACAGCTCCCAAATGTCAAGATTTATTTTTCCCAAACTCTACCCGTGTTCACAATTGGGCATATTGAATATTTATGCCAAGTTTGGTCCAGATACATCATTGTTTGAGTCCACAGTGCTCTTTGGATGTAGGTGACCTACAACTCCAAAACTCAAGGTCAATGCTGCCTCTATTTTCTGTTGGTCATGGGAGTTCTGTGTGCCAAGATTGGCTCAATTTCGTCATTGGTGGAGTTCAGAATGCTCTTTGACTGTCGGTGAACAATAAATCCCAGCCACCAGAACTCCCAAATGACAAAACCAACCCAAACAGTATCCAAATGTAGATATATCAGGTATTTGGTCGTATCGGGTATTTCATTCACTGGACCAAATTTGGTCCAGTGAATGAAAACACATCCTGGATAACAGATATTTATTTACATTAAATTTCATTACAGTAGCAAAATTACAGTTATGAACTAGTAACAAAAATAATTTTATAATTGGGGGTCACCACTGTTGCAGTAAGTCGTAACAGGACCAAGTATGTGTGTGTTGAAGAAAAACCTTATAGTGTTGATTATCATGTGCAGCTGGTTATGTAGGTTTATAGGTTAACCAGCAAGCTTGGGCCACACACGATGGTGTATACAGTTCAGGAGAGCATCTGGAGAGCCTTTTCTCTGGGGAGATCTATGCTCAAAGGCTTTGCTCTGGGGAGCAGCATGGAGAAGCTACTCTGAAGGAGGCTATGCTGGAATAGCTCAAGATTTATGTTTTACTCAAAGTTTATGTTTTGCTTTCTCATGTGATTGAAGATGAAGATGGCTTATTCTATGTTTCTTACAAGGACTATGTAAGTTTCTTGCACTGTTTGATTTTTGTATGCAACATTGCAAGTTTATTTTTCATCTCTGCTATTCAGATTTTCTGTTCATTTTTCCTTTTGTCTGAGTTTATTGCATTTGAACTTTGGACGCTGGGTAAAACCTGCTGCTGTGCAACAACCACAACATGAAAAACTGTATTAAGGGGTCAGAGCATTAGGAAGATTGGGAACACTGAGTAGAGCACTGATTCTCAAAGTGGGCGGTACCACCCCCTGGTGGGCGGTGAGGCGATCCAAGGGGCGGTGGGAGACTCAGGGAATTTGTGGGGTAGTTAACCCCTTTAAGGTGGCGGTGAACAATTGGCCATTTAGGAGGGGTCGCATGGCCCTCTTCTTTGGCCCTGCCCCCTTCGCTTTGACTCCCACAGTGTGAAAGCTGCAGTGCAAAGGCCTTCGCGTCCCAGGCGGAGGCAATTCATTCCAAACCCCTCCAGTATTTTCTGTTGGTCACGGGGGTTCTGTGTGCCAAGTTTGGCTCAATTCCATTGTTGGTGGAATTCAAAATGCTCTTTGTTTGTAGGTAAACCATAAATCCCAGTAACTATAACTTCCAAATGAGAAGGGCTATTTTCTCCAAACTCCACCAGTGTTCAAATTTGGGCATATTGAGTGTTCGTGCCAAGTTTGGTCCAGATCCATAGTTGTTTGGGTTCTCAGTTCTCTCCAGATGTAGGTGAACTACATCTCCCCTAAATCACTGCCAATTCCTCCCAAACCCCTCCAGTATTTTCTGTTGGTCATGTGAGTTCTCTGTGCCAAGTTTGGTCCAGTTCTGTAATTTATGGGGGTCTCAGTGGTATGTGGAAGTCAGAGCTGAATCGATTGAAGCTACTGCAAATCCCATCATCCGTTGTCCATACCCCCCAAAACAGATTGTTTTTGTGATTAATCACTGTGCTTTAATTATGTTCAATTTGTAACAATGAAAATACATCCTGCATATTAGATATTTGCATTAGAATTCGTAAGCGTAGCAAAATTATTTATGAAGTAGCAATGAAAATATGGTTGGGGGTCACCACAACATGAGGAACCTTATTTAGGGCTCACGGCATTAGAAAGGTTGAGAACCACTGCATTAGTACATATATTTTTCTGTTTAATTGCTATCAAATTAAAAAATAATAATTTCTAGGGGAGCGGTGAGTAAATTTTTTTCTGGAAAGGGGGCGGTAGGCCAAAAAACTTTGGAAACCACTGGAGTAGAGTATGAAAGCCCCTGCCCCTGGTGCTGATGTTAGCCTTTTTTTGCAGCTTTGACTCTCTTCAACTTGTCTGTGGGGGCTTTTCTTTCTCCATTTATGAAATGGGCATCTGTTCTAACCTAGATTTATTTCAGCTGGCAACATTTCCTGGCCGACAGTCAAGGGGCAGGGTTGTGTCATGTCAGAAGTGACCCTCTCAACCTCTGAAGTTGAGGATCTGCTCATCATCGCTCTGGCATGGACAGAAGTGAGAGGTCTAGATCATTTCCAGGTCTCTTCTGGAATTTGTAGCATCATGCTTGGGTGCTCCTAGGCCAGAAACCCAACTCCGATTCTCATCTTTTTCCGATGCTCTCAACAGACGGATCTTGGGGAGATAAATACATATATTATCCCCTCTCCTCCCATACATTTTCTTCCTCCTTCTGACTTTTCTTGGCAGCTTTGGGCCATGGTCCAATAAATGCCAACGGATTTAAAAGAGGCTGTGAGAAAAAAGGAAAGGAAAGGGTAGGGGGAAGAGGTTGAGAAAAGCCAAACGCAAGGCAGAAACTCCCCTTGAGCCAAAGTGGCTCTGCCAAGTTCAAAAGGTGAAATAAATGAATCTTTGCGCATTATAAGAACAAAATCAACATTCTTCAGTGGCATAAAGTGCCTGGAAAAGGCAGCAAGTAAAAGCAGGTGTGAGGTGCTCCCTGTCAGCTAAGGACTGCTGATAAACTCCCCTCGCCTGGTTCTGCTTCATTTCAAACAGAAAAGAAAGGGAGGGAGCTCAAGGAAGGTAGAGGGGGGCAAGAAAGAGAAAAAGGGTAGGAGGAGAAGCCCGAGCAGAAATAATTGCTGGAGCTCCGAGTTAGCTGAGAAAGCCTGCGGGCTAAGATCGGCGCGCGAGATTTCATCCTCTTCCTTTTATTTCTATAACCTTAAACGTTCTGCTATTATAAAAGTCATCCTGTCAGCTTTCCCTCAAGCCACGACAGCAGCCCACGTTTTTTTTTATAAAAAAAAATTGTATCATTTGGTAAAGTGCTGGGCTGAACTATTTTCATCTTGATTTTAAAGGTGGAAGCTTTAAAGATGGAGAGAAAGAGAAATGGAGACTCAGGGAGAGAGTCTCTAGTTCTGGTGAACCAATCTATCCAAATATGGCTCCGCTGTGGCTTTCCCCAGATACTTATTTTAAAGAATATTTGGACAAAAGAAAGGTCTTACAAAATCACCCCAAAGACCTGGCAGGTCTAGCAGTCTCTGGAGAACGGATGTATCCAAATAAGGATCCACTGTGGGATACCCCGGATGTCTGTTTTTATGAACATCTGAACATAACAGAGGCCGACAAGAATCACACCCAAACCCTGGCAGGTCCAACATTGTCTGGTGACCGGATCTTTCAAAATAGAGATCCTTAGTGGCCTTCTCCAGATGTATGAGAGTCGAATGGAAAGTAATGCCTCCACCTTCGTTACTTGGGTTTGGGTGGGAATATTTTAATTAATCAAACGCTGAAATAATCCTTAGAATGTGCTCTCTACTTGCTTGAAATTTCTCTCAGAGTGATACGACGATCATCCTAAATCAATATGTCAACTTTTCACTTGTGAAACTTGGTGGTTGCTGTCACAGGACGTCCAACTCTTTGTTTGTCATGCAAGTCAGATGTTCCCACCTCAACATTTTTAAACTTACTTGCTGGTGTTAATACTACTGTGATTTTTTCTTTGCTTTCTTGATGTACGAGGTTTGAGTGAAAAGTAATGCCTCCACCTTCGTTACTTGGGTTGGATGGGAATATTTTAATAAATCAAACGCAGGAATAATCCTTATAATGTGCTCTTTAACCACCACTATTCACTTTCCTACATAATCACCAGACAATTGGAAACATTTCTGCCAACGATGAACAAGTTTTCTGATGCCATCACGGAAGAAGTCTATGTGTTTTCATTTCAGGTTTCAGCATCCTGGGTACCCATCGTGCACAGATCTTCCGATAGCCAAACAAAGCAATAATGTGGTCCACACGTTCTTGTGAAATGCCAATTATGCTTGAAATTTCTCTCTGAGTGATACAACGATCATCCTAAATCAATATGTCAACCTTTTCCTTGTGAAACATGCAAGTCAGATGTTCCCACCTCAACATCTTTAAACTTACTCGCCCAACGACACACAGTACTCACATCAACACAATCACCACAAACAGCTTGCATTCTCTGATGAATCTCCTTTGGGGTGACACCTTCTGCTGTCAAGAATTCAATGACTGCACATTGCTTAAGTCACATTGACCGACTGTCTACACAGGGTTCTGTACTTTGCACTTTAACAACACAACCATTCAATGCTAAGGCTTCCTCCCAAAATGGAACTGTAGAGGAGGGTCTACTGAACAAGCCAGTACCTGCTGCATATCTGCTGAGGAGTTACAAAGGTGGAGGCATTACTTTTCATTCAACCCTGTGACAACCCCTTGTTGACCGGCCTCAGACTGGACAATCTTTCTATATCCAAACTGCTGACCCTCAATGCAAAGGGACCTTGAAGTTACCTCAGCCACTCCGTCTTATGGCAGGGTAGACTATCTCCTTTATTAACCATTGAACTGCAGAGATTTATAATTTCTCAGTATCCACTTGACCACGCTGCCACCATTTATCTGTCCGACCACTGACCTTGAGGGCCACCACCAATAAAAGAATTAGGAGAGGTGTTTTTCTTTTAAGATGCAAACAATTTATTATGACACAAATGGGTACAATCTTGGTTGGTTTTATACTTCCTCAGAGGCACAAACTTATTCTGTTACACAAAACACAATGGGGGTATATTATAGGGTTTCCACTAAACCTCTATAAACCCCTGGACTCTTCCAACTTTAACTAGGGTCTCTACACCCATACAACTGGACTGCTCTCTTGCAGACCTTAAGACCAACTAAAATACTGAACTGTTCTCTTACAGTCCTTAGACCAACTAACTCAGAACAGAACTCCTCCCCTCTCATGTGGCAGTTGGCTTCCAACCGCTCTTACCAACTGTAAAATTCAAACCTTGAACATTCTAAAAGCCTCTAGCCCTGGTTGCCATGGCGACAGCTCTTCAAAGCTTCTGCCAAGCCTCCCTCTGTTTCACCCACAGCAACAATCCATAGAATATTCCCCCGAACTACACAAAACAACATACATTTAACATATGTCACACAACATGTACACATAAATAATCGACATCATTACAAACCCTCATATGTACTTTAAGAACATCTGAAATTAAAGTTTTGCTGAATCGTACCAAAAGTCTAGCTCAGTGGTTCTGAACCTTCCTATTGCCGGGAACCTATTAATACAGTTTATCATATTGTGGTGACCCTCAACCATAAAATTATTTTCATTGCTACTTCATAACTGTCATTTTGCTACTGTTATGAATTGTAATGTAAATATCTAATATGCAGGATGTATTTTCATTCACTGGACCAAATTTGGCACAAATACTTGACATGCCCAAATTTGAATACGGGTGGGGTTGAGGGTGATTTATTTTTGTCATTTGGGAGTTGTAGTTGCTGGGATTTATAGTTAACCTACAATCAAAAGGCGCTTTTCTCCTTGCCTTGAAGGGACGTGAGCCTCCCTCCAGCCTCGCATGCTCTCCCTCACTCGTACATGCACACCACACTGCCATACGCCTAGCTCACCTGCTCTCCCCTTACCGCATGAAGTCTCTGAAACAGCACTACCCTTGAATGAGAGCTGGCCAATCACAGCAGGAAGAGAGCTTTTGATGGTAGGATTTACAGTGTGTTTCCAAAAAGGAAGAGAAGGACAGGTAGAGAGATCTTCAGCCTTCTCTGCCAAACAGGTTCCTAAGACCATCAGAAAGATGTGTTTTCTGATGGTCTTTGGTAACCCCTCTGAAACCCCCTCATGACCCTCACCAAGGGTTTCAACCCCAAGTTTGAGAAATGCTGGTCTTGCTAGTCCAGTATACTGCTCATTCCAAAGGAGACATTTTGGAAGACTGTTGGATGGCTCCTCCTATTTCCCAGGAAATGGTTTGGAGAGGCATGATTTTGAACACATGACCAAGTTTGTGTATGGTGGGTATGGGGCGTAATGCAGCGTCCCATCTCTTGGGACACTGTGACATATGATAAATGGGCAGAGATGGGAGGGAAAAAGTTAGTTGAGCAGTGGAGACTGTCCCATAACCAACTGCACATTGGTTATGAGAGGAAGAAGGATGTGAAGGAGAAGGATGAGATTACAATGTCCTCCTCTTCCTGCACCTTCTTCTCTCATCCTCTCCATCTACTTCTACTTGAGAAAACTACAGTTGGAATGGGAGGCAGATGGTGGACCCTCCTGTTCTCTTTGAATGAAATCCATTAAGTTTTCCCACCAGAATAATTACACTCAAGGGACAAAGGCATAAGGAGGCAACAGAAAGAACAAAACAGTGGTGAGAAGAAACTGGATGACTGACACCCCCCCCCCGGCATCCACAAAGTCAATGCATTATGAGAAAGCTGGCTTAGACAAGGCATCGGTGGTATTTTTTTTCAAGCCAGCTCACCCAAAATGGCTTGGCTCCATGGAGTCTTGATTACCAGTCATTCAAGAAACAAGTGAATGGAGCTACCATCCTTCTAGTCCTATCACAGCTGGCACTACTCTCTGTGTGAAAAACGAGTTGTGAATTTTGTATAAAATAATTTGCAAATTGTGAATATTCTCACCAATATAGGATGGCACTCACTAGGGTTTCTTGAGGCCCGCCAAAAGATATTTTTCAGGTATATGCACTTTTAAGTCACCAGTTGACTTATGGTAAACCCATGAATCTCATAGGGTTTTATTGGACGAGGAATATCCATCGACCTAGTAGGATGACAATCTCTGGAGCCAGTGGGGTGTAGTGCTTCAAAGTTGGACTAAAACTTTAGAACAGGGTTTGAATCCTTATTTAGCCTATTTGGTGATCTAAGCGAATCACACCCTTTTAGCCTCAAAAAACCATAGAGGTCTTAGGGTCACTGTAAGTCTGAAACAACTTGGAGACACACATTGACGATAAGACAATTAAGTGCCACAGGACTCCGTCCTGGGTTCAGTCCTGTTCAACATCTTTATTAATGACTTAGATGAAGGGTTAGAAGGCATGACCATCAAGTTTGCAGATGACACCAAATTAGGAAGGATAGACAATACTCCAGAAGACAGGAGCAGAATTCAAAACAATCTTAACAGATTAGAGATGAGTGGCCAAAACTAACAAAATGAAGTCCAACAGGGACAAATGCAAGAGACTCCACTTAGGCAGAAATAATGAAATGCAAAGATACAGAGTCGGGGACGCATGGCTCGAGAGCAGTACATGTGAAAAAAATCTTGGAGTCCTTGTGGACAACAAGTTAAACATGAGCCAACAATGTGATCCGGCAGCAAAAAAAAAAAAGCCAATGGGATTTTCGCCTGCATCAATAGGAGTCTAGTGCCTAGATCCAGGGAAGTCATGCTCCCCATGCTCTATTCTGCCTTGGTCAGACCACACCTGGAATACTGTGTCCAATTCTGGACACCACAATTGAAGGGAGATGTTGACAAACTGGAATGTGTTCAGAGGAGGGCGACTAAAATGATCAAGGGTCTGGAGAACAAGCCCTATGAGGAGTGGATTCAAAAGCTGGACATTTCGTAAGAAAGTCAAGACTTGGCTGTTCGAGCAGGAATTCGCAGACGAACGTTAATCAATTGAGACCAACGGAATATTATGACGATGCAACGGAAACCAATTTTAAGAATGAGATGCTGAGATTTGTATTTTGTAGTTTTTTAACTATTAATTTGTATGGTTTTTATATGGCTGTTTTTATCATATTATGATGTGTTTTGTATGTGGGCACTTGCTGCCACTTGTTCACCACCTCGAGTCACCTTCGGGCTGAGAGAGGTGATATAGAAGCATAGCAAATAAATAAATAGTAAATAAATGTTTAACCTGAAGAAGAGAAGGCTGAGAGGAGACACGATAGCCATGTATAAGTATGTGAGAGGAAGTCATAGGGAGGAGGGAGCAAGCTTGTTTTCTGCTGCTTTGGAGACTAGGACGCAAGGGAGCCATGGCTTCAAAGTATAGGAGAGAAAGGAGATTCCATCTGAATGTTAGGAAGAACTTCCTGACTGTGAGAGCTGTTCAGCAGTGGAACTCTCTGCCCTGAGTGTGTTGGAGGCTCTTTCTTTGGAAGCCTTTAAACATAGGATGCATGGCCATCTGTCGGGAGTGCTTTGAATGCAATTTTCCTGCTTCTTGGCAGAAGGGGGTTGGACTGGATGGCCCAGGAGGTCTCTTCCAACTCTATGATTCTATGATTCTACCTATGATTCTAATTGTCCTTCTTGAGCTCTTTGGTGATGGATGAAGGCCTAAATGAGCACATTAGTGGTGGATGAGAGCCTAAATGTGGCAAAGCTCTTAGACATTACAACAAAACGCAATACCACATAAGCTACGGTGGTACAAACTTAAACATCCAAAAAAGGCTGTTGTGAGAAAAATTGCCACATATGAGGGTTAGTCTGCGGGTCCGTCAAAGGCCTAACTGCAACCTTGTTTTTGGGGGGGAGGAAAAGGAGAGGGAAGGGTTGCTTTATGAATGTCGACAGATTTGACAGAAACTGTCTTCATTGACACGCCGTGTTTTGAAGTGCCTTTGGAAATAAATGGACTGAAGGAATAGGCCCAGCTCTGACAGGAAGCATGGATTCGGGACTTCAAATGCAAACATTATGGCAAAAAAAAGAGAGAGAGAGAGAACGAAAGGCAGGGGGAAAGAAACAAGCAACATCTGCAAACAGTAAGTACTTATTTATATTTTATGGAGTGTGTGCTTGGGAATTTTGACAGGTTTGGTTTCTTAAAAAGAGGGAAGGAGGGAGGGAGAGAAAGGCAAGATGGAGAGAGAGAGAGAGAGAGAGGAGTGCTTCCATTGGGCTCAGACAAAGGGGCGAATGTCCCTTTTTAAAAATGCATTATGCCACTGAAAAGCAGCTGCTGAAGGCGGCCGACCGAGCCTCAGGTGAGACGGGTGACCCCCTCCTAACCTGGTCTAACAAAACACATATGCAGCGTTTGCAAGGGAACAGTTTACTGCCACTTTCTCAAGGTCAGGACAAGGCAGACACTGGAGGGTTCGCATTCAAAAAGCCCTTTTTTCCCTCTCTCCTCCATCCTCAGCTGCCATAAGCGCCTTTGAACTTTTCCCTTTTGAACAAATAGGAAACGAAACGGCGAGGAAACAAGTGCTTGGAATCACATAGAGGAAGAACAGGCACCGAGAGGAGGAGAGGAACCAGGAGGGAAGAAGAGAGAGGGGAAAAATACATCTACCCAGCTTTAATTTGAAGCTTTAAAATGACTTCTTGTGTAGCTGGAAATGTGGCAAGTGGTCGCCTCCCTTTTCCATAGGCTTGCCTCTTATTTCTATTTTTTAATTCTATTTAGAAAAGAAAAGAAATCTATGTATCGAACGAACGAGACAGACCAGTTGGCAGGTACGGAGCCCAGTGTGCTATGAAATATTTAGTGAGCCTATGGTGACTCCCCGGGTAGCCAAAGAAAAGCACAATTATAGTTGGAAAGAAAGCCCGGAACAAACAGAGGAGGTGCGTGTCTGTATATATGTGTGTGTTGGCAGAAGGGGAGAATACAAAGAGATAAAGGCAGGCCTTTCATCGGATCTTCCTGTCCAATAATACAGTCAAGCTTGATCCATATGTTTGGTGAGAGGGAAAGGGAAAGGAAAAATAAATCAAAGTGTCATGGCTACCTAAATGTCAATAACTCCAGCAAGGAGTATTGTCTAACATTTTCCGTTATGGAATTTCTCATACAGCATCGTTCGGAAGACAAACATGATTCTGAAACAAGTCTTGCTTCCAGGCAAACCTAGAAGGTTGAGGTCTTTTGGCAAAGATTTACCTGGTGCTTTCCCATCTTTTTTTATGGCCAATGGAAATGGGGAATCCTCAGTTAATATTTGGTGCTGCGTGCTTAATGTACAGATAATCAAATCTACAAAATGTTTGAGTAAGGCCAGGGTCGGATTAGCGGACTGTGCCGCCCAAGGCCACCCGGTCTAAACGCTGCCCCCCTGGGGGTGGGGCCGCTTGCAGGGGCGGGGCCGGCGTGACGCACAAGGCGCCGCCGGAAGTCCCACCCCTAGGGCGACTCACGCCGGCTTCTTCCCGCTGACGCCGCGCCGCACCTGCGCCACTACTTCCCTCAGTGAAGGGAGAAGGTGCGCCGGTGCAAGCACGGCGGCAAGGGAAGCCGCATGAGTCGCCCTAGGGGCGGACTCAGCGCGCGCTTCTCCCTCAGTGAAGGGAGGGAGGGCAGAACCGACGAGAAGGAGAAGGCGCCGCTGGAAGTCCCACCCCTAGGGCACCTCACGCGGCTTTCCCCACCGCCGCCCCGCTCGTGTTTGGGGCACGAGCGAGCGGGGCGGCGGCGGCGAAAGCCGCGTGAGTCTCCCTAGGGGCGGGACTTCCAGCTGCGCCTTCTCCTTCTCGGCGGTTCCGCCCCTCCCTTCACTGAAGGGAGGAGGGGCGGAACCGCTGCCGGTGTGATGCACAAGGCGCCACCGGAAGTCCCGCCCCTAGGGCGACACGCGGCTTCCCCCGCCGCCACGCTCGCACCGGCGCAACTCCTCCCTTCACTGAGGGAAGGAGTGGCGCCCGCTGCATCAATCACCCTAGGGGCGGCGGGACTTCTCCCCGGCTCCTTCCTTCACCCCTTCCTTCAGGGCTGCCCCTAAAATCCGCCACCCGAGGCCATGGCCTAGTCTGGCCTTATGGGTAATCCGGGCCTGAGTAAGGCAATGGTAAGCCAGCTGACCATTTCTGCTACCTTAGCAGCCACCTCTCCACAAATTCAATTTGACACTGAAATACAACACCGCCCGAGCTCTGCGAGTGCAGCATTTTTCCGAATGACGACAGAGTGTTTGAGGACTGGGACATCCGTAGAGAGATCAAGGTGCTTGCTTATAATGCTTTTGTCCTTCCAATCCTGCTTTACGCCTGCAAAATGTGGACTGTCTACAGATTTCACACTCAACTCAACGTTCCACCTCATAGTTTAAGATCGTCCGGGGAGGCCCTTCTCTCAGTCCCGCCAGCTTCGCAAATGCGTTTGGCGGGGACGAAGGATAGTGCCTTCTCATTTGTTTGTATGTTGGGGCATAGAATTGTTGCCAGTGTAAGCTGCTCTGGGGTTGAGAAGGGCGGGGTAGAAATGTTAGAAATAAATAAATAAATAAATTCCTGAAATGATTCCATCAGCGTTGCCTCCGAAAAATCCTGCAAATCTCTTGGTCAGACAGACAACTGTCAGCATGCTGGAAGAAGCAAAGATCACCAGCATTGAAGAGATGCTCCTACGCCATCTACTCCAATGGACTGGCGACGTTGTCCAGATGCCCAATCACTGTCTCCCAAAGCAGTTTCTATACTCCCAACACAAGAACAGGAAACATAATGTTAGGGGATAGGAAAAGAGATTTAAAGATGGACTTAAAAACTGTGGCATAGACATCGAAAACTGGGAAACCCTGGCCCTTGAGCACTCTAACTGGAGGTCAGCTGTGACCAGCAGTGCTGCGGAATTCACAGAGGCACTAATGGAGCGCAGAAGGGAGAAAAGTTCAAAGAGGAAGGCATACCAAGGCAACCCTGACCAGGACCGCCTTCCACCTGGAAACGGATGTCCTCACTGCAGGAGAACAAACGGATCAAGAGTAGAGCTCCACAGTCATCCTCGGACTACGAGGGATTGCCTAACAACATAACAACAAAACAATCCACCTGAGTATTCCTTGCCTACGAAATCCCTATGGAATTAATAGGGTCATCATAAGTCACAAGCAACTCGAAGGCATAGGAATAATCAGGACAATCCTGACCAAGTCAGAACAGTTAGGGAGAATGCATCATGGTTTGAAATAGTTGTAAACTAGTTTTTGTTGATTTCAATTGTAGCCTTTTAACTTGTCCTATTGGCTTCTAGTCATTTTAACATATTTGCTCCTGTTTTATCTTGCTGGCTAAATTGATTTTGTTGTATGCTGCCCTGATGTCGGCGGGAGGAAGATAAGTATTGTATTAAAAGAATGTAATAACTATAAAACATGCACGCACCAAAGAACAAGAGAGTCTTGTGTAGAGTCTGTAATACAGGGATGCTTTCCTTCTCTACTATCATGGAAGGAAAGGGATACTTTGATGAAAACGAGTCCTTCGCCATACTTCTCACGTTTCCTTTTTCTACAGATAGTGCCATGAGCAACTTCCTGGTCAACTTGATATAAAGTCGTGTTTGCCACCAAGGACCGAAACCAGAGATGTCTTTGTTATCATCACTAATCTCCCACCAATGAGCCCAGGATTGGCTCACAATTAAAAATGAAACGGAAACACAATTAAAAATTAAACTATTGCACCAATCAGAATAGAAGAACTCCATGATGTGCCGTACCTTGGGAAGTCTGACTTGGCCATGGTAGTCCACGCTCTGGTTACATCCCATATAGGTTACTGCAACGCTCTCTACATGGGGCTGCCTTTGAAGACTGTTCGGAAGCTTCAATTGGTCCAACGGACAGCAGCCAGGTTGTTAACAGGAGCGGCACTCAGGGAGTGCACAACTCCTCTGTTGCGCTAGCTCCACTGGCTGCCAGTTTGCTACCGGGCACAATTCAAAGTGCTGAATTTAGCCTTTAAAGCCATAAACCAGTGGTTTCCAAACTTTTTGGCCTACCGCCCCCTTTCCAGAAAAAAATTTACTCACCCCCCCCCTAGAAATTATTATTTTTTAATTTAATAGCAATTAAACAGAAAGATATATGTATTAATGCAATGCTTCTCAGCCTTTCTAATGCCATGACCCTAAATAAGGTTCCTCATGTTGTGGTGACCTCCAACCATATTTTCGTTGCTACTTCATAAATAATTTTGCTACTCTTACAAATTCTAATCCAAATATCTAATATGCAGGTCAAAGCAAAGAGGGCGGGGCCAAAGAAGAGGGCCACGTGACCCCTCCTAAATGGCCAATCGTTCACCGCCCCCCAAATTCCTCTGAGCCTCGCACCGCCCCCTTGGATCACCTCATCGCCCACCAAAGGGCGGTACCGCCCACTTTGAGAATCAGTGATTCCTCACCAGGCCAGGATTACCCATAAGGCCAACCTAGGCCATGGCCTAGGGGTGCAAGCCGGGGGGAGGGGGACGCAGATCATGGACCAAAATAAATAAAATAAAAATGTTGAAACAAATAACAACGCAACGCACATGGAGATGAGGAAGGAAGGATACCGAAAAGTCCGCCTTTTGGCGCCGCCCTGCCCCTTCCTGAATACCAGCTCCTGCCTCTGCTGCTGTTGCGCAAACGGCGTATGCACAGGGCTCTTGACACTGGCGTCGGCATCGACAGGAGGAACAATTAACTCCTCGATGCCAACAGCATGCACTTGCTGGCTCCTTCAGTGCAAAGTACAGGAACTCCATTGCGCAGTCTGCGCATGCCCTAACACCATGAACACTGGTATTCTCCTCCAACACAAGGAGGGGAGACTCCTCCTACAGCGCATGCGCAATCCCGATGGGTAGAGAGAAGCCCGGCATCTGCCGGCTATAGCAGTGCCTGCCGAGAGGAAACTCCTGTGGTAGACCTACCACACCCAGGAGAGCTGGAGGAAGAGAAGCCCAACAAAGAGTAGTAATTCCAAAGTGGCCCTAGGTGTTAATCGGGGCCTGTTTAAGAAGGGCGAACACTCAGAGGCTGTTTAACATTCCATCTTCTGGCCACCAGAGGAGCTGTACATTCTTTGCATACTTCCTGGGAATTTTTTGTGGCCTCGTAAATTTGTTAAGTTAGCCTCCCCACAAATAGGTGCAGGTATCTAAATTTCCCTACTTGACAGATGCAACTGGGTAGGTCAGAAAATAACCATTGGCTTCCCACTTTTAAAAAGGGAAAGACCAGACAACTAAAGAGCTGACATGGAATGTGTAATGGAAAAAATTGGCACCACTTCCTCTATAAAAGGGAGAATATGGTTCCCGAATGACCGAGAGCTCGTTGAGTCACTAACAGTAAACAGCAACAAAAATCTGAAAGCCACAAGGCAGCAGTTATTAGTATGCAAATTTTTAAAACCGAGCTCACTAATAGTCCAAACTATCAATATTTCCCACTTAATTTATTACTCTATGAAGACAGATGATAGGAAAGTGAAACATTGATTGTCAATGCTCTCTCGCTCTCTTTTCTGGAAAAAAAATGGCGATGAAGAAAATACAAAATGCCCCGTCTCAAAATTAATTATTGTATTTCAGTTCTTTCTCTGTATCTGTTTTTTTTTTTACAACTGCAGCTGCTTGTTCAGTTCAATCCAATTTGATTGCTTTCCCCCCCTTTTAATGAAGAAAGGGGATAGACCATTTATGTAAAGAGCCATTTTAACATTGATTAGATGTAAAGGCAGGTTAGCATTTTTACAGTATTGACAGAAAGCCATTAACAGAGCTGCCTCTGGACATGGTCACTGAAAGTTAATCGAAGGGAATAGTAATTCAGCAGTGCTTTGCATGACAATCATATACACTGAATACATCTCCGTCATGGGGCGAGACTAGTAAGTGATCCCCAGCACCCATGGAGCTCTCTCCTCTGAATGCGTTGCATAATTCCATTTATGTTATCTCTATTAGGTGTAAGCAATTCAAGTGCAGTGCGTGCATGCACAGTGGTCTCTGCTTGAGATTATAACACTAGGGACGGTGGAAATCTTTGTTCACTGCATTGTCGAAGGCTTTCATGGCAGGAATCACTGGGCTGCTGTGAGTTTTCCAGGCTGTATGGCTATGTTCCAGAAGCATTCTCTCCTGACGTTTCGCCTACAGCTACGGCAGCATCCTCAGAGGTTGTGAGGTCTGTTGGAAACTAGGCAAGTGGGGTTTATATATCTGTGCGATGTCCAGGATTGGAGGAAAAATCTCTTGTCTGTTTGAGGCACCTTGGCCACCTTGAGTAGCATTTAATGGCCTTGCAGCTTCAAGGTCTTGCTGCTTACTGCCTAGACAGGACAAGAGCTCTTTCTCCCACCCTGGACATTCCACAGATATATACACCCCACTTGCCTAGTGTGGAATGTCCAGGGTGGGAGAAAGAACTCTTGACTGATTGAGGCAGCTGTGAATGTTTTAACTGGCCATCGTGATTAGCATTTAATGGCCTTGCAGCTTCAAGGTCCGGCTGCTTGCTGCATGGACAAGGCAAGAGTTCTTTCTCCCACCCTGGACATTCCACAGATATATACAGTGTTCCCTCACTTTTTTGCAGTTTTTCCTCCCCCCAAGGAACCACGGTGGGGGAGGAAGAGGAGGAGGGGAAGGGGAGCCGGTATTGGGCCTTACCCTTGGGCTTGTCTCTGGGCTCATCGGCGGCAGCCTCCACTGCTCCCCACTCCTTCGTTGGAGACTTCAGCCCAGCCTGGCAGCACCATCAATGGTGCCCAAGGAGCCTCTGAGGCCGGGAACAATGGAGGTGGCGAAGAGGAGGAGCCCAACGCCAAGTGGGCAGAGCATCCCTACTTCTCAGATTTTCACTTATCGCGGGTAGTCCTGGAACGGAACACCCGCAATAAGTGAGGGAACACTCTAAACCCCACGTGCCTAGTAGGCCTGGGCAATCATGGTTCTAAATGGTTCTAAAGTACTTACAAAACTAAAGTTCTGTTGGTGAAAACTAGGTGGCGCTGGTGCTTTGCTTCTATAGTGTTGCTGAAGTTCTGGTGGCAAACATTTCAGAATTCTAACAAAATTTTCAAAATTTCATTATTTCATTATTGGCGATTTTTAAGACAGAACCAATTAGGAGCTGCCATTTATAACGAAAGTTTTGTTAGAGTTCTGAAATGTTCACCACCAGAACTTTAGCAACACTCTAGAAGCAAAGCGCCCGCGCCACCTAGTTTTCACCACCAGAACTTTAGTTTTTTAAGTACTTTAGAACCCTTTAGAACAGGGGTGGGCAATTATTTTTTCCAAAAAATATTGTGGAGGGCCGCACCTAAAGGCTGAACTACAGTCTAATCTACATTATTTATTTTTTATTTATATTTTACTATATATTACACATCATTAATATTAATATATTAATATATCAAGAAATATTCATATATTATTAGTATTAATATCATAATTATTATATTATAGTATATATAAAGACATTATAATATATTGAAATTATAATACAATATAACATTATTAATAAATTTCGTTATAAATGGCAGTTCCTAATTGGTTCTGTCTTAAAAAATCGCCAATAATGAAATAATAATGAAATTTTGAAAGTTTTGTTAGAGTTCTGAAATGTTCACCACCAGAACTTTAGCAACACTGTAGAAGTAAAGCAACAGCGCCACCTAGTTTTCACTACCAGAACTTTAGTTTTGTAAGTACTTTAGACCTATTTAGAACCATGGATTGCACAGGCCTAGTGCCTAGTTTCCAACAGACCTCACAACCTCTGAGGATGCCTGCCATGGATGCAAGCAAAACATCAGGCGAGAATGCTTCTGGCACATGGCCATACAGCCTGGAAACTCACAGCAACTCTTTATTTAGTTTTCTTCCTTTCTATTTTTCATTCCATGTTTCTTTAACTTCATTTGTGAATAAAACCAATGGCACATCTTGGAATGTATCAACAACAGAGAATCAATGCAGTTTAGAACAGTTTGAAGTGTCGTTAGCTATTGTTCGTTTATGGAAGCCCCTCCCCCCCCCTTCTACTCATGGTTCTTAGGGGCTAGTCCTACATATCTACTTCTGCTTGCAATCAGTAATGTCAGCCTTCCAAATTTGTTCCTGATACCAATGCAGAACACGTCGACTGGCACATTTGCCTTGGTCCAGTATGATGAGCTTTCGCATTGTTTACGAGAAGAGTCAATTGCTCTGCTCGCTCGATGCAATTTCAGCCATGAATGCTTTTCTTCTTAAAGCAAAGTGAGGAGGGAGAGAAGTGGCCTGGCAAACATCTCCATTGCTGAAGTGAGAAACCGTTCAATCTGAACTTTGAATATGGGATGCCTGCTAAAAGCCGGGTGTGAAGAAGGAAAAACAGTAACAGCCCTCCTAACTTCTTCTATTTGAAAGGAAATCAAGACAAAAACAGCACAGATGCTAAAAGCAGTTGAAAACTTATCAAAGGTCAACCTAACCTGTGGATGCTCAATGAAGCAAACTCTAAAGCAGTAGAATCCTGCAGTGAAAGTGTTAGCTGGTTGTTTCCAATCAGTACAAGGAATCCAGATTCTCTCCTGTTTAGTTCATTGGTAGCTCCGTCTTGGGGTGCATCTACACTGTAACATTAATGCAGTTTGACACCACTTATTAATTAATTAATTTACGACATTTATATGCCGCCCTTTTCACCCCAAAGGGGACTCAGAGCGGCTTACAAGTAAAATGTAAATACAATATAATGCTCTCTACGTGGGGTTGCCTTTGAAGACTGTTCGGAAGCTGCAACTAGTCCAACGGACAGCAGCCAGGTTGATAACAGGAGCGGCATTCAGAGAGCGCACAACTCCTCTGTTGTGCCAGCTCCACTGGCTGCCAGTTTGCTACCGGGCACAATTCAAAGTGCTGGCTTTAGCCTTTAAAGCCCTAAACGGTTCGGGTCCTACTTACCTGTCCGAACGCATCTCTCCCTATGAACCATCGAGATGTTTAAGATCATCTGGAGAGGCCCTGCTCTCGGTCCCGCCTTCTTCGCAGGCGCGACTGGCGGGGACAAGGGACAGGGCCTTTTCAGTGGTGGCTCCTCAGCTTTGGAACGCCCTCCCTAAAGACATCAGATCGGCCCCTTCCCTCCTGACATTTCGCAAGAAAGTCAAGACCTGGCTATTTGAGCAGGCATTTGTTGATGAAATATAAGGCTTAATTGGATATATGGAATGACGACGATGTGATGGAAACTGATTTCAACATGACGCTGAGGCTGCAATTGTATGTTTTTAATTGTTAAATTGTTATTATATGTGTTTTGGGGGGAAAGGGTTTGTCTTGTTGCTGTGTTATATTGAGGGCAGACTCCCTGTGTAAACCGTCCCGAGTCGCCTTCGGGCTGAGAGGGGTGGTATAGAAACGTGACAAATAAATATTGTTGCCATAGCAATAATATTATATATTACATTGTACTATAACATTATACTGTAATATTACTAGTAATATATATATATATATATATATATATAATTCTAATATATTATTAGTAGTATTATATTGTATTACATTATTATCAATATATGTATCTATCTATGTATATAATAAAAGTCAGTGTTTGCGGAGGGTGGGAGGTGCGGAGGTGTGGAGAGCGGGAGGTGCGGAGGAATCTGTGGAAGCGTTTCGATTGGTTGCCAGTGTGGGATTATTTGCATAATGGATTCTGATTGGCCAGCCTCAGAACTCCAACATTCTAAGGCCCCAGATAGAGGGGATTGGTTGCCACTGAGGGAGTATTTGCATTGGCCAGCATCCAAGAATCCAAGCCTCTACATTCAAACAACATGATTGGTTGCCACTGAGAGAATTTGCAAAACCGGCTCTGATTGGCCAGCATTCCTACATCCCAAATCTCAAAGGTGCCAGAGAGAGTACTTCACAAAAAGGCTTCCTTTAGCTGATTTTACAAACTAGGCCTCAGCCTCAATTGACAGTAAGGATTCCTCAACTTGATTCTCCTGGCTAGGCCTTGACCCACTCTATCTTCTACTGCAGTTTGGAGGAGAGTGGACTATGGATGATGGGACTTGAAGTACCAAAGACCAACCTTGGCAAACAATGCCTTTCTCAAATAACCCGGGCACCGCCGGGTCCCCAAGCTAGTATGCAATATAAATTAACCATAGTTCAATGCTATGGAATCTTGACAGTGGTAATTTGGTGAGGCACCAGCACCCTTGGGCATGGAAAACAAACGATTTGCTAAAACTACAACTCTCATGATTCTATCACATTGAGCCGTGGCAGTGGTGCCAAGTCGCATCGATTCTATAATGTAGATGCACCCTAAGTTACAGATGTTTTCACTTGCAATCGTGTGTGTTCAGTTTCCTGCTTTGCAGAATATGGGTTAATTCCCCAGACTGATTTATGTATCTGGACCAGTTTCACTGGCATTATGTTCTTCCTAACACATGCAAGCTACTTTTGGATATGGATACAAACACACACAGAGTACAGCCCTCATATTTGTAGTGAATTAGTTCCCAGACTTTTGGGGATTACAGAAACCATGGTTGCTGGTCGCACGGATACCAGGGTTTACTGTATATGTTTGCAAATTGAGATATAGCAATGGAGCTGGAGCTAGAGCTAAATCTACAACTAGAGCTAAAGGTAAAGCAAGGGCTAGGGAGCAGGGGGGGGGAGAGAGAGAACTGGAGCTAGAGCTAGAAGTAAATCTAGAGCTTAATCTAGAGCTAAATCTACAACTAGAGCTAAAGGTAAAGCAAGGGCTCAGGGAGGGGAGCATGAACTGCATAGAGCTAGAAGTAGAGCTTCTCCAACTAGAGCTAAAGGTAAAGCAAGGGCTCTAGAGCTGGCCAGGAGAGCTAGAAGTAAATCTACAATCTCCTTGAGCTAAATCTTTCGCTAGCTAAAAGAAGGAGGAGGGAGGTGGATGGAGGGCGCACTGGCACTGCTTGAGGGCTTAATCTAGAGCTAAATCTACAACTAGAGCTAAAGGTAAAGCAAGGGCTAGGGAGCAGGGAGGGGGGAGAGAGAGAACTGGAGCTAGAGCTAGAAGTAAATCTAGAGCTAAATCTAGAGCTAAATCTAGAGCTAAATTAAAGCAAGGGCTAGGGAGCAGGGAGGGGGAGGAGGGGCTAGAGCTGCTGAGCTAGAGCTAAATCTACAACTAGAAAAAAAAAAAGGTAAAGCAAGGGCTCTGGAGCTAGCTAGAAGTAATCTAGAGCTAGCTAGAGCTATCTAGAGCTAAATCTACAACTAGAGCTAAAGGGGCTAAAGCTAGGGCCTAGGGAATATGTTTGCAAATCTAGAGGAGCAATGGAGCTGGAGCTAGGCTAAATCTACAACTAGAGCTAAAGGAGGAGAGAGGGAGGGAGGGAGAGAGAGAACTGGAGCTAGAGCTAGAAGTAAATCTAGAGCTAAATCTAGAGCTAAATCTAGAGCTAGCTAGGGCTAGAGATCGAGACTGAGATTGAGATCGAGATCACAATCGCGATGGAAATAGATCTTTCAGATATACCTTCTTCTCCTTTATCCCTTTTTTTCTGGATCCTGTTTCTCAAATAGGGATGTACACAACGCCCAAAAACTGCTTCTCCCCACCCACCACCCACCCCCAATGTCTGTTTTTCTGGGAAATTCCTGAAATCAGGAGGGGTGCCATTTTTGTTCTGGTAAGATTTGGTCCATTGGTGTCAATAGGGACCAATGGATCAAGCTTTAACGGCCCGTTTCTCTGTCATTTTTAGGCCTGTCGGAATTAAACTTGCCTCGCTTGTAGGCCATATTTATGACTGACTGTGAGCCTGCCATGTTTCAGAACATTTTACCAATCCACTGAGTTTTTGGGAAATTTTTAAGTTTTTACCACAACATTTTTTTTAAAAAAAACCCCACAAAAGTGTGTTCTAGGAACTGAAGTTCCAAACAGCACCACAAGAGGAGAGGAGAATGGATACTGTGAACTAGGCCTCTGATTGGCTGAGAAAGAAAATGAGAAACCCAAATCACCAAACAAAGTTCTGCACAGCCTTATTCTCAACTAGCTGTACCTGCCACGCGTTGCTGTGTCCAACCTTCCTCTTTCTCTCCTTCTTTCTCTCCCTCTTTCCTTTGTTCCTTCCCTTTTTTCTTTCCTCCTCTCCTTCCTTCCTTCCTTCTCTTCCTCTTCCCTTCCTCCCCTCCCCTCCCCTTTTCTTTCCCTTTTGCTTTCTCTCCTTTCTTTCTTCTCTACCAATTCTTGGACTGCAACTCCCAGCAGTCCTCCTGATCAATCTATCTACCTACCTATCTCCATCTTATCTATCTATCTTATCTTTCTGAAGGATTGCTGGGAGTTGCAGTCTAGGAATACAAAATTGGAAATATGCAGAGATTGGGATGCTCTCAAAGAAATCCAAGGAAAAGAAATCTTGCATCTTGGAAGCAGTGCATTTGGATCAACCTCCTCTGCTAAAAGGCCTGGTCTAGGGGATGCTGGGAGCTGTAGTCTAGAAGAGAGTTTGGATATGCTATTGTGTGGTTTGTTTGCCGGGGGAGTCGTTTTTGCGCATGTGCTGTAGCATCTTTTTGCTTTTTTTGCTTTTTTAATCCCCTCCGCTGTGTTTTTCAGTGTTTTTATGAGTGATGGACAGTCGTTGACCTGAGAGGTGTATTGTTTCCAAATTTCGTGTCAATTCGTCCAGTGGTTTTTGAGTTATGTTAATCCCACAAACGATCATTACATTTTTATTTATATAGATTGATTAGTTATATTCTTCCATAGAGTCTCTATCAATGCATTCCTGCACTCAATGTCATCCCACAATGGTGCACTTCCCTAGTAAACGTATATGTCATGCTTTGATTCCCATCCAAAGTGACAACTTTCCTGTCACCCATTCTTTGGTCTCTCTCAGTAGATGCCATCTTCTATATATTCAACCCAACTCAGCCACTTAACACCAGAGAGTTGACTGCATGATCCAGTATAAATCTTCTCTAACAAGGCTGTTTTTCCAGGAAAAAAAGAAATCAATCTTTCCTTCTTCTGATCTGTATCCACACACACACACTTTCCCAAATATTCAAAACTATTTATTCAGCGTCCCTTATGGAATCAATGAGCCAGGCTTGAAGTTATTTGACATCTCAATTACTCTCAGGCCAATATAGAAAGCTATTTGGGGAATGTCAATCAAAAGATTGCCGGCATTTCTGACACCCCGGTGGAGAATCACTTCAGGGGGGACTCAAGGGCCGTCACATCCTAATGTGAAATATCGCCGATTATGAAAACCATTTTCCACGAAGCACCCCTTCCCTCCCGCACCTGTAAAAGCATTTCAAAGTTTATTAAAAATGATAACCATAAAGAGAAGGAACATGGTGTCAAAGCTCGCCTCTCTGCTAATTTAGGAGCATTGATTAAGTTATTTAGTGATGCTTCTAAATTGGACTGTCAGGTCTGGGCTCCAGGGTGCGAGTATTGAAATTGCAAGCTCCTGTTGACTGGGTTAGGCAGGTGAGCAATATGAGAAACCTCTCCTTCATCCTTCATTGGGGCTCCATATTAACCCCCAAGAGTAAAAGAGAGAGAAAGAGAGAACCCCTTGTAAAATATATATTTCCCTAAAGCTGTAGAACAACACGAAGGATTATTATTTATTGATTGACCTACAAAGGTACGCAGGCCTGAAGCTTGAAAGAGTTATGATTTGGATTACAACTCCTTGCAATCTCCAAAAATAATAGGAAAATGTATCTATTCTCACATTTACATCTATCTATAATCTATTTATCTATATTTATCTATCCATCCATTTATCTATCTATATTTCTGCATCCATCTATTCTCTCATCTATCTATCTATCTATCTACCCACCCACCCATCCATCCATCCATCTATCTTTCTATTCATCCACATATCTATCCTCTTATCTATCTATCCATCCATCCATCTTTCTATTCATCCAAATATCTATCTATCCATCCATCCATTCATCTATCTTTCTATTCATACAAATATCTATCCTCTCATCTATCTATCTATCTATCTATCTATCTATCTTCTCATCTATCTTTCTATTCATCCAAATATCTATCTATCCATCCATCCTCCAATCCATCCATCTTTCTATTCATCCAAATATCTATCTATCTATCCATCCTCCAATCCATCTATCTTTCTATTCCTCCAAATATCTATACTCTCATCTATCTCCCTCCAGGCCCGGATTACCCATACGGCCACCCGAGGCCATGGCCTCGGGCGGCACGTTTGGGGGGGCAGCGGATCCGGACCCCCATTTTTTTAAAAAAAATCCCCCAAAAAATTTACCAAAAAAAGGGTGCATGCGCGGCCGCCCCCTCCCTTTGCTCTGCTCCCCGGGTCTGCTTTAGGAGGGAGGGAGGAAGGGAGGATCGGCTCCGATCCTTACTCCACCCCTCCCCGTCCCCCTGCTCCACCCCTCCTCGCCAGATTGAAGGAAGGAGGGCGGGGCGAGGAGAAAGAGGCACACTCCTGCCGCGCGTCCTGCGCGCCGCCCACCCCTTTTCGGTGGGGCTGGCGCAACTCCTCTCTGCCTCCTCCCTGGCGTGGCGTGGCGTGGCATTGCCAGGCAGGGAGGAGGAGGCAAAGGCACGCTGCCGCCCCTCCTCCCTTGCGTGGCATGATGACGCAAGGGAGGAGGGCCGGCCTGCGACGCTCGCCCCTTCTCCCTGCCTGGCGACGCCAAGCCAAGGAGGTGGAGAGAAGCCGCGCCGCCACCGCCACTGGGGCCACACCATGCAGGGGGAGGAGGGCGCAACTCCTCCTCCTCCCTGCCTGGCGACGCCACGTGAGGAGGCAGCGCGCCAACCCCACCCGAAGGTGGGCCGCAGCGCAGGACCACGGCGGAAGGCGCCTCTTTCTCCTTCTCACCCCGCCCTCCTTCCTTCAATCCGGTGGGGAGGGGCGGAGCCAGGGGCAGGGAGGAGCGGAGCCAGGGGAGGGGCGGAGCCAGGGGTAGGAAGGGGCGGAGGCAGACCCTTTGGCCTAGGGCGCCAAAAGGGCCTGATCCAGGCTTGTCTCTCTCCCTCCCTCCATCTATCTTTCTATTCACCCAAATATCTATCTATCTATCCATCTATCCATCCATCCATCTTTCTATTCATCCAAATATCTATCCTCTCATCTATCTATCTATCCATCCATCCATCCATCCATTTATTTATTTATTTATTTATTTATTTATTTACATCATTTATATTCCGCTCTTCTCACCCCGCAGGGGACTCAGGGCGGATCACAATGCACATATACAGGCAAACATTCAATGCCATAGACATACAACATATATAGACAGACAACGAGCTACACAATGTGTCAGGAGCTCATCCCAACCCGAGTAGGCCTCGAACTCATGACCTTCTGGTCAGTAGAGATCTTATGCAGCTGACTCCCAGCCAGCTGTGTCACATTCCCAGTGCACCACATTCCCATCCATCCTCCCATCAATCTATCTTTCTATTCATCCAAATATCTATCCTCTCATCCATCTATCTATCTACCTATCTATCTATTCCCAATTCAGAGATCCATTATTGGACTAACTCACATGCACAAAATGAATCATACAAGTTTTCAAAGATTCCTTGGCTTCCCTATCAATCATGATGTTAAACCCAGTTTATGTTTTATGCTTCTATTTGAACAGTTAGGATTCTGACCTCACAACCTCTGAGGATGCTTGACATAGATGCAGGCGAAACATCAGGAGAGAATGCTTCTAGAACATTGGATTCTGCTTGATACTCACATCCAGTGTCACAACAACACGATCCCAAGAGAATGGGAAGAAGGGGGCGCATTATCTGGATCATCTTGGGGCTCAGTAGAAGACTGAAAGTGTGGCCATATGTTCTCAGAAAGCACAGAACTTAACTGTCCATGTGAAATGGACAACAGTACAGATTGACTACGTCTTATTCAAAATTCCAAAATATTTCAATATTCAAAACTATCCCACATCTCTCGGCATTACTTCGCGAACTAAGATCCTTTAGGAAGGACTCATCCCACGCTTTTTACAAGCGCGTTGATGACTAAAAAGGCCAATCTGAGATAGGCAAGTCCGGTTGCAGAAAACAAGCAGAAAGCCCCCTGGGTGATGTTTCCAAGTTGCGGTTCTTTCTGCGTTGTCGTTTCTCTTCGACACACCTATCCCACATAGGTGGCTGAGATAGAGACACACTTCTTTCTGATGAGTCAATTTTATTTATTAAATTTTCAGTATTTATATTCCGCCCTTCTCACCCCGAAGGGGACCTGGAGCGAATCACAGAACTCATATATGGCAAACATTCAATGCCGTTATACAAGGATAAGACAGACAACTGTACATTGATAGAGGTATACAGGCTTTTTCCCCATCTTTGGCATCTTAGAGGCTGTGCTCGGTCCCGGCAATTGGGGGAGGGGGGCTATTGCTCCATCTTCCCTGCTGAAGAGCTTTGTTAATAAACTTCCTCCTTGATCGAATTGCCGGCATTTTCTGGCATTTCCTTATGGGAGCCTTAAATACCTCCTCACTGTAACGCAGTCCCTATTTATCTACTTACATTGCTGTTTTCAAACTACTAGTTAGGAAGAAGCTGTGCTGAAGGTCAGAAGCTCACCCCGACTCGGGCTTTGAACTGCCAACCTTTCAGTTGGCAAGATTTGATTCAACTGACAGTTAACCAGCTGTGCTAAAGCCCAGGCTTCAATGAACCCAACCTTTGTTTTATGTACCAAATTATTGTTATAATATTGTTATCATATTACTTCCAGGCTATGTGGATAAGGCATATATGAAACATAAATGAATTTAGTCCTGGGCCCCAACTGTAAGCTACTTAATTTGTGTACATAATGCAAACACAGTGGTCCCTGCGAACTTCGCAGTTCGTTTTTGCGGACTCGCAGTTTCGCGGTTTTTCAATATGGACTTAAGAGTGTTTGTCTGTATGGAGCGTCTGTTTACATGAACAACACGTTCAAGGAGGGTTATGTAGTGTATAAGTGTGTGGGGAGGGTTTTATAAAGACTTAAAATAGTGTATACCTACTATAATAATGTATAAATATTAAAATAAATATAGCATCGCTACTTTGCAGATTTTCACTTTTTGCGGGTGGTCCTGGAACGTGACACCAGCTACAAGTGAGGAAACACATGTCTCTACGTGGGGCTGCCTTTGAAGACGGCACGGAAACTACAGCTGGTCTAATAGGCGGCAGCCAGATTGCTAACTGGGGCGACATACAGGGAACATACCACCCCCCTGTTGTGTCAGGTCCACTGACTGCCGGTCCATCTCCGAGCCCAAAGTGCTGGTTTTGACCTACAAAGCTCTATACAGTTCTGGCCCAGCTTTCTTGTCTGAACGCATCTGCCTCTATGTCCCATCTCGCAGTCTAAGATCATCTGGAGAGGCCCTGCTCTCACTACCGCCAAGATCGCAAACACGTTTGGTGTGGATGAGAGACAGGGCCTTCTCGGTTGTGGCCCTCCACCTATGGAATGCACTCCCAAATGAGATAAGATCAACCCCATCCATCCTGGCTTTCAGAAACAAATTTAAATCATGGTTCTGGGACCAGGCCTTTGGGCAGCAGATGTAAATTCCACCTTAGTGAACATTGACTGGAATGGCGTTGCGGCAGATGACATTGTGATTTGAACCAACATCAGAACTAACTAGTCTGATGTTGGTCACCTCCCCTTTGTCACCATCTTCTAGTCTTAGACATGCTTCCCAAGTCCTAAAGAAAAGGAGGGGGATTTGTATATGAAGGAGCTTGCTCTTATTGACTCCATTTTTAATATTAAACAGGTGGGACTTGGTGGTCCCCATATTGACACGGCTAAGTCCATTAATGACCCCTCGTGACACGGCTTCAATTTACATCTTGAAAGGAAACCAGCTGCCTTATGAGTCAGGGGGCTGGAGAGAATATTGCTTATATTAAAGAGCTGTATTAAAAAAGAACACCGGCCCTGACCCGCTGTGGCAAAGTTGATCGCTCCAAACAATATTTCCAACTCTTGCAATAGAGAAAAAATAATATTTTGAAATGTCTGGGCTTTCTTCCAGCCGGAAAGGTTGCTAGATCCCTGTGTTTGTATAGGTAAGGCTAAGAAGTCCTTAATATTTAGCTAGGAGCCAAAGGGACCAGAGTCCAATTCCAGACTAAGCTTTGGAGAAAGAAAGCATAGCATTACAATAGTCCCAGGCTACTTCTGGCACCTTAATGTGTTGTCAAACATTGGCTCACAGCTGGCTGCTCAGCAGTTGACTTGTCAGCAAGACAGGTCTTTAGATAGGAGAAGATTACTGCTCTGGCCTGTCATAGGCAATATTAATTGCATACCGTCCAATTGTCCTGATTTTTATTATGTTTATTTATTTATTGTTGGGCTTCTATGCCGCCACTCCCGGGAGGCTCGGGGCGGCTCACAAGCGCCGGATAAAACAGCATATTAAAACAAATTAAAACACAGCAGAATACATCACAATATAAAACAAACAAGGTTAAAAGCCTGATGTGAAGGAGACACAGCACAACAGGCACAAAACTTACACACATGACGGGCTGTGCATAGGCAAGACCTATGGGCTGAAGGCCTGTTGGAATAGGTAGGTCTTGCAAGCCTGCCTGAAAGGCAACAGATCCTGGATGGCGCGCATTTCAGCGGGGAGGGCATTCCACAGAGTGGGCGCAATCACGGAAAATGCCCTCCTACGGGTTGCTGTTAATTTGGCAGATCTCGCAGAGGGGACATCCAAGAGGTTGGTACCTTCCGACCGCAGTGATCTTGTGGGGCAGTATGGGGAGAGATGGTCCCTCAGATACACAGGCCCCAGGCTGTGCAAGACAAATAAGGTAAGGCTGTATTACATACACAGTGAATAAGGTAGAAGCAACACAACAATGCTATAATGGCAGCAGTATGATTTTTATCTTAATGAAATAGACCTACTGGTCTTTGTGTTCAAGCAGTAACATAACATAGATTCATTTCATCATTTCAAACATCATAATATCACAATACAAAGGCAAATGCCATATACATCTTAGTATCATATACATAAACAGCAAATACGGGCTATCGGCCCACACGGAAGTGAGCAGAGACGCTGGGAATGGGAGGAGAGAGGTTCCTACGTCATCAAAGACGGACCCGGACCCGGACGCCGTCCCAGAAAACAAATGAGAATGCTTTTATGAGTCAATAAAGAGTGCCAAAAGGCAAATAACAATACTCAGATATAGCCATCTCAGGGAGACGTCCTCAGCGGTCGACGAATAGTTATTATGCACACCTTCATTTCTCCCAGAAGGGCTTCTTCAGGACCGGGGGCGTGGCCAATACAGCAATTCTCGCGAGCGTCTCGCAGCAGGAACAACACTGAAGCATCAACAAATACAAACGGTATACAGATAATGCGTTCAAGTGCTTACAAAGTCATAACAGCCAGGGTAAAACTGGAAATAGAATATAGTCATAGCAACACAGAAGGTAGGGGTTACATACCAGTACATGTAGGAGCAGGAGCACCGCAAAATGCTGGCGATATCCACGGATATCGGGTAAAAAGCACAGTACCAAGGGGGAACCGCAATTAAATATAGGGTGACCAGGTGATCCTAAATTAGCAATTCACTGATAGCAAGCCTGTCATTTAACCCTTGCGGTTCCTCTGATTGTAAATTTACTATCCATTTACTTTCAAGTTGTAGGAGTAACTTCTTGATATTTTGGTGGGGGAGGGGCGGGCTTTCTCCAGTACCATAACTTGGAATTGTTCATGATGGTGTCTATGTGTTTTAAAATGGGAATATAACACAGAGTTATCATAGCCTGTTCTAAAACGTGATCTGTGCTCACAAATTCTTGTCCGGAGTTCCCTGGTCGATTCTCCCGCCCCCTCCCCCACCAAAATATCCAGAAGAATATCAAAAAATGAACGTTTTCATCCCATTGGCGACAATGGGGGGCTTCCCATACTCCCCTTCCCCTCAGTTTTAGGGCTACTGCTCAGCTGCAGAGCAGGCCCTGGTAGGCGCGGACACTTTGCGGCTGCTCACCACACACACTCTCTCCTTGGAAAGTGTGTGTGTGGGGTGAGCAGGCCCAAAGCACCCACAATTGCCAGGGCCTGCAGCCAAGCGCTGAACACTGAGTAAGATATGCTCGACATACACTCTCTCCTTGGAGAGTCCAAGTGTGTGTGTGGGGGGTGAGCAGGCCCAAAGAACCCACAAGACCCTTGAGGCGCAGGGCCTGCAGCCAAAGCCATGTGGTGGTGTGAAGGCCCAAAGCACCAGAACACTGAGTAAGATATGCTCGACACTTGGCTGAAGACCCTGGAGGTGCAGGCATTTGGGCCGCTTGCCACACACACACACTATTTCCAAGGAGAGTCCATGTATGAAAGCCCAAAGCGCCAGGGCCTGCAGCCAAGGGCGCACACGCTGCTTGCCACACGCACACTTTTTCCCCAATGAAGGCCCAAAGCACCAAAAAGCAGGCAACCAAATAAATTAAAATAAATTAAACTACACATAGTCAGGCAAAATTATATAATAACATAAACTCTAAACAAAGGATCCACATTAATTTACAATGGTCAGCAAAGGTTCACAAGATGCTAAGGGTTGGTTGTGTAGTCAAATGAGGACATTGGGCTGGCGTGGACCAGGAAAGCCTAAATACAAATAGTTCTCAACCAGGGGCCTGGCAGTGATCTCTCAGCTATCTAATCCTCCTCCTTTCCATATGCTAGTGAGAAAAAATAGGTCTTCAGCTGGTTTTTTGAAGGAGTGGAGGGAAGGGGCCAGCTTTATTTCTTCCAGAGGTGGGGGGGGGGGGGCGACGACCACGGAGGAGGCCCTCTCTCTCGTTCTCACCAGCCATACTTGAGATGGGGTTGGGACTGAAAACAGGACCTCCTCTGATGACTGCAGTGCCCGGGCTGGTTTGTAAGAGGTGACACCATCGGTCAAAATAGTCTGGACCCGAGGTAATGACCAGCACTTTGTATTTAGCCCGGAAGCAGACAGGCAGCCGGTGGAGCTGATGCAACATGTGAGTGGATCTCATCCTGACCTTTGGGTCACCCTAATGATTGCTACTAAGCCTGGGTCATGATGTATTGCTACTTGATAATGGACGCTCTTGTTGATTCGCCTTGAGAAAACCGATCTTTACGGTGAAACGGATTTTAAGGCCTCTCCATCTCGCATTGCTACTCCGTCGGCCTGTCCATTCGCTTGGAAGAGTTGCATTCCACTCCTCCGCGTCCAACTGGGGTCATTAGACCGGGAAGATTTATTTTGATTTTCCTAGCATTCACATTGCGACGCCTTGGGAAATCCGCATTATTGGCATTTGACGCCGTTATTATTTGTCGTTCCCCATCGGGGGTTAAATTTGGAACTTTACAAATACTCACCGTTGTGAGTTCAACAAGCCTTTCGAGGCTAATTATGGATCTATCTTTTTGAACTATTCATTTGTTGATTTATTACCCCTGCGTGGGAATTGAATATTGCACACATTTGGGTAACGTATGTCTTTTGTGAGAATGCTTATATACTGAACAAGATATTTTGCATATTTCTAATATTTACTTTATTCATTCTATAACCCTTCGTGGGTTCTGTGTATTGTGGCTTTGAAGCCCCAGAGCACTGTGATTTACTTGGATCTCATCCTGTACAGAGCTCCTGTTAGCAATCTCGCTGTTGATCTCTGAAGCAGTTGAAGCTTCCAAACTACCTGCAAAGGCAGCCCCACATAGAGAGCGTTGCAGTAGTCCAAGCAGGTTGTGAAGAAAGTGTGCACTTTACCAGCCTTGTATGAGAATGTGCTGTTTCGGTAGAGTTACTAGCTAACCATATGAGAAGGGGGGCAGCTAACTAATGTGGAGGGTCAGTCATTTCCCCCCCCCCCCCCCCAATATGTCAGAGACCAGTGTCCTGTTCATGCCCATTGGTTATAATTGATTCTTTCTTCTCGGAAACTCCCCAGAGGTTGGTAGCAGATGGCTTGAGGACAACAATAGCCCACAGACCACCACTTTGAGCAAGACTGGTCTAGACAACTTTTGAAAAAGTACAAACATCCAGTCCTTCTTTGCATCTTTGATCACTTCATACTCAGTGCAGCTGAAAGCACATTTGATTTGGATCCACACATACACATACACCCCTCAAGGCATTAGCCGAGCCTGTTTGAGTAGCAGCTCCCGAACACACAGTGCAATTTAAAGATATTGGCAGTTGGCTTTCAATAATTCCCTGTTAGATTACTGTCTGCGGAAGAGCATATAACACAACAGCTACAAATGCTTGGAGCAACATTTTCAATAACAACTCCATACTTAGGATAACTTTCCCAATTTCCGGCATCGACACCCCCCTCTCTCTCTTTGCTCCGTGCTGTAGCAGCTTGTTTCTATATTGAACATCTGCCTTGGGAACGTCTGTCACAAAAAGTAATAAACACATCAATCCAAGAGAAGGAGATATTGTGTTGTTCCCCTCCCTCCCCTCCTTTCCGAACCCTCTTTCTGTCCTTTCCTGCAACCCCACAATGCCTCTGCCCGCAACTCTTTAACCAATCAAATTGGCAGCTGGAAGCACGAAAACTCAAGAGATAAAACTCAGAGGTGCATTTTACTCCGGACGGTCCTAATGACCCTTCACACCTGCTACCATTTTGCAGCCTCAAACTGCCAACATCATCCTAAGACGTTAATTACCATTCAAAGCACCAATTACAAATTTCAACCTTTGTTTACCAGCATCAAGCAATGGGATTAATTTGTAAAGCCGTTGTCTAGCCAATATTTTGACAGCTCTCCCTTTGATTTCATAGAAAGCAAAGAGGAAGCATCTTGGAGGAAAGGGGATGGGCGAGAGACCACCCTCTTTAGCAAAACATACTGTATATACTTGAATATAAGCCAACCCAAATATAAGCCAAGTCACCTAATTTTATTTATTTATTGGACTTATACACCACCACTCCCAAAGGGCTCGGGGCGGTTTACAACACAATTATACAGATACAATAGATAAAACACAAGTAAAACACAGTTAAAAGTCACAAGCATTCAAAAGCCTGCCTGAAAAGATGTGTCTTGCATGCTCTGCGGAAGGTGTTTGAATTTCGCAGCGCCCGCATCTCCGGTGGCAGAGCATTCCATAACACCGGGGCAATGATAGAAAAGCCCCTTCACGCTGGGGATGTCTAGAAGATTCTGGTCTTCTGAGCGTAGTGATCTCAGAGGGTTATCTGGAATCAGGCGATCCTGTAGGTACACTGGCCCCAGACCATATAAGGCCTTAAAAGTAAGAACTAACACCTTGAAGGTGATCCGGTATTCAATTAGCATCCAGTGCAGATCCTGCAGCATTGGTGTTATATGGCAGCTCGCAGGCTCCTCCGCGAGGAGACAAGCTGCAGCGTTCTGCACTAGCTTAAGTTTCCGGATCACGGTCAAGGGAAGGCCAATGTAAAAGCATTACAGTAGTCAAGTCTTGAGATGACTGTGGCCTGGATTACTGTGGCTAGGTCATTCCGGGACAGATAGGGAGCCAGACGCCTCACCTGTCGCAGGTGGAAGAACGCGGTTCTGCTGACAATGGAGATTTGAGGCTTTTTACAGATGATGACGGGCGTAATACCTCTAGATATACATAATCAATAGTATGCAGTATATCAGCAAAAAAAGCCTGAAAGGCTAGGTGATCAATACAGTATGCAATTGGATAAATATCATGCAAATCAAAGGAATATATACACAATAATTAAACAACATTAGAAGTAGTTAGCACAAAAACACAAGGTTATTCATTGCAATCAGTCATTGTAAGGATAAGTATCCTAAAAGCCTAAGCATATCTTGTAGATGGATCAATAATCAGTAGCTTACATCTATAATCAGTAGCTCACATCTACTACATGTGGAGACGCCAGAAACACGTATTATAATCCATAGGTGCTCTAATAAGCCACTTTAAATAAGTGGTAAGGGTCAAAGTCAAAGAATGAGCATATAAGTAAAGCACTCACGGGTCCAAATGAATGAGAAAGAAATTCAAACGAATGTTTGTGTAATGAGCAGTTCTTCCACAGAGGGCTGGTAAACACAGTTGGTGTGAGTTCTCCTCCGTCACTAGGGAAATACCTTAGTTGCTGCAATCGGCCGTAAATCAAATAGCAGTCGCAAATGCGTTGAGTAGATGGACTCCAGCTAGCAAAACGGTATGTAAATAATATCCATAAACTGGTAAAAAGGTCTAATGTAGTCCAGCAGGCATGATGCAATGGTGTGTCTCCAAATCAAAACTGAAGCAGACCTTTATGGTAGGGAAATCCTTGTGTTGCTGGGGTCGGCCGGGGAATATCGCCAAGGAGGATCTTTGCGTACTGGTGGCACTCCAGCCCAAAGCTACATACCAGTTGAGTGAGTGGTCGCATATAGATGTTAAATAACAAGGGCGAGAGGATGGCTCCCTGAGGGAACCCACAAGGTAAGGGGGATCCCCCGGAAGTCAACCTTCTCCTTTGCTCTCGCTGCTTCCGGTTGTGGAGGAAAGAGGACAGCCAGTTCAGAGCTGCCCCCCTCACTCCAGCCACAGCAAGGCGGTGCGTCAAAAAATCATAATCAACTGTATCAAACGCTGCTGTGAGGCCCAATAACACAAGCAGTGCCAATCCGCCTTGATCAAGCTGGCAAAAACTGGCAAAACAGCAAAACGGGTATAAGCTGAGGGTGGGAAATGCAGCAGCTACTAGTAAATTTCAAAATAAAAAGATACCAATACAATTACATGAATTGAGGCATCAGTAAGTTAAGTGTTTTTGAATATTTACATAAAACTGTAATTTAAGATAATACTGGTCAACTCTTAAACCATTGTTCTAACCTTCTTCAATGTAAATGTGCTTGTGTATCCTTCCAATAATAATAAATACAGTAAAAAAATAAATGTAATAATAATAATAATAAAAGAGTCAAATAATGGAAATGTAACAATGCCAGTAATAATAGTGTAAAATAATAAATGTAATAATAACGGTAATAAAGAGAGTAAAATAATAAATGTAATAACAATAACAAAGTAAAATAATAAATGTAATAATAACGGTAATAAAGAGAGTAAAATAATAAATGTAATAACAATAACAAAGTAAAATAATAAATGTAATAATAACAATAATAGAGTACAGTGATAAATATAAAAATAATAGAGTAAAGTGATAAATATAAAAATAATAGAGTAAAGTGATAAATGTAACAACAACAATAACAGAGTAAAATAATAATTAACCTTGACTGTAGTATAAGCCGAGGGGGACTTTTTCAGCCTTAAAAACGGGCTGAAAAACTAGGCTTATACTTGAATATATAAAGTAATAGGAAAGAGCACTAAGCAAGCCTTCTTGTTTATTACCAACAGACCTATGATATGTATATGTATAAGTGACAGTAATTACTAGGGGTGGTTGATCCAAAATAAATGTTTCTAAACTCGGGGGGGGGGCAGGAACCACTTACGTTTCGAAAGTGATACTCTTGCGCAATTTTCCGGCTCTGTTTCGAAATTGAGCCGTATTTAATAATGAAATTTGTTACTATTTCGTTAATGGCGCCCACGCATGCACAGTGCGCAGGGGATGCCCGCCTCCACACCTCACCAGCTCAGAATCAGCCCACGATAGCTCTGAAGCGGATTGATTCTCAGCTGGCGAGAGGGGTGAAGTGCATGCCCTCCACACCCCCTCGCCAGCTCAGAATCAACCTGCGAGTCCAAGCCTTACCCCAGGATCTGAACTGGCCGTTCTCAGGCGATGGAAGAGAAAGCAAGGGAAGGGAAACCCCTTTCCGAAATGCAGAAGTTTTACGAAAAAAGGGCGGCAGTGGCTTCAATTTAGGTAATTTACTTCCGGGTTGCTTACAGTGGGTCGATAATGGTTCAATACTCATTTTAAAATGAAATAAAAACGATATCAAAGGATAACGACCGGACATATCCAGGCCTAGTAATTACTCATTTTTCTCTGGGTTTTCCCCCCTTGGACTTTGGCAAACATGGTGATGACTTCTGAAAGGAACAACAAAAGCAATTTACCCATTGCCACTTACCCTAAAATAAATATCCATAGATTACCTGAACACAGCAGAGATCAAATCTAATCTTGCCACACTGCTTCATGTAAATTACAGATTATGTTTTCCTCTGGTGTGTAGCATTTGACACGCAGCTGTATTTTTTAAAAAAAATGACGGCGCCTTAAATGAGAATGAACCTTGCTTTATTGGCTTTATTGGCTGATCTGTGAAACAAATCCAAAAGCAAAATGACCTGCTGGCATCTTTGAATGCAAACGAGCAACCATTTCCACTCCACCTTGTTACTCTGTTAAGTAATTCAGAAATCTTTACACGTGTAAGAAGTATGGCCACGATCCTTGGGGTGACATATACTGTACATGTCCGAATTGACTATGGATCCACCACAACACACAGGGGCGGTCTAAGGTAATTCTAAATGGTAAGCGAACATTATTTTGGCACTCCCTCACAGCGCAGCGGCGAACTGGTGGCTGTGTAGTGGCTCATGCGAGGCCACGCCTTTCCTTCCCACGCGCACAGCACCGCCCCCAGCCTCACGCGAGACCTGTTTAGGCTTTGGCTTCAGCACTGGCAGGTGCTTCTGGGCATGCGTGGAGGTTTTCGCGCATGCGCAGTGGCTGTGGAGGTCAATTTCAGCTCCAGAGCCCCTGCGCCTGTGTGCGAAAACCTCCGCGCATGCCCAGAAGGTCCTGCAGGCGCTGAAGCCTGTTAAGCCCGTTAAGGCTTCGGCTTCAGCACTGGCAGGTGCTTCTGGGCATGCGTGGAGGTTTTCGCGCATGCGCAGTGGCTCCGGAGCTAAAGTTGAGCTCCGAAGCCATTGCCCATGCGCGGAAACCTCCGCGCATGCCCAGAAGGTCCTACAGGCGCTGAAGCCTGTTAAGCCTGTTTAGGCTTCGGCTTCAGTGCCTGCAGGTGCGTCTGGGCATGCATGGAGGTTTTCGCGCATGCGCAGTAGCTCCGGAGCTCAACTTCCGCTCCGGAGCCACTGCGCATGCGTGAAAACCTCCGCACATGTACAGAAGCTCCTGCAGGCGCTGAAGCTGACACAGCAGCAGGGAGGTTTGCAACGGTGGCATGGCCGGCGCGGTGGCGGCCTTCCAAGATGGCGCCCCACGTAGCCGCGGCCTTTGCGTATATGTAAGACCGCCCCTGACAACACACCAGAGACCAAACAGCAGTCAAAATAGTGGGCTTCTTGGAGTGAATTGGCGCCAAAGAAGGCCAAGGTGGGTTTGTCAGCCAATAAAGTCATGGCGACCGTTTTTTGGGATACACGCGGTATAATCCACATTGACTACCTTCAAAAGGGTAAAACAATCAATGGCGAATATTATGTCAAATTATTAGGTTGATTTAATGAGGATTTTGAAAAAAACGACCACATCTGACCAAGAAAAAAATTCTTTTGCAGCAGGACAATGCACATGTGCAGTTTCCATGGCAAAAATCCATGAATTGGGTTATAATTGCTCCCTCATCTGCCCTATTCTCCGGATTTAGCCTCGAGTGACTATTTCTTGTTTCCAAACCTGAAGAAATGGCTCGTCGGAAAGAGATTTGACTCCAACAATGAAATCATCTCACAAACAAATACCTATTTTGATGACCTCGACAAATCTTATTTTTTGGAAAAGATTTTTAAAAATTGGAGAAACGTTGGACAAAGTGTATAGAGCTCAAGGGAGACTACGTTGAAAAATAAAATAATTTTTTTATCCAAAAACCTGTGTTTCATTCAAAGAGTCACGGACTTATTGCCCCGCCCTCGTATGCCCGGCTCCCCGAAGCCCACGCAATGTTAATTGGGGTATCAAAAAACTGACAGGAAAGGAAATGAGGTAACACAGAAACATGGAGACAAGAGAACATATGCCAATAGCTCTAACAATGAGGGAGAAAGCCCCCCCCCCCTTCGAAGTTTTCCCATTACCACAATTACAGAACAAAAAGTAATGAAAAAATAGTTAACACGTTATAGTTACAATACAGAACCTTTTTTTTTTATTTATTTGTAGTATTCAATTGAGTTGATAAATGGCTAACTGATTGGGTATCCTATGACAAGTGAGTCTCTCTGCAACACTACTCCACTGGCTTCTTTTAAGCCAGGGGTAGGGAACCTATGGCTCGGGAGCCAGGTGTGGCTCTTTTCATGATTGCATCAGGCTCTCCAAAGCAGCCTGGGCCTCTGTTTCCCAGCAGACAGCGAGGAGGAGTGATGCAAATGCACCGCGACTGCCGCTTCCGCACCGCCCTCGCTGCCTCTTCCTCATCCCCCGCTGCTTTCGGGGCCCAGCGCCCTCTTCACCGGGCATGGCGGAGCCCGGTGGTGACACCTCATCTTCCTCTTCCTCTCCTGCCACGGGCGGAGGCGGAGGCAGCGGAGGCGGTCCTGGACCTCCCTCTCTCCCCTTCCTTCTTTCCTCCATTCTCCCTCTTCATTCCTTCCTCTGCCTTCCTTTCTTTCTCAACTCACTCTTTCCTTCTTCTCTCTTTCCTTTTCCCCCTCTCTCTCTTTCCTTTCCTCCATTCTCCTTCCCTTTTCCTTCCTTCCTCTTCTATTCTTTCCCCCCTAGTCTTCCTTTCCTTCTCCATTCTTTCTTTTCACTTCCCTCTCCCCTTCTTTCTTTCCTCCATTCTCCCTCTTCCTTCCTTCCTCTTCCTTCCTCTTCCTTCATTTCTTTCTCCCCTTCACCCTTTCCTTCTCTCCTTCGTTTTCCCTCCCTCCCTCTTCCTTCCTTCCTCTTCTATTCTTTTCCCCTAGTCTTCCTTTCCTTCTCCTTCCTTTCTGTTCACTTCCCTCTCTCCCCCTACTTTCTTTTCTTCTTTTCTCTTTATTATGTTACTTTTTCCTCACTCCCTTTCTTTTCTCCCCCCTTCCCACTTTCTTCATTCTTTCCCCCTCCTTGTCTCTCTCCTGCTTTTCTTTTCTTCCTTTTCCATAGTTTTCCCTTCATTATTTTACTTTTTCCTCACTCCATTTCCTTTCTTTTCCCAACCCTTTCCTCCCTAACCATTGCCTTATTTCTTTTCCCCTCCTTGTCTCCCTCCTGCTTTTCTTTTCTTCCTTTTCCATAGTTTGTTCTTCTTTTCTTTCTTCCTCTCCCCCTCCCTCCTTTATTTCCTCTGTCTGTCTTTCTTTCTTTCCCCCTTCCTTCCGTCTTCTCTTCCTTCCTAGAGTCCTGAGCGTGCCTTTTGCAGAGCCAGGTCTGAAGTGGGTTATAATTGCTCCCTCATCTGCCCTATTCTCCGGATTTAGCCCCGAGTGACTATTTCTTGTTTCCAACCCTGAAGAAATGGCTCGTCGGAAAGAGATTTGACTCCAACAATGAAATCATCTCACAAACAAATACATATTTTGATGACCTCGACAAATCTTATTTTTTGGAAAAGATTTTTAAAAATTGGAGAAACGTTGGACAAAGTGTATAGAGCTCAAGGGAGACTACGTTGAAAAATAAAATGGTTTTTTAATCCAAAAACCTGTGTTTCATTCAAAAAGTCACGGACTTATTGCCCCGCCCTCGTAAGTGTCTTCCTAGCAAGAGTGGCACATAAGACATTCAGGCTGGAGACTTGGGAGACTGTTTTCCCCTCCAAGTAGGAAGATATTTATGGGCCCTTTTAAAATATATATACAAACGCATCCCGATTTCCCTGAGCAGGCATGGAACAAAAGAAGTGTGAGCTTCTGCAATGGCGATAGCAACAATAGCCAGAGGGCACCGGTGGGTCTGAGACTCACCTCCCCGATCGGAGCCGAAACGGCTACAATCCAGAGATGAATGAAAAATAAATAAAGTGCCAATTTCACCTGGAGCTTTTCCATATATTGCAAAGATTCTACTCCTGCCTGAATTGGATTCTGTCATGAAACATCAATTGAGTGAGACAACTAAATATTAATAGAAAGCTAGTCCCTGTTTTGGACTTTCCGCTTCTGTTAAACCTGCAGGGGCAAGCTAGGAGGAAAGGGAAGAGGGAATGACCTTGCCAAGCTGTTGTGGCCCTGCATTGGATCGAGGCAAGGCATCTCATTGCAAGGACTGGACAGACTGGTATTTTAGAAGCCAATGCGATGATAGGTTCCGGCCTGGCGTACCTTTCCGAACGTACAGTATATCCTTCTACGTCCCACCTAGGAATTTAAGATGTTCTGGAGAGGCCCTCCTCTTCGCCCCACCCCTGTCAAAAGCATGATTGATGGGGAGGGACAGGGCCTTCTCGGTGGTGGCCCCCTGCCAGTGGAATTCACTCCCCGGGGAAATTAGGTCATCTTCATCCCACCTCTCCTTTAGAAAGAAATTAAAAACGTGAATTTGGTACCAGGCCTTTGGGTAATCTTTCAGACTTGACGATGACAATGACGACAATTACTTTGGAATAGGTTTATGGACAAGCTTAATGGAGACAGCAATTACAGAACTCGACGGGACGACGGCCACCAGACTGGCCCCCCCTGTATTAATTTAATGTTTTAGCTATTTCATTAATGATTATTGTATTTTATGTGTGGGCATCAAATATGTGTCGGCTGGAAGCTACCCTGAGTCCCATCCCCCCGGGGGTGAGAAGCATGGAGTACAAATATCCGAAATAAATAAATAAATAAATAAATAAATAAATAGTATCTAGACCAGTGGTTCTCGTCATCTCTAACGCCGTGACCCCTTAATATATTCCTCATGCTATGGTGACCCCTAACCATAACATTATTTTGTTGCTACTTCATAACTGTCATTTTGGTACTGTTATGAATCATAATGTGAATATCTGATATGCTGGATGTATTGTCATTCACTGGACCACATTTGGCACAGAAACCCAAATTTGTATACTGGTGGGGTTGTGGAGGGATTGATTTTGTCATTTGAGTCATTTGAGTGTTCGGTGGGCATTGCCCATGAGTTTTGGAGTTGTAGTTCACCTACATCCAGAGAGCACTATGGACTTAAACAATGATGGATCTGGACCAAACTTGGCACGAATACTCAATATGCCCAGTTGGGGGGAAATAGACCTTGACATTTAGGAGCTGTAGTTGCTGGGATTTATAGTTCACCTACAGTCAAAGAGCATTCTCAACTCCACCAATGATAGAATTGAACCACTCTTGGCAAACAGAAATGCCATGAGCAACAGAAAATACTGGAAGGGTTTGGTGGGCATTGACCTTGAGTTCACTTACATGCAGAGAGCACTGTGGACTCAAACAATGGTGGATCTGGACCAAACTTGGCACAAATACCCAATACACCCAAATGTGAACACAGGTGGAGTTTGGGGGAAATCGACCTTGACATTTGGGAGTTGTAGTTGATGGGATTTATAGTTTGCCTACAACAAAAGAGCATTCTGAACCCCACCAATGATAGAATTGGGCTAAACGTCCCACACAGAACCTCCCATGACCAACAGAAAATACTGTGCTTTCTGGTGGTCTTTGGCAAACCCTCTGACACCCTCTCGCAACCCCCCCTTAATCTATCTAGATCAGAGAAACCCTGATCTAGATCAAGGGAAGTAATAGTCTATTCTACTTAGGTCAGGCCTCACCTGGAATAACCCTGTGTCCCATTCTGGCCATCGCAATTCAAGAAGGATTTTTTTAATAAAAAAAATATTGAATTTTGTGAATATAATGTGATACATATAATAGGGCAAGACACAAAAAATAATAAATAATAATATTGATTGTGAAATAATTCAAGAAGGATATTGACACACTGGAAGGTGTCTAGAGAAGGTCAACGGAAATGGTCAAAGGATCGGAAGCTAAGCCCTGTGAGGGGTGGCTTAGGGAGCTGGGTATGTTTAGCTTGAAGAAGAGAAGGTTAGAAGAGGATATAACAGGCATGTTTAAATATTTGAAAAGTTGTCACATTGAGGAGCTTGTATTCTGCTGCTCTAGAGACTCGGGCATGGAGCTAAGGATCCAAATTGCAAGAAAAGAGATTTCACCTAAACCGAAAAATGTCACAACGGTATGAGCTATTTGATAGTGGAATTTATTTATTTATTTATTATTTCGATTTGTATACCGTCCTTTCCAACTGGCTCAGGACGGTTTACAGCACATCGAACTACATCATGAAACGTATCAAGCAACCACAAGGAAACATAAAACAATACAATGAAACCGATTAAACAGTATTCCGCTATAACCAAGAGTGGTCAAGGACTGAATGCTCGCCGGAACAGTGCTGTTTTGCAAGCTTTCCGGAAGGCTGGTAGCTCGTTGACTGCTTGAACTTCAGGCGGCGGACTGTTCCACAGGTAAGGAAAGCTCTCTGTCTAGTTGGCGACAGGTGAATGGTTCGCAGGGAAGAGATCTGCAAAAGATTGAGGTCTTCAGAACGAAGAGATCTCTGGGGAACATATGGGAGTAGGCGGTCCCTCAAGTACACTGGCCCCAGATCATGCAAGGCCTTAAAGGTCAAGGCCAACACTTTGAAGATGATCCAGTGCTCAATTGGCAACCAGTGCAGTCGCTGCAGAGTTGGAGTGATAGTGCCGGCCAGGAGTCTCGCTGCTGCGTTCTGCACCAGTTTAAGCTTCCGGATGACCGACAAAGGAAGACCAATGTAAAGGGCATTACAGTAGTCTAGCCTCAAGATGACCGTCACTTGGGTCACCGTGGCTAGGTCATTTCCGGTGAGATATGGTGCCAGCCGCCTAGCCTGCCGCAGATGGAAAAAAGCGGATCTGCTGACAGCGGAGACTTGAGCCAACTGGACCCCCAGACTCTTTACTAAGTGCGACGGGCGTAGTACCTCGCCATCCAGACAGGCATGTAGCCAGGGGGGGCTAAGGGGGCTTCAGCCCCCCCCCGAAATTCTCAGGGTGGTCCGCGAAAAGGCCTTACTGGTACATTATTTAAACTGTTATGTTTATTCATATCATGATCTGATCACCATGCTCATTATATCCCACCTTCATAGGGTTATTGGGATAACAATAAAAAAGGTTTGCTAGGGTAAACCCTCTTCCACCCAGTCTCAGCCCCCCCCCCCCAACCAAACTCAGCCCTCCCCCCGAATCAAAATCCTGGCTACGGCCCTGCATCCAGAGTAGGCAGCTGGAGCTCACACCCACCTGGATGACCCAGCCAGAGGATCTCCATCTTAGATGGATTCACTCTCAGCCGACTGGCTCATAGCCAACCAGTCACGGCTTCAAGACATTGTTGGAAACAATCGGGTACAGAGTCTGGCCGGCCATCCATCCTCAGCACCAGCTGGGTGTCATCCGCATACTGATGACACTCCAGACCAAAACTCCGCACCAGCTTGGCAAGTGGTCGCATGTAGATGTTAAACAATAAGTTGCCTTGGAGTGTGGTGGAGTCTCCTTTTTTGGAGGATTTTAAACAGAGGCTGTATGGCTTGTATGACCATCTACTGGGAGTGCTTGTATATTCCTGAATGGCAGACTTCCCCTTCTCTGCCTTTCCTTGATATTCTCCTATGTTCAGGGTCAGAGGTATGACTCTCGAGAGCAGTACTTAATTTCAGAGCACATTATCCCTGATTGGCAGCAAAAGTGACTTCACTGAGTGTTTCTATGGCCTCCTAATGCAGATGAGATCTAATATCTTCCCCCATCTGCCTCTGATGCTTAAGTACATGAGATCCCGGTGCCAACGGCCGGCTTAGGCTTGAGTGCTATCGGCATAGCCAGGAAGATTTATGCTGCTCCACATGACCATCCCATCCATCCATCACTATTAGCTTCAATAAAATCTTTCTCCTTGTTTTTAAAAGCCCTTTGAGTTAGATTCCATTATGGAGTTAACATATCACAGATGGTCAAGTTGTCATTCGGGGCTTTAAAAATCAGGAGGTGGGAGGGAGAGAAAGGAAGGCAGAGCTATGCAGTGACTCTACTGCAGACTTGAGATGCAAAATACGAGAGTTGAATGAAAAGTAACGCCTCCACCTTCGTTGCTTGGGTTTGGATGGGAATATTTTAATAAATCCAACGCAGAAATTAACCCTAGAATGTGCTCTTTGACTACCACTATTCACTTCTCCACATAATCACCAGACAATTGGATACATTTCTGCCAACGATGAACCAGTTTTCTGAAGCCGTCACGGAAGAAGTCGACACTCTGTTTTCGCAACCAACATCTCACAGTTCTCTCAATGTCTTCATCAGAAGCATATTGATGTCCCTGCAGATCTTCTTTCATTATTAGGAAAAACTGCAAGTCGATTCTGGTGTGAGAGAATTGGCCATCTGCAAGGACATTGCCCAGGAGATGTTGCCTGGATGTTTTGTTGTTTGACCATCCTTGTCGGGGGCTTCTCTCACGTCCCCGCATGAGGAGCTGGAGCTCACAGAGGGAGCTCATCTGCATTCTCATTTCTCCAGAGGGTGAAGGCGAGCCCCAGAAAGAGCCCATCTGCAGCAGGGAGTTCCAACGTTCCTGCACATGTGGTCTGGCATCTCTAGTACCAAAGGCTGGGATTTGGCATCAAAAGACCTCCAGCCATTTCTACCTCTCTCTTTTCTTGCCTCACTTAACCTGAAGCCATGGACTCTTTGTGCTCAGAGTTGCATGCAGACAAGCCAACAGGGGCAAGCCTTGAGTGGTTTGGGAGACATAGTTTTCCAAGGATTTTCGTGTAATTGGACTCTCCTCAGGCTATTAGCGAAAAGGACTCATCTCTTATAGTTTTCCCAAGGACACAGATGGACTTTTCTATTATGGACTTCCCCAAAGTATATGGATTTGATGCTTTTAAGATCATATGGACTTTCTTTCTACTCCTTGCACATGAAATAATTATGAGATATTGGTGATATTCCCCTGAAACCCTCCTATGTAATCTTCCTGCATGTTTTTTCCTTTCCCATGTGTTTTTAAAAATATGAAGAAATGCTGCATGTTTGTGAAAGACCCAGCTGTTGTTTTGAGATCAGGATGAAACCCCATTCCAAAGGTCGCACCCTTTAATCCAATAATTTGAACAAATTTGCATGACAGAGGACTCTTTCTGGTTTGTAGAATGTTCTCTCCCTTCTCCCCATTTTTGAAAGACTCCTTTTGTTTTATAAACACTGGACCCTCTGAGATTAGCCTTGTCCCGCGTTTATAGAATGTATGGCATAACTATATTTCATATTTCACAATTGGCTGTCACCACTGGCCTTGAAAACCAGCACACAGCTACAGTTATTTCATTTATTTACCATCCAGAAGGCTGAAACATATCATGGTGTTGCACCTCAGATCTGGAACGTACCCCCCTAGATCACACACACAAGCAAACTCAGTAAAATACCTTTATTTAGAATAAGAATAGTCCATAGGATGAAAGAAGTAATGCAAAAAGTAAGTCCAAAGGGAAAACTTGTAAAGTCCTTAAACTGGAGTAAATCCCACGGAAAGCAAATCCAAAACCATGGCAGGCCACTCCAGCGGCCGAAACAGGAACTTAGAGTCCAAAGCAAACCATGGCAATGATCAAACGGGAACGTAGCTCGACAGGGCAAACCTGCTCCTGCAGTCAACTTGAACCTGGAAACTTAAGCATAAACAATCCAAGCCAAATGTAGCTTCAGCTCTGGTGAGATCTTCCCCGGGCCAGTCTCTTAAAGGAATCTATTTTCTGTGGAACCACTGAATTCCCTGTCACAAATTCCAATCCCTCTGGGAGGATCTGATACTAGCCCTTCTATCAAAATCCAACAACTTGTTAGCAGGCCCCGGTGGACTCATATCTTGCTGAGAAAGCTCTTCCTCCCTATTTCCCGGGAGCTCAGCTGGCAAGGGAGTAAAGTTCCCGTGAGAGTCAAGGTTACCGGAGTTCTCGCTAGCTGTCTCGAAACTGGCTTCCATGGAATCCTCATTAGCCCTTTCCTCGGGGCAATACCCATGCAGCCAGTCATTATCCCAAGACAAATCCCCATTTGCAGAAATGTCCCCATCTGGCCATTCATCCTCCCCATCCTGGCCCTGATCCACTGACACCACTGGTGCCTGTCTCTGGCCACTCGGCTGGGGCATCACACTGCTAGGCTGGAACACCACACATGGATAGAATCTGCATGTGGCCCTTTGTCAACAAGGAGGGCCGTTAAGGACAAATTCCTGTTTCTCACCAAGAACAAAAGAATTCCTTTGGCCCGAAAGGACAAAGCCTCGGATCTTCATTAACATATGGACATAATTTAATCAAGGAAACTCCAGCTGCATGTTTTGAACAACATTCCTGCCCCTTGCATCCCATTCGCCAAGGAGGAAGCGACACAGTTGCGCTATTGGCTCCCAAATCAGCTGGCTTCCAAGGTTCCAACCAATCATCATGAAGTCTACAGCATGCAGGGGCGGGAAAGTTTGAATTAGAGAGTTCTGTAAAGTGTATAAAAATGGCATATGTTTCAATGTAACTTTATGACTGTTTTGCGACAAGGAATCTGTAGTGGTCATCCTTCTCAGCTGACAAGAATAAAAACTTCAGTGGCACCTTCTTCCGGACTTCTTTGGTGAGATCATTTGGGAAAGGGTTTTTTAAATTGCTTTTAAAATTCACTAGAGGTTCTGCTGAAATCCTCGTTTTAGGGGTGCTTCTAGTGCCTCTGCCCTCCTGGGTCAGGCTGTCCTAAATTGTTCGGTATCAAGGGAAGTAATAGTTTACCTTGTGCCAAATTACATATTATTATCATTGCAGAACACTGTGAGATGGTTTGTGCGGCACAATTATCTTATTATGTAACTTCATTCCTTTGTAATTCATATGGAGGAAATATTTTCCATCTTGAAAATTATTTGTAGATATCGAGTCCATTCACAGAGGCTTGAGTCCTATTGATAGTCCTAATGAGAGTAAGCCCACTAAATCAGTTTTGTTTCATGTCAGGAGTGACTTGAGAAACTGCAAGTTGCTTCTGGTGTGAGAGAATTGGCTGTCTACAAAGATGTTGCCCAGGGGACATTGCCCGGATGTTTTTGATGTTTTACCATCCTTGTGGGAGGCTTCTCGTCCCCGTGTTAGGGATTTCTCATCTTCGGAGGAGGAAGGGAAGTGCTCAGGAATTGTAGGGAGAAGAAGAATCAGACAATGAGGCTCTATTTTTAGAGAGACGAAGGTGATATTGAGCAAGAATTTGGGGGTCTTGCCATAAAGGCAGAGACCGGTCAGACCCACCAAAGAGGATCCGATATAGCCCAGGCAAGATAGGAAGCAGCCAATCCAATTTTCCCTGAATTTCCCCAAATAAAATCTTCATCAAGTTGAAGAAATGCCACCGAGTTGTTTATTTTGTTCCAGCTGGAGCGGATGTCAAGCTGCAATCATTTGCCAAGAGCTGACATACCGTACAATGCAAAAGATTACATTTTTATAGAAAAACAGAGCTGTCAAAATTCAAATTCCCCGCTCCTTTGCCAGCTTCAAGCTGATTGGATGGAGTCATCAGCTGGCAGGGAGGTGCGGCTAGCCTCAGCCAATCAGGAAGCCAGCGCTGCTTCGGGCTCTCATCCAATTAGAGCGAAGGAGGCGGTCCAAGTGGGAAACAATGAACCGGGAGGACATGATGAGTGGATTAAGTGACTTAATATTTGTCCAAGTGCCGGCGATTACTCCAAGAATCCTCCAGCTAACGTTTTGTATTGGCCCAAGTGAAGGAAATAAACATTTTTGTCTGGCGTGGATGCCAGACCCCGATAATCCTCGATCCTGGATATGGGATCCATTGATGATATCTTATCTTTGGTTTCGGCTGAGGGAATGCAAACAAAGGGTGAGGCAGATGGAACACCCAAAGCTTTATCATTCCTCCCCTTTGTGAGGAATGATAAAATCACCACGGGGCACGTCCTTCAGATGGGCATGCTCCAATGTCTGAAGGTGCGTGCCCAAGGGACATACCTTTCAAATGGGCCTACTCTGAGGTTTGAAAGGACATTTTCATTGTTATTGTCCATGCAAAATGTTCTTGTTAAGTCCATCTTTGTTTAGGGATATACTAGCCCAGGAAATGTGAGATTCCCTGAGCCTTGGTATGCAGGGTTCACGAAAAGGTGGCATTTCATATTTTTATATAGGAACACGTGGAATGGGAAAACATATAGGGAATACATTCATATAGAAGGGAAATAGGAACCATCTAATCTCATAGCTCATCCCACCCACCAGAGTCCATTAGAATCCATAAATCATGAGGAGAGTCCATGGGGTTTGGAAAGCAAAAGTTTCCAAAAAGTTCCAGAAAGTCCTTCAAAAGTAGGCAAAAGGCCCGTAAGAGATCGAGGAAGTTCATAAGTGTGGGTTACAGGGGTATTGCCATGTGGGGCCATGGGAAGGGCCTTAGGCTCCCATATGGAAGAGAGATAGGGGATTATGAAATCATTCCAGCCTGGTATTCTTGGTAAAACCCTAGCTCAGCGGTCGGGAACCTTTTTGACTCAGAGAGCCATAAAAGCAAAATATTTGGAAATTTATTTCAGTGAGAGCCATATAATCGATATAATATATTTTAAGACTGAATTCAACTAAATGTAAGTATATTATGAGAAAAGGATTCCCCAGCAGAATGACGGGACACTTCAGACCTGGCTCTGCAAAAGGCATGCTCAGGACTCTGGGAAGGAAGAGAAGACGGAAGGAAGGGAGAAAGATAGAAAGACAGACAGACAGACAGAAAGAAAGAAAGAAAGAAAGAAAGAAAGAAAGAAAGAAAGGAGGGAGGGGAGAGGAAGAAAGAAAAGAAGAATGAACCATGGAAAAGGAAGAAAAGAAAAGCAGGAGAGAGACAAGGAGGGGAAAAGAAAGAAGGAAATGGGAAGGGAGGAAAGGAAAGGGAGGGAAAAAGAAAGGAAATGGAGTGAAGAAAAGGTTAAATAATGAAGGGAAAAGAAGAAAAGAAAAATGGGGGAGAGAGAGGGAAGTGAAAAGGAAGGAAGGAGCAGGAAAGGGAGACTCGGGGGAAAAGAATAGAAGAGGAAGGAAGGAAGGAAGGAAGGAAGGGGAGGGGGAATGAAAGGAAAAAGGAAGGAGAGAAGGAGAAGGAAAGGGTGAAGGGGAGAAAGAAAGGAAGAGGAAGGAAGAGGGAGAATGGATGAAAGAAGGAAGGGGAGAGGGAGAGAAAAGGAAGGAGAGAAGGAGAAGGAAAGGGTGAAGGGGAGAAAGGAAGGAAGAGGAAGGAAGAGGGAGAATGGATGAAAGAAGGAAGGGGATAAAGGGAGGGGAAAGGAAGGAGAGAAGGAAAGGATGAAGGGGAGAAAGAAAGGAAGGAAGAGGAAGGAAGGAAGACGGAGAATGGATGAAAGAAGTAAGGGGAGAGAGGGAGGGAAAATGAAGGAGAGGAAGAGAAGGAAAGGGTGAAGGGGGAGGAAGGAAGGAAGAGGGAGAATGAAGGAAAGAAGGAAGGGGAGAGAGGGAGGGAAAAGGAAGGAGAGAAGGAGAAGGAAAGGGTAAAGGGGGAGAAAGGAAGGAAGAAGCCAGATGCAATCATGAATAGAGCCACATCTGGCTCCCGAGCCATAGGTTCCCTACCCCTGCCCTAGCCCCTCCTGCGTGGGATATAAATCAGAAGCAGGAGCATTCAGCTTTCGCTGGTAACGACAACTCTATTGCTGACTGAACCTGCTTTGTGTCTGCTGCTAAGGACTTTGTGATCTTTGCCCATTGTCTGCTGTTTCTTTTGGGACTTTTGTAAGAGACTTTAATTTGTGTCTGCATTAAGACTTCCTTGTTTTTTTTCCAATTGCATTTGCGTATACATTGTGTTTTGCTGAAATAAAGCATTTTTCTTTTACTTTCAACCTTGTATTAAGGCTGTGTTTTGAAGAGCAAAACAGGACACCCCGCATGGGGAGCTGGAGCTGACAGAGGGAGCTCATCCACGCTCTCAATTGATTTGTTCTAGACTTTGTCCATACCAGGTCAAATCAGTTGTCCATCCAACGTAGTGTGGCATTTGTGAAAGAAAAGGGCTCCAATTGAATAACTGAGGCAGATACGTATTCCCATCCAGGATTTGAACTCGGCACCTCCTGCATGCAAAGCATGTGCTCTGCCACCGAGCTACAGCCCTTCCCCTAAATTGTTCGGCATCAATGGGCTAATAGTCAAAGAAAACAATTGCCTTTGATGTCCACGAAAGCCAGGCCTACCACACAGGTGCCATGTATTACAACCCTGCTCTATCTTGTCATTCAGGAGAGCTCCCTGAACAAATTGCCTGTCATATTTGAAGATAAAACCTGACAGTGGCAGAGCTGACAAGCTGTCCTCAACCCTGACATACAACACAGAAACTTGAATCTCGCTCTACTTGCAGTGGATGGATTTGTCTTCAGAGATTCGCAGCGGAGCTGAGCGCTGGCAGGGAAAAGATAGAGAGAGACACTGTTACCGAGTGTCAGCTTTTATTAAAAAGATAGTGTCTAAAGGGGTTCTAAACACAGGTTTAGCCATCTTATTATTTATTTATCTATTTTACAACATTTATATGCCACCCTTCTCACCCCAAAGGGGACTTAGAGCAGCTTACAAGTTATATGTAAATACAATATATTATATATTTTTATTTTACGACATTTATATGCCACCCTTCTTACCCCGAAGGGGACTCAGAGCGGCTTACAAGATATACTGTATTTACATACAATATATTATATTATTAGCATAGCACAATATCAGTATTAAATATTACGATATGGTACTATACCATTTTCCTGTAATTATATTATTAGCATAGCACAATATTAGTAACATACATTCCCATATTGTGCTATACCAGTATATTGTAATATTATTTGTAATATTACATGTGATATGAAATATATAATTACTAGGCATGGTTTCGAATCCAAAAATGGCGATTCTAAAATCAAATGGGGGGGGGGATTTTTTTATTATTAGTAAAAGAAAGACTTACAAAAAATTTTCCAAAAATTTCTAAAATGTAACTTAAGTACTAACGAAATTCGTTAGTAATTCGTGTGCCAGAGCATGCGCATTCCAGATGGTTTTGGCCTACAACTCCCAGAAATCCTAACAGCTGGTAAATTGGCTGGAGTTTCTGGGAGTTGTAGGCCAAAACTTGAATAAACCACACTGAATTCTAGATGGGACTCTCCAAATAGGAAGGAGGGAGGGAAGGAGGAAGGGAGGGGGGTATTCTATTCTTGGAAGCAGCAAAGAAAAGGAGGAGGAGGAGGCCCCCCCTCGCTCCTCGCTGCCTCTCTCTCACCCCGATCCTGAGGGAGCGAGGGCCCAAGTTTGCCCAGGCTGAGAGGAAAAGGAAGAGGCCTGAGGCTGTGAGGAATGGTGGGAGTTGAAGTCCAAAACACCTGGAGGGCTGAAGTTGGCCCCTGCGATGGGGCATGGCAGCAGGGCAACGGGGAAGAGAAGCATCTGAGAGAGCGCAGGGAGAGAGAGGAGGAGAAGCGCGCGCGTGTGTGTGTGTGTGAAGCTGGCCCCTGCGATGGGCATGGCAGCAGAGCAACGAGGAAGAGAAGGAGGGGGGGGGGGAAGCGTGGAGGACTACACTTTCCAGAATGCATTGCCTACCTAGCAGCAGCGTCACTTCCAGTTCCCCATAGAAATGCGGGAAAAAGAAGAAGCTGAATGAAGGCGGGAAGGAAATGAGGGGGAGAAGACAGGGAGAAGTGAGTACGTAGTACAATAATTAATTAATTAAGAATTAAGAATTTATTACGATCATAACGCAAATTGTTGGCCTCAAGGACCGAAAAAGGAAGTCTACTTCCGGGTTTGCGGCAGCGATCCGTAAAAGCTCAAAAGTCCCATTACATACGAATCTCTTACAAATCCTTTTAATTTCCGTCTCATTTTTCTCATGCCTAATAATTACTATATAGTATTATTATTAGTATTATATTGTATTACATTATAATGTTATTATCAATATTATATGTGTATACATTATATTATATTATTAGCACACCACAATATTAGTACTATGTATTACTATATTGTACTATACCATTTTCCTGTAATTATATTATTAGCATAGCACAATATTAGTAATGTACATTCCCATATTGTACTATACCAGTATATTGTAATATTATTAGTAAATAAAAAACGTAATTTTTATTTTGTATTATTATTAGTATATTGTATTACATTATAATATTATTGTCAATATTATATGTGTATACAATATATTATATTATTAGCACACCACAATATTAGTATGATGTTGTACTGTACCACTATACTGTAATATTATTAGTAAACTAGCTTACATTGCTTCAAAACTTCTTCAAAAGTGAATTTTATCTGAATTCATTCTGATTTTACGAGCATTCAGACGAACCTACCCAGGCCTCTACCGTATGCAGGTGGAGAGACAGACAGTTTGAAGAGAGAAGCAGAGAGAGATAAAGTTTGGAGTGTACTGCTAAAGGTGTTTATTCAAATGGAGAAAGAAAAACAATTTTAAACCTCTCATAAAAGGACATTATGTGAGTTGGTGCAACTGATCGCATTGTATATTATATATGTTGTTCTGAACTAAGAAGAGTAAACTACTTTTTCTTTACTGTTTACTTGCGTGGCATATTTTCTTTCTCTGGCAAGGCAGTGTGTGGGCTGATCAAATGCAGGCCTGGATTAACACTTTTTTGCGCCCTAGGCCAAAGTTTGGAATTACGCCCCCTTTAAGCCAACTTCCCGCCACCTCAGGGTGGTCCCATTCCCACCGGCTGGAAAGCTCTGCTGTGCTCTGAAGGTCTCCTCGGGAGTTGGGAGTCGGGAGGCTTGGGGAGAGCGCAGTGGGTGCAAACTTGCTCCAAAGGCTAGAGAGAGAGAGAGAGAGAGAGAGAGAAAAAGAGAGAACGAGCGAGAGCGTGCGTGCGAGAGAGAGAGCGCGCATGCAAGAGAGAGAGCGAAAGAAAGAGAGTGTGCGCGCGAGAAAGAGAGCGCGCGAGCAAGAGAGAGTGAGCGTGAGTGAGAGAGAGAGCACGTGCGTGAAAGAGAGCGAGAGACGGAGGGGATGGAGCAGAGACTTTGCCGGGAGAAGGAGTGAGGGGTGGCATGAGAAAGGGGGAAAGAGGGGCGCAGACCAGTTTTGTTTTCTTTTGGTCTGTGATCTCCGCCCTCCCTTCGGCTTGCGCCCCTAGGCCATGGCCTCGTTGACCTTATGGGTAATCCGGGCATGATCAAATGTGAACTGCATGTGGTTTATTGTACATTTCGACACAGTTTGCATTGTGCTTGATCCATGATAGGATTGTCTCTTTATTGACAGGAAAAACCCACAAATGACTCCAACACTGCTGTCGTTTTGCCACTTTTTCTTGTGCAGTAATTTCCATCTCAATATTGCCAAGCTTACGATCCTCCGAGGAGGCCCTGCTCTCTGTCCCACCATCGTCACCGATGCGATTGGTGGGGATGAGAGATAGGGCATTCTCGGTGATTCCCCCCCCCCTCGGGCTATGGAACTCCCTTCCTTGTGAGATGAGATTGGCCCCCTCCCTCCTGTCCTTCAGAAGGATGGTAAAAACTTGGCTGGGGGACCATTCTGTCACAACTGCACAGTCACACAATTTCAGCATTTTTGAGAAACATTCTGCTTTATTTATTTAGAACATTTATATTCTCTTCACCCTGAAAAGGACTCAGAGCAGAGCACAGCAAACATTCAGTGTCGGGACAAGAATTCATTACATGCATACATAAACATGAAATACATTGATCTCAGTATTGAAATACGCAGTTTAAAACCGTCTCAATCATTCGCATCAAATCTAATTGGCCGTTTTTATTGCACTGTCCCAAAAGCTTGGTCCCATTTGCCATTTCGAAGCCACCGCTGCCATTTTCGGAAAGGAATTGGCATTAGATTCCCACCTCTCCTGGGGTACTTTCCCCTCGTTGGCTGTTTAACCCAGTTTGGAGGCGGATGTCCTTCCCTCCATGTCAGAACTGGGGTGACAGCCACATCCAAACTGGGTTAAACATGGCTCTTGCCCAGTTCTGACGTGGAGGGAAGGACATCCGTGTCCAAAATGGGTGTTTAACCAGTGCTGTTTCTTTCCTACTGCCAGTGCCGTTCCTTTCTTACTGCACATGTGTGTCTGCCATTAACGAAGCAATTCCGAATTTTTTTTAAAATTCGGAAAATTCCCGCAATTTTTCCAGAAAATTTCGGAAGTCATTTAGATTCGAACCACCAAAGCCTCCTACGTCCACAATGAGTTTCGAACCATTTTTTTCCTTGATTTTGTTCAGGCCTACTGCATGTCTCAAGCCTGAACAAAAACATAACAGTATCCAAAAGTCCCAGGCTCAGCCATCTCCCTGGTCATTGCCAGACCAATCAGCTTCATGCATCTTATTTTAGAGTTGACACACACACTCATCGATTCATTGCATGCTCCAACACAAACAAGGGAGAAAGACAATGTTATGCAACATTCAAAGGCACTTTTATCCTTCTGTAATTTATTTATTTATTTATTTACTTCATTTCTATTCCGCCCTTCTCACCCCACAGGGGACTTAGGGCAGATTACAATGTACACATTACATTTAGACACACAAACACACAAGACACATAGAGGCAATTTATCATCTGGCCACGAGGGGGAGCTGTCACACTCCTTCATTCCTCAGCGTGTTTCCTGGAGATCTTTTTATGGCCTCGTAAATCAGTTAAATTTATCCTCTCCACTAAGTGGTACCTTAATTTCCTCCTTGACAGATGCAACTGTCTTTCAGGTTGCAAAGGTCAACAACAGGCTACACAATAGGTCGAGAGCCCACCTCGACCCGGGCAGGCCTCGAACTCATAACCTTCTGGTCAGTAGAGATCTTATGCACCTGACACCATGCCAGCTGCGCCACATTCCCGGTGTAATTGCACTTTATCACAAACGTGCAATAAAGTCAATAGTGCCACACATCTATGTTAAAATAATGAAACACGAGTCTTTTAAGCAAGAACATGACTAAACCAGACCGTGAGAGATCTATTTTCATTACTCTTTCATAGAGAAATGTATTTTCTTTTATAGGCCATTAAAGCCCTTAGGAATATATGCTGTAAATAAGCCCTAAACAGCAATTACCTAGCAGTTTCAGCAATTATAGATATCATGCTACTCCAGTGGCTCGTCTTAAGAAGTTATTGGATTCTGCCTTCGAATTACCATAAAGATTCTGCCTTAGATAAATAGATAAGGTTACATCTATTTGCGGTAGTCCTTCTAATTACTGCAGAGGATAACCAGGGAATGCTCACTTAATGATATTTAGCTATTGCACATGATTGGCAAGTTGGAACTGCCGGAGAGTCGGCATGTTGATTGATTCTGAAGTCGAGCTTTTGATTTTTTTTTTTGAAAGGTCCTATATTCACCCTCTGCTGTCAATTTAAATTCTCTCCTGGAAGTGACCCTTTCTGGCCATTTAAGCTGTATTTAAGCTTAAGTCAGGCTGTAAGGGTGCAAATAAACGTTGCTACAGAGAGCGCAGGACGTCCCTCCTGGAATTTTATCTTCCAAAGTCCAAATGGCCAAATGAATGTGAGCATTAAAGGATAATCCAACGGAAGAGTTTCTGAAGCTTGGGTTAGGGAGAAACAGAGTCAGTAAAGTCGTTTTCTTCTAGTTAGGCCCCTTCTGCACTGCCATATAATTCGGATTACCAAAGCAGATAGAATCATAGAGTTGGAAGAGACCTTGTGGGCCATCCAGTCCAATCCCATCCTGCCAAGAAGCAGGAAAATTGCAGCCTCTGTTTAAAAGCCTCCTAAGAAGGAGCCTCCACCACACTCTGGGGCAGAGAGTTCCACTGCTGAACGTCTCTCACAGACAGGAAGTTCTTCCTAATGTTCAGATGGAATCTCCTTTCCTGTATTTTAAAGCCATTGCTCCATGGTGTCCTAGTGATATCGGAGGTGACCTCCTTTTTTTTCTTAGGCTCTTTTTTTCTTAAAACCAAGGGATTCATAGTTTTCCCAAGAACACCAGGCTAGACGTGATCCCATAATCCTCTAACTCTCCCCAAGTGGGAACCTAAGGCTCTTCCCATGGCCCCATGGTCCCACATGACAAGGCACTGTAACCCACACTTTATGAATACACCCAGTTATTTTCCTTTTGCATTACTCTTATGGACTTTTGCTCATTCCCAAAGACTTTTTCCTTTCTGTCTAGGACTCCTTGGGCTATCTCTTATGAATCTAATAAACTGTGTATCTTTCTGGTGAGTGGGCCGGCATGATCAGGATGGTATATTTTCCCCATAAACCCCAATGTATCTCCACTCATGTTTTCCCCCATGTATGCAATTTTAAAAATATGAAAATGCCACTGTTTACCTTTAGCCGGCTACCTTGGGCAAGCCTTGCCAGCTGCAAGCTTGTGCTTCAATCACCCCTCCACTAGCCTCATTTGCATGACAATGGCAGGAGCCAGCTCTTCCAAAAGAGTCTTTCCCCCTTGGGCCAAAACTGGTTTTTGTTAATCAATAGACCAAGACCTCTGAGTTTCGCCTACCTTGGGCTATTGATTAATAGGCAAAACTATTTCTATATTTCATAAACGACCACCTCTATCAGCCTCGGAAACTGGTACATGGCTACAGCTTCTTCATTTGTTTACCATCCAAAGAACTGAGACCCTGCAGCAATATATTAATCTGTGTCTATCAAATAGAGAAAAACACAGATGAGGACATTTGAGCATCAACCAAATAGAATTGCTCAGCCTGAGAACAGGAGGTTCTTGCTGAACACTTGGCCACTTTTTAAAAAAAAAATCTTGTGTTGTGAACACTTGGCCACTTCATCTACATATTTAATCCCATCAAAATGTTTTTCTGCCTTCATTGTTCACTCACCTCTTTGCCCCCATTGGCTGGAAACCGAAAGAAGATGCAGCCATCCAGCAAGATTCCATCCAATCAGCATAAAGCTGGTCTGGGGGCAGGAAGTGGGAAATTTGAATTTTTAACCTTATAAAATGGCATGTATTTTGAATGTAACTTTATGACTGCTTTGTGACAAGGATATTGCGGCTGTCATGCTCTTCAGTTGATGAGAAATAAAGACCTCAGTGGTTTTTCTTCAACTTGGTGAGACTTATTGGGAAATCTTGGGGTGGGTTTTTATGTTCTGCCTTTGCTCACCAAGGGTATTGATCCCTCTTTTTGGGCACTAGGTCTCCAGTGCAGCAGAAAACAAGCTTGCTCCCTCCTCACTATGACTTCCTCTCACATATGTTTATACATGGCTATCATGTCTCCTCTCAGCCTTCTCTTCTGCAGGCTAAACACGCTCAGCTCTTTAAGCTGCTCCTCATAGGGCTTGTTCTCCAGACACTTGATCATTTTAGTTGCCCTCCTCTGGACACATTCCAGCTTGTCTGTGTATAAAATTTATTGCTTTTGACCAAAGGCCGTTGCAAGTCCAAAATAAAAAAGAGCGCGCACACAAAACAATACATATGGAATTTGCATAGTAGACAATAAAAGGTTACCAGTTACTTATACACCATGAGTCACATTTAAACCTTCTTAAACCAGATTATCTCCTTTACATAGGACAGCCATCTCCGCTATGTGCCTCCTCCTAATCTTCTTAGCCGCAAGGGCAAACAGGGCTACGCGCCAGGTCGTATATTTATCTGTATCCATAAGGAGGTAGAGTAGTATCTCTTGAGGATTCAGAAAGATTTTGTTGTCCAGTAAAGGTAAGATAAAGCGCTCCCTAGGATCTTTCTGTAGGGGGCAGCACATTAAGTAATGTACCAAGTCCTCTGGGTAGGGGCAACCAGCAATACATCTTCGTTCAATTTTGGGGACTTTTTTAAGCCTCCCGTCCCTTTCCGCTGAATCAAACATATTTAGTCTGAGCTCTATGACTTCCTCTCACATATGTTTATACATGGCTATCATGTCTCCTCTCAGCCTTCTCTTCTGCAGGCTAAACACGCTCAGCTCTTTAAGCTGCTCCTCATAGGGCTTGTTCTCCAGACACTTGATCATTTTAGTTGCCCTCCTCTGGACACATTCCAGCTTGTCAACATCTCCCTTCAATTGCAGTGCCCAGAATTGGACACAGTATTCCAGGTGTGGTCTAACCAAGGCAGAATAGAGCATGGGGAGCATGACTTCCCTGGATCTAGGCACTAGACTCCTATTGACGCAGGCCAAAATCCCATTGGCTTTTTTTTTTGCCAGCGCATCACATTCCTGGCTTATGTTTAACTCCCTGTCCACGAGGACTCCAAGATCTTTTTCACACGTCCTGCTCTCGAGCCACATTTTCCCCATTCTGTATTATTGCATTTCCTTTTTTTTCTGCCTAAGTGGAGTCTCTTGCATTTGTCCCTGTTGAACTACATTTTGTTAGTTTTGGCCCATCATCTCTCTAATCTTTTAAGATCGTTTTGAATTCTGCTCCTATCTTCTGGAGTATTGGCTCTCCCTCCCAATTTAGTATCGTTTGCAAACTTGATGATCCTGCCTTCCAACCCTTCATCCAAGTAATTAGTACAGATATTGAACAGAACCGGGCCCAGGAAGGAACCCTGCTGATGGCACTCCACTTGTCATCTCTTTCCAGGATGAAGGGGAAGCATTGGTGAGCACCCTCTGGGTTCGCTCATTTCGCCAATTACAGATCTACCTAACCGTAGTTCTGCCTAGCCCACATTTATTTATTTATTTATTTATTTTAATTTACATCATTTTTACCCCATTCTTCTCACCCCCATAGGAAGACTCAGAGTGGCTAACAATGGCAACAATTCGATGCTGCAATAAATTACAATAAAATAATAATAATAATACACTTTATTTATATCCCGCTCTTCTCACCCCGAAGGGGACTCATAGCGGATTACAGGTACACATACTTAGCAGACAATCCCTGCCGTTTCCACATACAGACATATAGATTAACAGAGGCAAATTCTGGCCACCAGGGGCAGCTGACGCACTCCTCATCTCTCAGCATTCCCAGTGTCTCTTGTTGTTCCTTCCGCATTCCTCAGCGTTCCTGGAGTTCCTTAATGCCCTCATAATTCAGTCAACATTTGCCTCCCCACTTAATGTGGTACCTTTATCTCCTACTTGACAGATGCAACTGTCTTTCGGGTTGCAAAGGTCGACAACAGGCTACACAATAGGCCGAGAGCCCACCTCGACCCAGGAAGGCCTCGAACTCATGACCTTCTGGTCAGTAGAGATCTTATGCAGCTGACACCCAGCCAGCTGCGCCACATTCCCGTAAAACACAATAAAAACATACAAACATCGTAGATTAAAAACAACATTAGTAAACAGTCATAAAGCCTTTTCCATTACAACAATCACAGGTCATATTCAGTGTTCAGTGGCATTATATCCATTAGCCAAACGCCTGGTTCCACAACCACGTCTTTAATTTTCTTCTGAAAGAAAGGAGGGAGGATGCCAATCTGACTTCGCCGGGGAGCGAGTTCAATAGACTGGGGGTCACCACCAAGAAGGCCCTGTCCCTCGTCATCTCTCCCCCCCCCCCCGGCCTTGTATGTGAAGCTTGTGGTACAGAGAGCAAGCACATTTGACTAGTTTGTTTGCCAGCAGGTCATGGGGACTTTGTCGAAGGCGTTACTGAAATCCAGGTATGCTACTGAAATGATATAGGATCTTGGCCATGGTGTTCCCCCAAACAATAAAAAGAGGCACTTCATATTATAAATATTACTCATCTACTGTGTGAGTCTGGGATGGTGCACATTGAATAAAACTATGTCAGGACAAAGAAAAAGGGCGGAATAAGATCTATACTCAGGTTGACAGTTCCCATCCCAGCACTGAAATGGACTCTATATTCGTTGAGTTCTCAAGTGCAGTTTGACATATTTTCCTAGAAAAAGACAGAGAGAAAGAGAGCAAATACTCAATGATGGGATAGTTAACAGAGGAGACTTATAAAGACATAAGTTGCTGTGTGTGAGATAGAGAAAATTGCCGTGGAACTTGTCAGAATGGAGGGTCATGATCGGTAAAGCAATATAGTCATCACCTTCCGGAACAACATTTCTCTTCTCTGTTCAAATCTATCTACAGGTCGAAATATCTATCTTTGTAAGTACTCACATTCAAACTGAGTTATAGATAGAGGGGATGGAGAGAAGAAAAATTAGGGTCTAGAATTTGGTTAGTATTCAGAAGCGCCAGCTTACGCAGAGAAGGCTAGTAAAGACCTTGTAAAGCTACAACTCCCATGATTCCATAGCATGGGATTTCAAGTGGCACCAAACTTTATTGATTCTACAGCATAGATCAGGGGTGGGCAACCTAGGGCCCATGGGCCAGATGCGGCCCTGCAGCCAATTCTGTCCGGCCCAGGGAGAAGGGGGTTGGGGCCAAGAGGAAGGGGTGCCGCTGCTGCCGTCCCATCGCGGGCTCTGTGTGGCCTGTGTTGGCAGACAGGCCGGAAGAGTGGTGGCTTTGGAGTGCCGGCCATCCCTGGAGGTGATCCGGGCCTGCAGCGGGAGCATTCGGCGACCTACGGCAGCTGATCGCCCTGGCGACCCGGAAGACTTGATCATCTTCCGGGTCGCCATGGTGATCAGCCGCCTCAGATCACTGACTGTTCCCCCTGCAGGCCCAGATCGCCTTCATGGTTTGGCAGGCACTCCATAGCAGGGCAATCAGCTGGGGAACGGCTAGGGGTGAGAGCGGACGGAGGCCTGCACCTTCCGATCGCCTGCTGCTCTGATTTCCTCTGCTGCGGTGGCAGCTGGGTCCGCTTTGCCATCCTCTGGGCTGGGTCCATTGGGCCATTACATCTTGGTTCGCACCTTGTCTTCTTGAATTTTATTTTATTTTAGTGGTTTTTATTATTATTTCATAATAATTTTATAATAATTTTATTATAATAATATAATAAATAATATAATATAATGTTATATTATTGTAACGACTCTTCAATACTCGATAAGGATCACGCGTAGGTTGTAGCACGGTCCAACACGATTTTATTGTAGGTACGACACATGTGAAGCAAAAGCACCGTCCCGCCACCCAAACACACCTTATATACCCCGAGCCCCTCCCCATTGCCCATGCAATGTCCAAGCAGGGTTGCACCATGTCCGGTGATTCAGCATATCCCATAGTCCAAAGGGATGTGACCTCATGGCCCCATGAGTCAGCGTTATGAGTCCAATTGTCCAATGTCCAGGCTCGGAGGAGTTACCTCACTTCCCTCCAGAGCCACACACACATCTGGAAGTTACGTCACTCCCACTTGACTCAGCACCGGCTCTATGCAGCTGGAGCCAAGGTCATCAAATAACTGGGACAAAGGTCGGTGCAATTTCATGGCAGGATGGCAGCCTGAACTTCTCCTAAGCTCAGGTCTCCCAATCCTGACATAATGGTCTCCTCCACCACGTCCTCCCCCTAGAAGATAAAATACATTCAATCTGGAGGAGGAAAAGGGCCCACATATCTCTTTAAAAGACTACAGTGGAAGGTGGGATGAACCTTCCCTAAACTCTTGGGCAGCAGGAGGGTATATGAAACTCTATTTACCGCATTCTTAATCCTAAATGGCCCAATGTACTTCGGACTCAATTTCTTCGATGGATAGCCTAATTTCAGATTCTGTGTAGACAGCCAGACCAAGTCCCCCTCACTATACTCCTCCCCTTCCTGCCTCTTCCGGTCTCCAAACAACTTGTAGGAACGCTGTGCCTTTCCCAAAGCTGCCGCCACCTCTTTCCAATCCTCTTGGGCTCGCATCCTCCATTCCACTTTCTCCTCCCCCCCCCCAACTCCAACAGCTGGGGCAAAGGAGCCACCTCCTGTCCATAGACCACCTCGAAAGGGGACCTTCCAGTGGAGGAGTGTACTGAACTGTTATAGGCTACCTCAGCATAAGGCAACAGATCGGACCAATTATTCTGTTCCTTGTTGCTAAAAATACGCAAATAAGACCCCAACGATTTCTGAGCCCTTTCTACGCCGCCATTGCAACAAGGATGATAAGAAGTCGTCAGACGTCTCTGAGCCCCCAACACCTCCAAGAACCGCTCCCAAAATTGGGCAGTAAACTGGACTCCACGATCACTCAGAACCTGCTCCGGGCACCCATGCAAACGGTACACATGCTGCACATATAATTCAGCCAGCCTTTCTGCACTAGGCAACCCCTTCAACGGAATAAAATGGGCCTGCTTAGAGAACATATCTAGCACAGTCCAAATGTACTTGTAGCCCCGGCTTGAGGGCAACTCCCCCACAAAATCCGTACTGACATGCGTCCACGGCCTCACAGGAGTAACTACCACTTGAATCAACCCCTGCGGCTTCGCAGAGGGAACCTTATTCCTAGCACACGTCTCACAACACTCTACATACTTCTTCACCTCAGCCCTCATGCCTGGCCACCAATACCTCTTCTTTAGGGTCAAAAGAGTTTTCGTGACCCCCCAATGACCAGCAGATCTATGATCGTGATTCAACCTCAGTACCTTTTCTCTCATACTCTGAGGGACATACACCTTACCTCCCATAATCCACAAACCGTTCAATGACTTACATTCTTTCCCATGACTCTGTAACCACACATCACCTACATAACCCTTCTGCAACTCTAAACTCCATTCGTCTACCACTCCTTCTTCCTTCTTAATCTCACACGCCGTTTGGGACCTTGTCTGCACAGCCAGACCCCAATGCTCCCTGGCAAACACCTCTCCGGACTTATGCAACTCATTCTCTCCGGGACAAAGCATCAGCCACCACATTCTCCTTGCCTCTTATATGCTGCAGCCGAAAATAAAACCTAGCAAAAAACTGAGCCCACCTCACCAATTTGGGAGACAACTTTTGAGGGTTTCTCAGATACTGGAGGTTCTGATGATCAGTCATCACCACAAAAGGGAAAGCAGCACCTTCCAAAAACTGCCGCCACGTTTGTAAAGCATTCCGCACAGCAAACGCCTCCTTCTCCCAGACGGGCCACTTCCGCTCATGCTCTCCAAACTTTTTAGAAAAGTAAGCACACGGCTTCAATCTGCCTCGCTCATCCTCCTGCAACAACACTCCACCATAAGCCCAAGCAGACGCGTCACACTGCACCACGAAGGGCTTTTCCACATCCGGATGCATTAATAAAGGTCCATCAGTAAAAGCTTTCTTTAATGCTACAAACGCCTCCTGACATTCCTTCGTCCAATCCAGTTTAGCACCTGGAGACTTAGTCCTCTTTGACTCACCCTTACCCTTGGTCCTCAATAACTCAGTAAGCGGGAGGGTTATCGCCGAAAACGCCGATATAAAAGTGCGATAGAAATTGGCCAACCCCAAAAAAGCCTGTAACTGCCTACGAGTCTGCGGAGCTTCCCAATTCAACACATCCTCCACCTTAGCCGGATCCATTGCAACTCCATCCCCACTAATCCTATATCCCAGGAAATCAATCTGAGCCTTGCCAAACTCACACTTACTCAATTTCACATACAGACTCGCTTGTCGCAACCTTTCCAACACCTCTCTTACTAAACTAACATGCTCATCTCTGGTGCGCGTCACAATCACAATATCATCCAAATACACAAACACCCCCTTATACATAAGGGGGTGCAACACCTCATTTATTAATTGCATGAAAATACCGGGAGCCCCCGCCAATCTGAATGGCATTACGACCCATTCGTACAGCCCGAGGGGGCAAGAGAAAGCAGTCTTCCATTGATCACTCCTCTTCACTCTCACCATATGAAACGCGTCAATCAAATCCAACTTGGTAAAAACTTTACCACCTCCCAACTGACCTAACAAATCCTTGATCAACGGTAAAGGATAACAATTGGTAGTACTGACAGCATTCAACCCTCTATAATCAATACACAACCGCAACCTGCCATCCTTCTTCTCACGAAACAAAACTGGGGCCGCAATGGGAGACTCGGACCTTCGAATAACCCCCTACTCAAATACCCATCTATCTGCTCCCTCAAAGCCTCCTTCTCTTTCACCGTCATGGCATATATCTTGGGCTTAGGTAAAACAGCTCCCTCCTTGACCTCTATACTACACTGTACATTGCGAAGGGGGGGAAGACCCTGAGCTAAGACCGGATTAAACACATCTGCATAATCCCAATACTCTACAGGCACCCCTTGCACTTCACTCTTATCCTCCTTCTTTTTATTAAGGGCACATTGTACAATTCCTGTCTTCCAATCAATCTTGGGGTTTGCCTGTTCTAACCATGGCATCCCCAACACCACCTCATGCCCTTTAATGGGGGCTACCACAAAATCAATATCCCCCTCCCAGGGTCCCACCCGACCCTTTAAATCTTTAGTCCCCACAGAGAACGGACCACCCTCAATAAAAGACCCATCCAACTGAGCAAAAGTTATGGGCGTTTCTAAGGGTTTTGTCCCCCCACCCAACTCTCCTATCAACTTTGGGGACATAATGTTCTCTGAACATCCGCAGTCTACTAAAGCTTTCCTTTCCACAATCTTATCCCCTTTATACAATCCCAAGGTACATTGTATATTAGAGCTCACCCCAACACTTTTTTTATCATCATTGTCCCCACTTGCTGCTTTAGCAGAGGCCACCTTCACTGGCTCCAGCACCTGCCTCTGCCGGCATTGGGACGCAAAATGACCGAGTCGAGAACAAATGAAACAAAGGCCCCGTCCCATTGTTGGCCTCCTCGTAACACTGGATCGGTTGTCACCACCGCGTCTAGCCTCTCCTCCTCGGAATCGCCCTTCCACCGCACCACGACTGGACCCCCTGGATCTCGCAGGCTGGAAACGACGCCGCTGCACCTGGGCAAGGATTCCCTCCACACTGCCGGCCAACTGGATCCACCCATCAACGTCGCCAGGATCATCCCGATGCAGACACCACTCAAGGATCTCCTTCCGCAATCCGTCCTTAAACAACTCAAGTAGGGTAGCAGGGGACCACTCAGCGATTTTTCCAGCCAACCCCATAAACTCTTCTGCATATTCGGTGACGGACCGGGATCCCTGGGTCAGGCAGCGCAGCGCTTCCTTGGCTTTAATCCTCTCCAATGGATCTCAAAACCTATTCGAATCGCCTTCAAAAAATCTTTTACAGATCTTAAACACGGGTCCCGGCGGTCATGGCATTGGACATACCATTCAGCTGCCCTTCCTTTGAACACCGCTCCGATGGCCCGCACTCGGCTGCTGTCGCTGGGATAAAGGTGACCGTAGTCCTCCATATGATCTTGCACCGCAGCAGCAAAAAAGGCCACTTTACAGGCTTCACCTTCAAATTCAACCCGTAATGGCTCTTTCTTCATGCGGGCCCCGAATTCCTGAGACAACACTTCCCTCCCTTGAGGGACCTCTGGCCGGGTAACACCTCTTCCCATGCCAGCCGGTTGCGCCGGGCACCTCATCTGAGCCGGATTTCCTCCTGGACGGCCGCCAACAGTCCACACTCCCAAGGGAGATCTAGGACGCTCAACCGATACTCCGCCATCCATCCAGGAATAGTAAGTGAAGTCTCCTCCTCCCGGGCACTCCACATGGACTCCATCGCTCTCTCTTCGGGACATGGCCCGAGACATTCTTCTCATGGTCTGCTCCATAGCTTCCATCTTACACTTCATCACTTCCAGTTCTGAAGGTGATGCAGGTTCCGTGGTTTCACTACCACACTCCATCAGATTCATCTGCACTGGCCTGTCCTTCGGCACAGTCTCTTTGGGCCAACGCACCTCTGGATCCGCCTGAGCTGACCAGTCCTTCGGAACAGCTTCCACGATCCCTCCGGCCCTCCGGACCTCCATCCGAGCTGGCCTGTCCTTCGGCACAGTCTCCCTGGTCCCGCACACATCCGGATCCCCTCGAACTGACCAGTCCTTCGGAACAGTTCCTCCGATCCTTCCAGCCCCCCAGACTTCTGCCTGTCTGGAGCCATAGCGCTCTCTCCTTCGGCGGGCCACTTCCAAGCTCACCTGAGCTTCCCATAGTCGCTCCGCTTCTCCAAACTCTTCCTCCTGGGCAACCGCTCCTTCCATCATCTCACGGCACTCATCCGGGCACCCCACTTGGTCAAGGGTGGTCCAATCCCACTCCATAGTACGCCGGATTTCCTCAGGGGCCGAATCCCATCCATCGATATACTCCTCCTCTCTCCAAGCCAACCTCTCCATTGCTGGGATAGTTGAAAAAAGGGCTTTTGCTTCTGTAACGACTCTTCAATACTCGATAAGGATCACGCGTAGGTTGTAGCACGGTCCAACACGATTTTATTGTAGGTACGACACATGTGAAGCAAAAGCACCGTCCCGCCACCCAAACACACCTTATATACCCCGAGCCCCTCCCCATTGCCCATGCAATGTCCAAGCAGGGTTGCACCATGTCCGGTGATTCAGCATATCCCATAGTCCAAAGGGATGTGACCTCATGGCCCCATGAGTCAGCGTTATGAGTCCAATTGTCCAATGTCCAGGCTCGGAGGAGTTACCTCACTTCCCTCCAGAGCCACACACACATCTGGAAGTTACGTCACTCCCACTTGACTCAGCACCGGCTCTATGCAGCTGGAGCCAAGGTCATCAAATAACTGGGACAAAGGTCGGTGCAATTTCATGGCAGGATGGCAGCCTGAACTTCTCCTAAGCTCAGGTCTCCCAATCCTGACAATTATATTATAATTTCAATATATTATAATGTCTATATATATATGTATACTATAATATAATAATTATGATATTAATACTAATAATATATGAATATGTCTTGATATATTAATATGTTAATATTAATGATGTGTAATATATAGTAAATATAGTAAGTAAATGAATAAATAAATAATGTAGATTAGAATGCAGTTCCGCCTTTAGGTGCGTCCCTCCATAATATTTTTTGGCTCTCGTGTGGCCCCTTGGAAAAAAAATAATTGCCCACCCCTGGCATAGATGTACCATTAGACCAGGGGGAAACCTCTTCCTAAAAGGGACATGAAGAAAATCATGGTGCCTACTCTTATAGTGGCTAATAGGGGGTGTGCAAATCTTTGTTTTTAAATCGTAAGTTGTATCTAATTCGTAAGGTTTGTATATACGAAAAGATATCTAGAAATAGGGAGGAGTTCTTTTTGCTTCGAGCCAACTATTTGCAAATAAAGCCTTATTCACTTGACTCAAGTCATTCATGTCGTCCATCCCAGTGCTGCCCCCTTGAAAGCAGAAAAGAAGGGAATCTCTGAGAGTGTGCGGAGTTCCCCCTTCAATGACAAAGTCGCTTCGTTATAGTTATGATACGGACCCCATCCAATTTTGGAAACACTTTATTATTTATTTATTTTAAAATTTATTTAGGACTTTTATATCCATATCTTCTCGACCTCTGTAGAGGGACTCAGACCGCCAGACAGAAAGAATTCAATGCTAACATTAAAAATCTAAAACATCATAATTCCACAATAAAATTGCCAGATACATATAAAATAAATTACATAAATAGCCGATCGCCAAGGTAAAATCATGTCCAACTCAGTCCGCATATTCAGTCCATATATTGTGCTCAATAACTTCAGTTGATTTCCACCTCCGCCATCATTCTGCAAAAGCCTCACTAGCTTCCATAAGGTCAGGAGGGAAGGGGCAGACCTCATTTCATTTGGGATGGAATTTCCAGCGGGGGGCCACTACAGAAAAGGCCCTGTCTCTCATCCCCACCAGCCGTGCCTGCAAAAGTGGTGGGACCGAGAGCAGGGCCTCTCCAGATGACCTTAACACTCTTGATGGTTCATAGGGGAGAATACATTCGGACAGGTAAACTGGGCCGGAACCATATGGGGTTTAGAAATTATCCCCTCCTATTTTCACAATGAGTATTGAAACTCCCCCCCATTGATTCCACTGGCTGAATGGCTCCTGGATACAGCAAGACAGAGCCAGTGTGATTTCATGTTTTGACCATTGTACTAGAATTTTAGATTGAACAGAATTTGAATTTCTGTTCAATGATGGAGACATTCTGGGTGACCTTAGTCAAGTCACATTTCCTCACCTTCAGAGGAAGGCAGTGATGAACTCGCTCTGAAGCAGCTTACCTGACCGAAAGTATCTCCCTCTACGTCCCACCTCAAAGTTTAAGATCTACTGGGGAGGCTCTGCTCTCGGCCATGCCTTTGGCGCAAACACGCATGGTGGTGATGAAAAACAGGGCCTTCTCAGTGATGGCCCCCCTGCCTGTGAACCTCGCTCCCCGGCGAAATCAGGTCAACTGCATCCCACCTCGCCTTCAGGAGGAAATTGAAAACGTGGTTGTGGGAGATGGCCTTTGGGTAGCTGGCCGATAATTGACAATGACAAAGATGATAATGCTATGGAAAATGGACTATGGACAGGCTTCCGATTGTGTTGTGTTCGCTGAATTGGATTCTAGATCAGGCTAGACGGCCAGTATTATTGTAAATGGCTTTTTAATTTTAAATTAATGTAACACTAATTTTATGTATCATTCATATGTAATTATATGTATTATCTTGTATGTAGTGGCATCGAATTGTGCCGGCCATAAGCCGCCCTGAGTCCCCCTCCGGGGGTTGAGAAGGGCGGGATACAAATGTTTGAATTAATTAATTAATTATTAATTAAATAATAATTAATAATAATTAATTATTATTATAATTAATAATAAATAACAAATCTTTGGTCCCGCACACATCCGGGATCCCTCGAACTGACCAGTCCTTCGAACAGTTCCTCCGATCCTTCCAGCCCCCAGACTTCTGCCTGTCTGGAGCCATAGCGCCTCTCCTTCGGGCGGGCCACTTCCAAGCTCACCTGAGCTTCCCATAGTCGCCCGCTTCTCCAAACTCTTCCTCCTGGGCAATCGCTCCTTCCATCATCTCACGGCACTCATCCGGGCACCCCACTTGGTCAAGGGTGGTCCAATCCCACTCCATAGTACGCCGGATTTCCTCAGGGCCGAATCCCATCCATCGATATACTCCTCCTCTCCAAGCCAACCTCTCCATTGCTGGGATAGTTGAAAAAGGGCTTTTGCTTCTGTAACGACTCTTCAATACTGATAAGGATCACGCGTAGGTTGTAGCACGGTCCAACACGATTTTATTGTAGGTACGACACATGTGAAGCAAAAGCACCGTCCCGCCACCCAAACACACCTTATATACCCCGAGCCCCTCCCCATTGCCCATGCAATGTCCAAGCAGGGTTGCACCATGTCCGGTGATTCAGCATATCCCATAGTCCAAAGGGGATGTGACCTCATGGCCCCATGAGTCAGCGTTATGAGTCCAATTGTCCAATGTCCAGGCTCGGAGGAGTTACCTCACTTCCTCCAGAGCCACACACACATCTGGAAGTTACGTCACTCCCACTTGACTCAGCACCGGCTCTTTCCAGCTGGATCCAAGGACATAAAATAACTGGGACAAAGGTCGGTGCATTTCATGGCAGGATGGCAGCCTGAACTTCTCCTAAGCTCAGGTCTCCCAATCCTGACAATTATATTATAATTTCAATATATTATAATGTCTATATATATATGTATACTATAATATAATAATTATGATATTAATACTAATAATATATGAATATGTCTTGATATATTAATATGTTAATATTAATGATGTGTAATATATAGTAAATATAGTAAGTAAATGAATAAATAAATAATGTAGATTAGAATGCAGTTCCGCCTTTAGGTGCCCCTCCATAATATTTTTTGGCTCGTGTGGCCCCCCTTGGAAAAAAAAAATACTGCCCACCCCTGGCATAGATGTACCATTAGACCAGGGGAAACCTCTTCCTAAAAGGGACATGAAGAAAATCATGGTGCCTACTCTATAGTGGCTAATAGGGGTGTGCAAATCTTTGTTTTTAAATCGTAAGTTGTATCTAATTCGTAAGGTTTGTATATACGAAAAGATATCTAGAAATAGGGAGGAGTTCTTTTGCTTGCGAGCCAACTATTTGCAAAATAAAGCCTTATTCACTTGACTCAAGTCATTCATGTCGTCCATCCCAGTGCTGCCCCCTTGAAAGCAGAAAAGAAGGGAATCTCTGAGAGTGTGCGGAGTTCCCTTCAATGACAAAGTCGCTTCGTTATAGTTATGATACGGACCCCATCCAATTTTGGAAACACTTTATTATTTATTTATTTTAAAATTTATTTAGGACTTTTATATCCATATCTTCTCGACCTCTGTAGAGGGACTCAGACCGCCAGACAGAAAGAATTCAATGCTAACATTAAAAATCTAAAACATCATAATTCCACAATAAAATTGCCAGATACATATAAAATAAATTACATAAATAGCCGATCGCCAAGGTAAAATCATGTCCAACTCAGTCCGCATATTCAGTCCATATATTGTGCTCAATAACTTCAGTTGATTTCCAATCTCCGCCATCATTCTGCAAAAGCCTCACTAGCTTCCATAAGGTCAGGAGGGAAGGGGCAGACCTCATTTCATTTGGGATGGAATTCCACAGCCGGGGGGCCACTACAGAAAAGGCCCTGTCTCTCATCCCCACCAGCCGTGCCTGCAAAAGTGGTGGGACCGAGAGCAGGGCCGCTCCAGATGACCATAACACTCTTGATGGTTCATAGGGAGAATACATTCGGACAGGTAAACTGGGCCGGAACCATATGGGGTTTAGAAATTATCCCCCCCCTCCTATTTTCACAATGAGTATTGAAACTCCCCCCCCCCCATTGATTCCACTGGCTGAATGGCTCCTGGACCTTGGGATACAGCAAGACAGAGCCAGTGTGATTTCATGTTTTGACCATTGTACTAGAATTTTAGATTGAACAGAATTTGAATTTCTGTTCAATGATGGAGACATTCTGGGTGACCTTAGTCAAGTCACATTTCCTCACCTTCAGAGGAAGGCAGTGATGAACTCGCTCTGAAGCAGCTTACCTGACCGAAAGTATCTCCCTCTACGTCCCACCTCAAAGTTTAAGATCTACTGGGGAGGCTCTGCTCTCGGCCATGCCTTTGGCGCAAACACGCAGGGTGGTGATGAAAAACAGGGCCTTCTCAGTGATGGCCCCCCTGCCTGTGAACCGCGCTCCCGCGAAATCAGGTCAACTGCATCCCACCTCGCCTTCAGGAGGAAATTGAAAACGTGGTTGTGGGAGATGGCCTTTGGGTAGCTGGCCGATAATTGACAATGACAAAGATGATAATGCTATGGAAAATGGACTATGGACAGGCTTCCGATTGTGTTGTGTTCGCTGAATTGGATTCTAGATCAGGCTAGACGGCCAGTATTATTGTAAATGGCTTTTTAATTTTAAATAAATGTAACACTAATTTTATGTATCATTCATATGTAATTATATGTATTATCTTGTATGTAGTGGCGTCGAATTGTGCCGGCCATAAGTCGCCCTGAGTCCCCTCCGGGGGTTGAGAAGGGCGGGATACAAATGTTTGAATTAATTAATTAATTATTAATTATAATAATAATTAATTATTATTAATTATTATTAATTAATAATAAATAACAAATCTTGCCAATAAAACCCTGTGACAGGTTCACCTTAGGGCTTGAAGGCACACAACAAGAGCAGCAGCAACAATATAGCAAGCTGAGGGAATCCATAACCAGGAATTGTTTGCATCTCCAAGTCTGTGCTGGAAAAGAAGGAGTCAGCTGACGTCACCTGACTTACACCACCTTCTTGGTGTAAAAAAAAAGCTTATTGTTGGGGTTATTGATCCACTTGGCAGCCCTTTCATTTTGCCAGAACCAGATGGCAGCAGTACGTCTTGTACCCTTATCTGACAGATGTCACTCACCAGTCTATGATTCTCTGTGGCACTATTGTTTAAGTCTGGTTCATGGGCTCCATCCCTTCCCGACCCCCTTTCCCCTCGACACAGATGCGACCCAATACACCTACTCCACAGACAATCGATGAGTTTTGACCTATGTGCTTTAAAAGGTCATGGAAGAGCCGTGTCTTCTGGAATGCGGTCCTTACCTCCGTGAATCATAGTAACTAAATGCTGTAATTATCATTCCCCGGGGCCACATCAAATGTTATTTAACAGCCAGCCCTCTCATTGTGGCATGTCTCTCAAAAGTCTCCCCACCCAAGGGACAGGCCATCTATTATAAAAGGAACTTTTCTGACCCCATTAGCCGGAGAGGCAGAAGTAACTTTGAACTACAGACACGGAGAGAACGGTTTGCAACCCCTCGTCCACCAGGGACATCCTTTGACATTAGGTAACCCTTAAATAATGGAAAGCCAATTTTGAGCTCAGGTGTTACATACTTTATAAATTGCTCTAGGTGAAGATAGGATATGGGGTTGAGGCTTAGGTCTTACCAAGTTATGGAGAGCCCTTCTGGATCAACCCAAAGTCTCCACTAGTGCTGTCAAATAAATGTCATGAGAAAGTCAGAACAGTCTACTATGGATTGAGTAAAGTCTTACATAATCCAGAGCCCTATGTATATAATGACCAACCACTACCTATGGAAGGTCTGCAAGCAACTGCATTATCCATCTTAGGAACTCTGACAATTTCCCCAATATATAATAATTACATAACTATAATAATAATAATAATTTGATTTCTTTCTATAGTTGTTATTTTTCTGACACAAAAACACAGTATGTCACAGTAAACGAGATATATATGCTAGATTTTGTATCATAAAATTACAAGTCGAACACTTCCCAAGCGTCCAGAGGCGGTCCTACAGGTAGGCCAAGTAAGCGGCCGCATTGGGCGCCATCTGGGAAGGGGGCGCCATCCTGGCCTCATGGGGCGCCATCCTGGCCTCATGGGGCGCCATCCTGGCCTCATGGGGCGCCATCCTGGCCCTGTCGATGTTCCCCAGCTGCCTGCTTTTGGGCCGCGGCCTTGTGCGCTCCGACGCCGCTTCTGGACATGCACAGAGGTTTTCGCGCAGGCGCAGTTGCTCCAGCGCTGAAGTTGAGCGCAGGAGCAACTGCACATGCGCGAAAACCTCCGCGCATGCCCAGTAGCTTCCTTGCGCAGAAGCCTGTAAGCAAAGCACTCCCTATCAGGCAGGCAGGGAGTGCTTCCCCTCTCCCTTTGTCTCTGCTGTGTGCGCGTTTGCGGGGAAGGAGAAAAGAATCAGTGAAGGAAGTGTAAGTGAAGGAATGAATGAAGGGCTTTCCTCCTCCTCCTCCTCTGTGACCTCTTCTCTCCCTCCTTCTTTTCTTTGGCTCTATTTCTGTCTAGACCGGAGGGGCCTGAGGCTATGAGGAGTTGTGGGAGTTGGAGTCCAAAACACCTAGAGGGAGGGAGGGCCCAAGTTTGCCCAGGCCGCGCTGCCTGTATTCGACCTCATTTGAACATTTTGGCTGTTTTTCTATTTACATTTACATTTACATTGGGATCCTAATTTTGGACTTATGGGAGACTCCTATGAATTATGAGACGGATGATAGGTAATATATTCTGATTTTGATGCATTTACATTGCATTTCTTGTTGATTATTATACAGTTCTGCTTAATATTGTCATACAATATAATAAAATACAATATAACAATAGAATAATGATATATTTTATATTACATGTAATATTGCAAACAATAGTGCAGTATAGTGGTATTGTACAAAATAGTAATATATAATATTTTATTTTACTTTATTTTGGGTTATTTGAGTTTTATAGCAGTAATGAAAATATTTAGTAGAGGATAATTTTATTTAAATAAATAATTTTATTTATTATTTATGAATTCTCCTGGGGACAGAGCTACCTCCAAAAACCATTTCTGTGTTCCTGTAATAGTTGCTAGGCCTGTTTTCGAATGGAAAAATGTGTTTTGGGAGTCGCATCGGATATTGGTTTTGCTCTGGCTTCAGATGTGAATCACTTCCGATTTTTAAGTGATTTTATCAAAAGGGATTAGGATGTATTCCGATAATTGGAAGTATTTGGAAGTAGCATCCGCAATTGCACAATGCGTGAAAATCAGCAGAAGGGAGAGTCAAAACTATGGGAATCCCATTTCCATCCGTTTTTGATCGCTAGTAATGACAAAACTAGCCACTGGTACAAAATATTAAGCACTGTTAACACATTAAGAAACCATTTTTAAAATGGGACGTAAAATTAAAATGGCATCCGAGAGCCCTTTCCAAGAATGGCGACGGAGCTCTCGGAATGGCGAATCCACTTCCTGTTTGGGGCGCTGTTCTCGATATCGCTTCAATTATCGAAAGTCCGAAAAAAACATCCGAAAATTGGAAGTATCCAATTATTAGAAACAGGCCTAATTGTTGTAAATCTTCATATTTTTTCTCATAGGTAAGAATGAACAATTTCCCCTTTTTTTCTTCCTACTGTGAGGACATTCTTGAAAATTGCACCATTTTTGAGAAGGATTCTTCAAAGTCCTGCTGGCGAATAGAGAACAAAGAGCAGCCCAATTAGGTCTCTCATTGAAGAGAGTTCAACTGCCCAAAAACAACAACAACAAGAAAATGGGTGAATGATATAGATTTGTTCATCTCATACAAGACAGTCGAGTAGGTTTAACCAAGTTGGACATTCATATTAATGTTATTGCTACAAATCCAGGACAACAAACTGAGTCCGTGTTTCTGAGAGGCACCAATCTTTAATTTGTCATAAATGCCGCTGAACACAATCAAGCATTCTTTGGGCATTTTGACGGGAGAGTTAATGGAGCCCAAGTCATCAGACACACTTAGTTTCCAAGTTGTGTTATTACTTGCAGACAGAAATCAATGGGCCAATATATTAAGCCAATCACTGCAGCCGTTAAAGTACTAGGATAGTTTAAGATGCAAATTCACTCAGGCTTAATGGAGCCTTCCTCCCTCCCTTCTTGCAAAAGTTCAATTGATCAAGGCATAATGCATGAAAAATATAACTGAGTTGTGGTCTGATATTGAAGAAAACATAGTGGGGGTGCATAGTAAATGAATCCTGATTACTTGTATTTTTTTCTTCAAACTTTGCAGCATTATCCTATTAAGTGAAATAGGAAGTAACAGAAATCTTATCCGATTTGTGTTCCACTTTTTCATATATAGCACTTTGATCAAGGGGTCTAATCAGATCAATATCTCTGATTTGGGTAGTAAGCTTTTCACAATTCACAAAAATGTTACGGCAAAGCCAAAGCCTAGCATGAACCAAACAAATTCATGTATGGAAGCAAAGATACCGATTGAAAATCAAGAAGAGATGAATTGCGAGCAGAATGTAACTCTTGACTCTCCCATATCCACGGTTATGATGAATCCCTCCCAAATACAGAAGCCTAAATTTCACTGTGAGGCTCAACTAGAGTAAGTCTATTCCTACCTATGATTGTGAAGGCCAATCAAAGTGCCATAATAATGTAATTAAGAATACAAGAAGGTCTGTGATGGGTCAAACTCAAAGCCTATGTAATCCAGCATTGTCTTCTCGCATGAAAAGTCCACCAGTAGAACTTGAAGGTAAGAGAGACATTCTCTTAAGGCAGTGTTTCTCAACCTTTCTCAGGCCGTGACCCTTTAATACAGTTCCTCATGTTGTGGTGACCCCAAACATAAAATGTATTTGTTGCTACTTCATAACTGTAATTTTGCTACTGTTATGAATCATAATGTAAATATCTGATATGCAGGATGTATTTCATTCACTGGACCAAATTTGGCACAAATACACAACACGCCCAAATTTTAATACTGGCGGGGTTGGTGGGGATTGATTTTGTCTTTTGGGAGTTGTAGTTGTTGCCATTTATAGTTAACCTATAATCAAAGAGCATTCTGAACTCCAGTAACAATGGAATTGAACCAAACTTGGCACACAGAACTCCCATGACCAACAGAATATGCTGGAAGGGTTTGGTGAGCATTGGCCTTTGGTTTTGGAGTCATAGTTCACCTACTTCAGAGCTGCCCATGAAGTCAATCGCGATCGACCAGTCAATCGCAGGTCCAAAGGAGGTCGATCGCAGCCAGATGGGGCCCTTCTGCCCTGCGTGCGGCGCACCTTCCGTGCACGCACACTATCCGCTTGGTGCACCTTCTGCATGGCGCACCATCCACGGTTGCTTCCAGACAAGAGAGAAGCAGGGCACTCTGCCCTGCCTGTCTCTTGCCAACAGCGGAGGCTCCATGGTTGCTTCCAGACAAGAGAGAGGCAGGGCGGAGCGCGAGGCGGGGCCTCCGGAGGCGAGAGAGAGACAGGGCGGAGTGCTCTGCTTCTCTCTCATCCAGAAGCAACCGTGGATGGTGCGCCGCGCGGAAGGTAAATCTTTTTGACTTGGTTGTTTTATAAGTAGCTCGCATGCTGAAAAAGTGTGAGCACCTCTGACCTACATCCAGAGAGCACCGTGGACTCAAAAGATGATGGATCTGGATCAAACTTGACACAAATACTCAATATGTCCAAATGTGAACACTGGCAGTGTTTGGGGAAAATAGACCTTGACATTTAGGAGTTGTAGTTGTTTGGGTTTATAGTTCACCTACTTGATCCCTTCCAACAATAGAATTGGACCCCCTTTAAGGGACTTGCTGACTTGAGCCTCCCTCCAACCTCACACACTTTCCCTCACCCGTGCATGCCATACGCTGAGCACGCCTGCTCTCCCCTCCCCACTTAGAGTCTCAGGAACAGCCCTCCTCTTGGCTGAGAGGCCAGTCAATCACAGGAGGAGGAGGGCTTTTGATGGGAGGATTCGCCATCTGTTTCCAAAAAGGAATAGAAGGACAGATGGAGAGATCTTCAGCCTTCTCTGCCAAAGGGGTTCCTAAGACCATCACAAATATATGTTTGCTGATGGTCTTTGGCAACCCCCGAAACCCCCTCACGACCCCCCAGGGGTCCCGACCCCCAGGTTGAGAAACGCAGATATCGGGCATAGTAAAATGACACCTCTTATATGGAGAAACTCTGTCTTAATGTTTCTCAAGAGCAGTATTGAGTAGTATAGCACTTCTAATATTGAGAGAAATATGCAGCCATTTTGACTAGTAGTAACTTTATCTACCAAATTGTCAGCTCATCTATATAAATAAAAATGTAATGCTAATTTGTGGGATTAATATAAATCAAAAACCACTGGACGAATTGACACGAAATTTGGACACAATACATCTATCAGGCCAATGAGTGACCATCACTCATAAAAATACAGAAAAAGACAGCAGAAGGGACTTTAAAAGCCAAAAAGCAAAAAGATGCTACAGCGCATGCGCAACATGACTCCCCCTGGCAAACAAAACACACAATAGCATATTTATTATTTATTTATTTACATCATTTGTATTCCGCCCTTCTCACCGCGCAGGGGACTCAGGGTGGATCACAATGCACATATACAGGCAAACATTCAATTCCATAGACATACAACATATATAGACAGACAACGAGCTACACAATTGGTCGAGAGCTCACCCTGACCTGGGCAGGCCCCGAACTCATGACCTTCTGGTCAGTAGAGATCTTATGCAGCTGACTCCCATCCAGCTGCGCCACATTCCCGGTGCATATCCACACTCTCTTCTGGACTACAGCTCCCAGCATCCCCTTTGGGAGATGAGAATGATCCAAATGCACTGCTTCCAAGCTGCAAGCTTTCTTCTCCTTGGATTTCTTTAAGAGCACCCAAATCCCTGCATATTTCTACTTTCCTATTCCTGGACTGCAACTCCCAGGAATCCTCCAGATAGATAAGATAGATTAGATCAGTGATTTTCAACCTTTTTTGAGCCATAGCACATGTTTTACATTTACAAAATCCTGGGGCACACCACCAACCAAAATGACACAAAATGACACTCTTAACACAGTAATACATATAGTTAATAAGTTTTTAAATGTATTTATACACTCACTTAGTGTGAAACCTGGGCCCTGTTCGGCATTTGCATTTTCCCTTCTCAAAAACTTCTCCATCACTGTCACTCGCTTGTCTTGCTGTGATCCCAAATTGCCACTGTCACTTGACGCGCAGCTGCAGCACTAACTCTAACTTTGTTTACTCTGAGCGAATCCAAGATGGTGTGACCATAGCACTCTCACATCACTTCTTAGGTGACGTGAGAGTGCTATGGTTCCATTTCTTAAAGAGACAGATGCGCCTTATAGTTGATATATGAATGAAGTTCGAAAATAATTTCCCACGGCACACCTGATGATCTCTCACGGCACACTAGTGTTCCACGGCACACTGGTTGAAAATCACTGGATTAGATAGAGGTAGGTAGGTAGATAAATTGATCAGGAGAACTGCTGGGAGTTGCAGTTCAAGAATAGATAGAGAAGGAAGAAATGGGAGAAAGAGGAAGGGAAAGAAAAGGGGAGTGGGAAGGAAGAGAAGAGAAGGAAGGAAGGGGAGAAAGAAAGGAGGGGAGAAAGAGGGAGGGAAGGTTGGCCACAGCAATGCGTGGAAGGTACAGCTAGTAAATAATAAGGTAAGACAATCTTCAGAGGTGATTATTTCTGATCTCCCTAAACTGCTCTGGGCAGTAACAACTATACTTTTAAATATAAATCAATAATGGGTAGAGAGGGCAAGATAATGTTCAGGTATGAAAGGTAGAACGGTGTCCTGAACACTTTCCGGTCCAGAGGTACAACACTGAAACAAACAAGACAGCACAAATAAAACCCGTGAAACTGAACGAAGGCTTTGTTACATTTCACCAACAATGGATTAGGGGCCAACGCTGGCTTTTGGAACGTAGATCGGAATCGCGAATACAGAAAAAACATGGCTCAAAGCTAGAAGCTTTCTACTGCAAACTTTAAAGAATGCCCTTTTACTACTCCCATCTTCAAACTAGGGAGATGATAAAAGGATTTCATTTTCTGCCAACAATTTCCTTCCGCTAATGTAAAAATCAACTTTAGATCTGATTTTTGTGTTGTTCTATATAGAAGGAGGTGGCGGGGGCAGAAGGGGAGGGAAGAGCCCCCTCGCCTTGAGCATTCGCATTTGTATTGGCTCCATGTTTAGTCGAGAGCTTTTTGTAAAATTGATGAATATTGTCTAAAGGCAAGTGCAGACAGGCAAACAGATCTGTATCTTCCGTAATCCATTTAGCCTGACACACATGTGCAGGGGACCAATTTCACTGCAATTCTTTCAGCGATGATGAAAAGTAAATGCGAGCAAAGTCGTGAACTTCATTTTGCAAGGAAACCTCTTGCAATCTAATGAGAGGAACTCAACAAAAGCATCGGTCTCCTCCACCTGACCCTGAGCCTCCTTAAGCAGATGGAGGATTCGGAGTCAATAAACCAAGACCAGGCATGGGAAGGGTGTGTTACAAAAGCTTTCATAGGATTGAATCAAAGAGTCATACCATTGGAAGCGACTCCAAGGGCCATCTAGTCCAACCCTATTACGCTATGCAGGAAGAGACCAGGGTTGAATGAAAAGTAATGCCTCTACCTTCGTTACTTATATTACAGCAACTGCACTGGCTACCAATTGAGTACCGGATCGTCTTCAAGGTGCTGGTGTTGACCTTTAAGGCCTTGTATGGTCTAGGGCCGGTGTACCTGAGGGACCGCCTTACCCCATATGTTCCCTCGAGATCACTGCATTCTTCAGAACCTCCTAGTAGTCCCCTCGATCCAGTCCTGTCGTCTGTCGATGACACGATCGAGAGCCTTCTCTGTGGCAGCACCATCCTCATGGAACTCCATGCCGGATGAGGTCCGTGCTATTAGAGAGTTGGGCCCATTTCGGAGAGCTTGCAAGACAGCTCTATTTAGGCAAGCCTTCAACCTTGCTGGCCCTTGAGTTAGCGCTCCCTGGAATGTTGATATTGTTATGTAGATGCCTGGTTAGATGTTGTATGTTTTTAGATTTTAGATTTTACTGCTGTTTATGCTATATGTTTAATGTGAGCCCGACGGAAGGAGCGGTATATAAGAGCGAATAAATAAATAAATAAATAAATACTTGGATTTGGATGGGAATATTTTAATAAATCAAACGCAGAAATAATCCCTAGAATGTGTTCTTTAATGACCACTTTTCACTTCTCAACATAATCACCAGACAATTGGATACATTTCTGCCAACAATGAACAAGTTTTCTGAAGCTGTCGCGGAAGAAGTCAACACTCTGTTTCCGCAAGCAGCGTCTCACAGTTCTCTCAACATCTTTATTAGGAGCATAATGATGTCCCCACAAATCTTCTTTCATTATCAGGAATGGAAATGCTGATTATGCTTGAAATTTCTCTGTGAGTAATACAACAATCATCCTGAATCAATCTGTCAACCTTTTATTATTTATTTATTGTTCACTTTTATATACCACTCCTCCCAGCAGGCTCGGTGCGGTTTACATAAAACAATATAATATACACATAAAACATTAAATTTAATAAAACACAAGGAATGGATAGAATTTCAGGAGGCGCTTAGATTGAAGGCCTGCTTTAAAAGGGTAGTCTTGCAGGCCCTCCGGAAAGGGGCTAACTCCGTGATAGCGCTTACTCCATCTGGTAACTCATTCCATAATGTCGGCGCCACCACGGAGAAGGCTCTTTGTCTTTTTGCTACGAGGCGGCAGGAATGGATTGATGGAATCACCAGAAGATTTTGTTCTTCTGAGCGCAACGATCTTGGGGGAACGTATGGGGTGAGGTGGTCCCTCAGGTACACTGGCCCCAGACCATACAAGGCCTTAAAGGTCAAAACCAGCACCTTGAAAACAAGGTACTCTATTGGTAGCCAGTGCAATTGCTGTAAAATTGGTGTAATGTGCTCTCTTGCTGATGCACCCACTAGCAATCGAGCGGCAGCATTTTGCACCAGCTTAAGTTTCCGGATTGTCAACAAGGGAAGGTCAATGTAGAGGGTGTTACAGTAGTCTAAACTCGAGATAACCGTCGCCTGGATCACCGTAGCTAGGTCATTCCTGAATAGGTAAGGAGCCAGTCGCCTAGCCTAGCCTGTCAGGATGGAGAAATGCGGACCTGCAAACCGTGGAGATCTGAGTCTCCATCAATAGCAGTGGGTCTAGTTGAACCCCCCAGGCTTTTTACCAAAGATGACGGGTTTAACTGCTCACCGTCCAGGGTAGGCAACCGGCACTCACCCATGCCAGGACGATCCAGCCATAGGATCTCCGTCTTCAATGGGTTCACCTTCAACCGGCTGGTACGCAGCCATCCAGTCATGGCTTCGAGGCATTGATAGAAACAATCGGGTACGGTGTCCGGCCTGCCATCCATTCTCAGCACCAGCTGGGTGTCATCAGCATACTGATGACACTCCAGACCAAAATCGCGCACCAGTCGGGCGAGTGGACGCATATAGATATTAAACATTAAATGTCACAATGCTTGTGAAACACGGTGGTTGCTATAATATAACACAACGGGTGTGGTCACTGTAGAACCAAAGAAAAAATATCCAAACACTGGATTCACTTAAAGGATATTGTATTCAATAATTACTCCTGAGGAGTTGCAGGCAAATCAACATATCAACCCCAGTTGGGTGCCTTAAATACAACCATGTTTCAATCCCTTATAATTAGAATATCCATGTAAGGCCAGAAGACTTAGCAGACACCACCTGAGAAACCAACTCTCCACATTGGGGACGCTACGAAGCCCAGGATTGGGGTTTGACGGTGTGCCTGCCTTCCATTTCCCATTGGATTACAAATACCCATCGGGGTTGGATTATAAATACCCATTGGGGTTTAGAAAACTTACTTTGCGGCGTTACTCCACCTTTTCATCCCACCCAGGAACTGGGAACTTATTTTGTTTACACGGTGGTTGCTGTCACAGGATGTCCAACTCTTTTTTTGTCACGCAAGTCAGATGTTCCCACCTCAAATCTTTAAACTTACTCACCCAATGCCCCACAGTATTCACATCAACAAAATCGCCATAAACAGCTTGCATTCTCTGATGAATCTCCTTTGGGGTGACACCTTCTGCTGTCAAGAATTCAATGACAGCACATTGCTTAAGTCGCATTGACTGACTGTCTGCACAGGGTTCCATACTTTGCACTTTAACAACACAATTGTTCAATGCTAAGGCTTCCTGCCTAAATGGAACTGCAGAGGAGAGACTACAGAACAAGCCAGTACATGCCACATACCAGTACTGCCATCTGTTGAGGAGTTACGAAAGTGGAGGCATTACTTTTCATTCAACCCTCGTACCTCCAGAGAAGGTGACTCCATCATACTCCAAGGCAGCATAGTCCACTGCAAAACAGTTCTTACCATCAGGAAACCCTTCCTACTGCTAGAAGGAGCCAAATTAGCAGGACACCATTTAATCCTTATGAGTTACACCATGCTGCATGGTAAGGTCCTGCTCATGGATGCCTTACTCACTATTGCTTCAAGGAGAAGCAAGGTAAGGCTTACTCTCAGCATTCTCTTCTAACTGTTGCTAAAACATTAAGCACTTACTTTCTGAGAGTTGGGAAATTCAAAGCAACTCTTCAAAACTCATAGGAGTTTCAGCATCCATTTCTTAATTTTATGCCAATTACCCATATTTACTCGAATCTAATGTGCCACCGAATCTAATGCGTACCTTAATTTTCAAATCCCTGAAACCCAAAAAAGTATTTATCATGTTATGTGAATCTAATGTGGACCCTAATTTTGGGAAGGTAATTTAGTCCAAAAAGGTGAGCATTAGAATCGAGTAAATACAGTATATCCTTCAGAAATTTCATTAAAACACCAAGAATCATCATTTCAGTAAAAAGACCAATATACAGCCCAATAAAAAGTGCCTTGGGTTTTAGGCCTGTTCTTGGAATTCTTTGGAACACTGATTCAGAAAAATTCATTGGCGACTAGGACGTGGAGCAATGGCTTCAAACTTCAGGAAAGGAGATTTCACCTGAACATCAAGAAGAACTTCTTAACTGTGTGAGAGAGCTGTTCAGCAGTGGAACTCTCTGACCTGGAGTGTGGTGGAAGCTTCTTCTTTGGAGGCTTTTAAACAGAGGCTGGATGGCCATCTGTCGGGGGTGCTTTGAATGTGATTTTCCTGCTTCTTGGCAGGAGGCTGGACTGGATGGCCCACGAGGTCTCTTCCAACTCTATATTCTTAGACATGGTTATCATGATTTTCTATAGGAAAGCAGTTGGTGACTGGTAGATGTATATGTTATGTATCACAAAAATTAGAGCTGTTAAGGGGAAACCGGTGCCATTTTTGGAACCAGCAGGTCAAATATACCCAGAAACAGGGCTAATATTTGAGGAACTAAAGGTACTTTGGACACATAATGAGAAGACAGGAAAGCTTGGAGAAGAGAATGATGCTGGAGAAAATGGAAGGAAAAAGGAAGAGGGGCTGACCAAGGGCAAGATGGATGGATAGTAGCCTTGAAGTGACTGGCTTGTCTTTGAAGGAAGTGGGGGTCATGACAGCCGACAGGGAGCTCTGGCGTGGGCTGCTCCATGAGGTCATAAAGAGTTGGAAGCAACTGAACGAATAAGTAGATAAAGGTTAATAATAATAATAATAACTTTATTTATATTCTGCCCTTCTCACCCCGAAAGGGACTCAGGGTGGATCACAATACACATACATGGCAAATATTCAATACTGCTTTTGTATAGACAATACACAGACAGACAGAACAGAAAGAGGTGTGTTGTTTCGACCCAATACAGCTGTTTTGGTGCCATGGGCTCGAGTCCAGCCACAGGGGGTGCTGTTACTCCATTCTCTATGACGAAGAGCCGTCAGGACTTCCTCCTTCCTTTTGGTCACCCAGCGTTTTCCGATCTTCTTTCTTTATGGTGTCGTAAAACACCTCCCCTGCTTTTTAAAGTGGTACCTAATTTCTATAATTACAGCTAAAGTTGTTTTTGAACTGCTTAGGTAAACAGTGAGCAGGGCTGACAGTTGGTTGGTTGCGCCGACCCGAGGCTTCGAACATGCAACCTTTCGGTTGATAGCTGTTATAATTGCTGGCGATTTACCAGCTGTGCTAAACCTTAATGTCAAGGTTTTCCCCTGACATTAAGTCCAGTCGTGTCTGACTGGGGGTTGGTGCTCATCTCCATTTCTAAACCGAAGTGCCGGCGTTGTCCATGGACACTTCCAAGGTCATGACTGCATGGAGCGCCGTTATCTTCCCGCTAGAGTGGTACTAATTGATCTACTCTCATTTGCATGTTTTCGAACTGCTAGGTTGGCAGAAGCGGGGCTGACAGCAGAAGCTCACGCTGTGCCCCAGATTAAAACCTGCAGCCTTTCGGTCAACAAACTCAACAGCTCAGCGGTTTAACCCACTGCGCCAACAAATCAACAACAACACAATGCGTGTCGGCCAGTGAATCAAATCTACAAATGTTAAAGCCCAACTCTAATGTTAACAAGGGATGTCTTTCTTTTAACAAAAACTCTATTATAATCCGTGGCCGGTTTCTTAATGCAAATGGGTAGAAGTACTACAGGGAAATAATAATCAATAGTGAGACCATTTTCCTTTCTTCCTTTGAGAAGGCTTTCCATTTTCATACACATGTCATTGATGTTGCGCCGGTCTCGTTCCTTTAAGGGTGTCAAGTGGATTTTGCCACTGAGAAAATGGGACAGCTTCCAACAATGCCTAATTAAAACACAAATTAATCATATATCAACAGTAAAAGAAAAAGACACAGAGTTGCTTTGTTCTTCATGTTGCCACTTCGGTTTCTTTCAAGTTGTAATGTTTTGTTGAGTGGCGGTTGTTTTGTAAAGATTCTGCTTGCCATTGCAGGAGCTCTCTCATCCTTCTTGTGGGTTCGTCTTATGATCTCAAAAAATGTAACCACATTACATTGCAAAATGATTTAAAGGCAAGCAGTAGCAACTGTGGTTTTTGAAAAAAAACATAGCCTCTAAAAACTGCTAAAGGATTAACAGTATGGAGATGCAGCAAGCCAGAGTGGTGCCATGGTTTGAGTATTGTACTGTGACTTTGGAGATCGGGATTCGGACTCCTTGCTAGTCCGTGACCTTGGGCAACTCACACTTTCTTAGGGCCCTTCCACACAGCACTATATCTCAGAATATCAAGGCAGGAAATCCCACATCATCTGAGTGTGGACTCAGATAACCCAGTTCAAAGCAGATATTGTGGGATATACATCAGTGGTTTCCAAACTTTTTTGGCCTACCGCCCCCTTTCCAGAAAAATTTTTACTCACCGCCTGTAACGATGCGAAGTAAACGCCGGCAAAGGCTAGCGTCGATCTTCGTTTAGTCGCACACCAAACTGAGTGAACCGTGTAGTACTGTGGCAGGGCAGGCTATCCTTCTTTCAATCCCACCGCTGCCACCAAATGTGACGATGTTCCAGACCTAGTACTGGATTCACTGTGGACGACTGACCACTGCCACCAATACTCAATGTTTTGCTTTCTCTTTATTATTATTAACTTGCTGCCACCATTTGTCAATGCTTGACCACTAGATGTGAGGGTCTTGGTGAATAAACAACTTCCACAGATGTAGTGTTGAAAGTGTTTAACAGTTTATTTTACACAAATGGGCTCATAGCTTAGGTGGTTTCAAAAGATCTCCGAAGAGGTACAAACTTGGAACAATATAACACCGGGGTTTTAACTTCCCCTTTCACAGTTACTATCACAAGTAACTACTTAATACTGGGTTACTCTCAACCCTGGGACTAAACTCTGTCCCACACACTTGGGTTTCCCTCAACCCACACACAGAACTGAACTGCACACTGCAGCTCCTACAGACAGCTTGCAGCTTCAGCCACTGCTAATTCCCCACTTAACTCTGGTCACAGCTGCTGGCCAACTGACATTCTCCAACTGTCAAATTCAAACTGAACATTCTAAAGCCAGAGTGGCCTCTGTTGTCATGGCAACAGCCTCTGCCTAAAGCCTGCTGCTGCGAACATTCCACTGCTCACTCTCTGCAGCTTCTAAAGAATGTTCCTTCAAAACATATAAACAAACATGGGATTAACATATAAATAACCACCTCATCACACCGCCCCCCTAGAAATTATTATTATTTAAATGTAATAGCAGTTAAACAGAAATATATATGTATCAATGCAGTGGTTCTCAACCATTCTAATGCCATGACCCCTCAATAAGGTTCCTCATGTTGTGGTGACCCCCATCCATATTTTCATCTATATGTCGTATGTTTGTCTATATGTTATATGTTGAACTGCAGGGATTGTCTGCAAGTATGTGTACTGTAATTTGCTCTGAGTCCCCTTCGGGGTGAGAAGAGTAAATGAATAAATAAATGTTACTGTATTGAAATGCACTTCTGGGCTTGGCCTCATGTAAACCACCCTGAGTCTCCTTTGGGGAGATGGTGGCGGGATATAAATAAAGATTATTTATTTGTGATCCAAGCCACAGTCATCTCAAGGCTGGATTACTGCAACGCGCTCTACATTGGTCTTCCTCTGTCGGTGACCCGGAAGCTCAGGCTAGTGCAGAACACTGCCGCCCGGCTCCTGTCTGGCACGCCAGCTGGCGCCCACATAACACCTGTTTTGCAGGATCTGCACTGGCTGCCAATTGAGCACCGGATCACCTTCAAAGTGTTGGTCCTCACCTTTAAGGCCTTACACGGCCTGGGGCCAGCGTATTTGAGGGACCGTCTCACCCCATATTGCCCTCCGAGATCACTTCGGTCTGAGGACTCCAATCTCCTGGAGATACCTTCAGCTAAACTCGCAAGGCTGACTGCTACCCGCCGGAGGGCGTTCTCTGTCATAGCACCTACGCTGTGGAATGCCCTCCTGGCCGGAACTCGGGCTATGAAGGACTTGCTCCCGTTTAGACGGGCCTGTAAAACATACCTGTTTAAGCAGGCCTTTGGTGAGTAAGTCCTGCCCATGCCCCGCCATCTATTCGTTCTTCTGAGGATGATGTGCTGTTCATTGTTTTAACTGTGTTATTAATTACTGTACTGCTGTTGTTTTTAATTGTTTTTAACTGCTTATTGCCTGTATTTTACTGTGCCCTTCGGCTCCTGTAAGCCGCCGCGAGCCTCAGGGAGTCGGCGGCATAGAAGCCCGAATAATAAATAAATAAATAAAATAAATATTATTATCATTATTATAGCTCCATCATGCTAGCAGCTAATGAAAGGCCCTTACTCCATTCCAACTGCCATTGACTTGGCTTTGGAGGGACCGAAGAACAGGCAAGCATAGCTCTATCCTAACTTGGCCCAAGTAGCTGATAATGGATGTTTTCTCCTTTCCGACTGTCATTGCCTTGACCTTGGAGGGAGAAAGGAACAGGAAACCATAGCTCTGTCACATTTTCGTCCCAGTAGCTGATGAAGAGCCCTTTCTCCAACCCAAATGCCATTGTTCCTGGCTTGGAGAGAGAGAAGAACAGACCAGAACTTCTTCATTGTGTCTTGGTCCTAGCGGTGAAAGACCCTTCCTCTATCTATGGCCTTGGAGGGAGAGAAGAGCAGCCAGCCACTATTAAACTTAATTCTCTTCCCAACTGCCACCCCGTTGAGTGTATTATTTAGATTGTAAGCTTCAAGGCAGGGAACTGTCAAAACAGCCATTTGTAAGCCTTGTTGGGAGCCTTTTTGGCTGAAGAGCAGGGTATAAATACTCTAAATAAATAAATATTGACTCCTGTGTGTATGTGCCTTCAACTCACCTTTCAACTTATGGCAACCTCGTGAATTTCATGGGGTTTTCTCAGAGAAGGAATGAATGCTCAGAGGTAGTTTTGCCACTTCCTTCCTCTGAAATATAGCCAGCAGCACCTGGTATTCATTGGTGGTCTCTCAGCTATATACTAATTATTTAATAATGGATTCAGTGGTTTCTTTTTGAGTTGGGACTAACCAACAGGATCCCAGCCAAAGGCAACTTTGCTGCTTGCCCCGAGTAATACATAGCATTCTTCTGAAATTCAGGGCTCCCTTGTTCATTAGGGGAAAAAAGGGAAAACACACATTAGAACGGTTTATACACAGTCCTTTATTTTGTACGGACCATCTGAAATAGCATGGCGTTGTTTGCTTTTCCAACTTCAAAACGAACCACAGGTAATGATGCTTTCATGTTATTTTACCTATGATGTAATTTTCTGGTTACAGCCTTAATTATACCACAACAAATAGTTAATCTAACAATGAAGCTGGCACTTTTCATCACAGTAGAGTAGTAACTTCTCTCCCGGTTTATGCTGTGATATCTGTACTTACAGGTCCGGATAGGGTTGCCATATGAATAAGGGACAGGCACCTAAAAATAGGGAAAATTTTCACAAAAAGAAGGGACACTACATAAATACTTGAAAAACAAATGGTGATTTTCAAGTTTTTATGAAGTGTTCCTTATTTTTGTGAAAATTTCCCTATTTTTAGGTGCCTGTCCCTTATTCATATGGCAACCCTAGGTCCGGATTACCCACAAGGCCAACCTAGGCCATGGCCTAGGGGCGCAAGGCGAGGGGGGCACAGATCACGGACCAAAAAATAAGTTGAAACAAAAACGCAACGCGCATGGACTCAGGACAGACATGACTCTCTCTCTCGGGGGAGGGAGGGGGAGCGCGCTGAGGGGGGGAGGAGGAGGGAATGGCGCCCCCTCCCTCACCCCCTTGTCAAGGAAGGATGGCGCGAGGAGGCGGGGCTTCCCTTCCTTCCTCCTCCTCCTCGCACCCGGCTCCTTCCTTGGCTCAAGGAAGGATGGCACGAGGAGGCGGGGCTTCCCTTCCTTCCTCCTCCTCCTCGCACCCGGCTCCTTCCTTGGCTCAAGGAAGGATGGCACGAGGAGGCGGGCTTCCTTCCTTCCTCCTCCTCCTCACGCCCAGATCCTTCCTTGACTCAAGGAAGGATCCGGGCGCGAGGAGGAGGAACGAAGGAAGCCCCGCCTCCTCCGCGCCGTCCTTCCTTGACTCAAGGAAGTCCTGGGAGTCTGAGTGATGGGGGGTTGCGGTAAAGGGGGCGTAATTCCAAAGTGTGCCCTAGGGCGCAAAGAGGTGATAATCCGGGCCTGTGTACTTAGATTCATCTTCTTAAACATTCAGGCCATAACCTGGAACAAATTCATGACTCCACTGGCATACCTAGAAAGATATACATTTAAGAGAATAATACAAAAATCTGCCATTGAAAATTTGTCTAGTTTATGATGAACAGAATTCTAGCTTTCCAACAGATTCTGTAGCTCGGCGATTATAACTTCCAAGTTGAATGGTAGCGGCATGCTGGCATCATCATCTTCCCAGTAAGGATGGCACTCCGGCTTCTCACCTTCTGGTAAACTGTCCGCAAGTTGGGAATGGCACCTGAAACCAGTAAGATTAGATATGGATTACACAGGAAGCATTCAGCAATCTAATGTCTCAGTAGCAATACGATTACACTAGTAAAAGGTAAAGGTTTTCCCCTGACATTAAGTCCAACCGTGTCTGACTCTGGAGGTTGGTAGAGTCAGCTTTGTCCATAGACACCTCCAAGTTCATGTGGCTGGCATTACTGCATAGAGTATCGTTACCTTCCCGCCAGAGCGGTACCTATTGATCTAACCACATTTGTATATTTTCAAACTGCTAGGTTGGTAGAAGCTAGGGCTGACAGTGGGAGCTCACACTGCTCCCCAGATTCAAACCTGTGACCTTTCAGTTAGCAAGTTTAGCAGCTCAGCGGTTTAACCCACTGCATCACCGGGGGCCCTATTATTACCATTATTATTACTACACTATATTATTTTATTACAGTATAATAATAATATTAATACTACTCTATGGTGAACTCGCCATAGGTCAGCACAAGAGAGGTGCCCCCCCCCCCCAAAGAGATATAAGGACTCCCTGAAACGATATCTCAGGCTTGGCCAGATTGATCACCAACAATGGTCCACCCTGGCCTCACATCGGGAGGCATGGAGACGCACTATCCACAATGCTGCAGCCTCTTTCGAGAAGTCACGCCAAATGGGTCTCGAAGAGAAACGACAATGCAGAAAGAACCACAACTTGGAAACAACATCACCCAAGGAGACTTTCTGCTGTGCTTTCTGCAACCAGACTTGCCTATCTTGGATTGGCCTTTTTAGTCATCAACGCACTTGTAGAAAGCATGGGTGAGTCCTTTCTGAATCTTCATTCGAGAAGAAAAGCCAAGATATAATAATAATAATACACTATTATTATTTTATTGATTACCTTTTAGGCCATATCACAATACCAAACCAAACAACAAGACTTGATAAGACTTGATTGCACTCTATGTAGTAAGTTAAAAAGCTTCTTCCAACCATGCAAATGTGAGTAGATCAACAGGTACCGCTCCGGTGGGAAGGTAATGGCACTCCATGCAGTCATACCGGCCACATGACCTTGGAGGTGTCTATGGAAAATGCTGGCTCTTTGGCTTAGAAATTGAGGTGAGCACCACATCCCAGAGTTGGACACAACTGGAATTAATGTCAGGGGGAAACCTTTATGTTTACCTTATATCTAGAGAGCACTGTGGACTCAAAGAATGATAGATCTGGGCCAAACTTGGCATGAATACTCAATATGCCCAATTGTGAACACTGGCGGAGTTTGGTGGAAAATAGACCTTGTCATTAGGGAGTTGTAGTTGCTGAGATTTATAGTTCACCTATAATCAAAGACCATTCTGAACCGCACCAACAATAGAATTGGGCCAAACTTTTACCTTTAACCTACCTACTTTGATTTTTTTAAAAAAAAAATCTGTTAATTCTGTACTTTAATTGTATATAAACTATTGAATTATAAGATGTCTTGAAGTCTATTCATGGATGTAATGCAGGATATAAATGAAATGGATGGAAGGATGGGTGAATACATTAAGTCCCACTGATCTCAAAGGGTCTACTCTCTGAACCCAACCCACTGAGGATGCATTTAGTGTGAAATCCTCAACATTTCCATCCTGGGTTGTTGTAGGTTTTTTTGGGCTGTATGGCCATGTTCTAGAAGTATTCTCTCCTGATGTTTTGCCTGCATCTATGGCAAGCATCCTCGGAGGTTGTGAGGATGCTTGCCATAGATGCAGGCAAAACATCAGGAGAGAATGCTTCTAGAACATGGTCATACAGCCAGGCCAGGATTACCCATAAGGCCAACCTAGGCCATGGCTTAGGGGTGCAAGCCAGGGGGGGGGCAGATCACAGACCAATTTTTTTTTAAAAAAATGTTGAAACAAATAAAAACGCAACGCGCATGGAGATGAGGAAAGAAGGATATTGGAGGTCCTCCTTTTCGGCGCTGCCCCTGCCCTTTCCTGAATACCAGCTCCTGCCTCTGCTATTGTTGTGCAAACAGCGTATGCGCAGGGGCTCTCGACACTAGCGTCGACATCGACAGGAGGAACAATTAACTCCCTCAATGCTGACAGCATCCACTTGCTGGCTCCTTCAGTGCAAGTACAGGAAACTCCATTGAGCAGTCTGCGCATGCCCTAACACCATGAAAGCTGGTATTCCTCCTCCAACACAAGGAGGAGATTCCTCCTTACTGGAGAGAGAAGCGCAACTGCCGGCTACGGCACATGCGCATACCCCAGTACAGGAGAGAAACCCAACGCGACAAGCCCCTGTACCGGGAGAAGCGCGGCATTGGTACAGCTGCTGACTACAACGCATGCGCAATCCCTGATATGGGGTAGGAGTCAAGTGCCTCAAGCCCTGGCATCGGGGAGGAGGCTCCTCCCCCCATGCCTGCATCCATAGTGCCTGCCGAGAGGGAAACTCCTGTGGTGGACCTAGTGGGGCCATACCGGGAGGGCTGGATGCGGGGCCCTAAGGGGGACGAGCAGATGAAAGGATGTGGGTGGGGGTGGTGCGGTAGAGGTTGGCTTAAAGGGGGCGTAATTCCAAAGTGTGGTTTAGGGCACAAAAAGGTGTTAATCCGGGCCTGCATACAGCCTGAAAAACCTACAACAACCCGCCATGAAAGCCTTCGACAATACATTTCCATCTTCTTCGGATGCTTCTGTTTCCTGGAAGACTCTTTGAGAAAACCAATTGCGAAGGAAATTCAGTCAGCGCACCTTTTGATGGTGACTTATTTTTTCATTAACGTAAGTCTTATTTGAAGTAGGCACTTTATGCCATTGTTAGCGAGGTTTTTGCGATATTACTAGATTATGGAAGAAGATTAAACCGAATTTACTACATTAAGGTCACTGGGTAGATTAAACAATTTCTCAGGACGTGGTTTGTAAATCTGAGAGATTTACAAGTCCGTTGGCTTTGGAAAAAGTAACGCGAAGTAGGGGCACTCTTGAAAGACAGATGCAAATGAAGGTTAATAACAATTTCTGCTGATGAATAGATGGGCAAAACTTCAACAAAATTAAATTAAGAGGTTAGCATTTGCGAAGTCCCCAGGGAAACCCTTGGAATTACAGTGTTCCTTATTAAATGGATTCTTCATCAATAGTAGTGAAGTCTAATTATAATAAGCAGCGAAAACTGCAGTCCTGCACAGGAAGCTTTTATGAGCAGTAAACCAACACATCTCACAAGATTACTTTTCAATAAAGAATGCCATTCATCCGTCCTGCATTAAAAAATTTGTAACAATCCAGTGTTTTTGCATTTTGTCCACGTATGTGTTTTTTTTTGAAAAAAATAAAAAATATTGCCAGCTGTTGGTTAATTAGCTAATGCTTACAAAGGAGTGTAATGCTGAAGACAGCTAAGTATTATTGTACTATGTTCAGCCAAACAAAAAAGTTGAAAGAAAATCAAGCGTCGGGAATGAATTATTTTTAATAGCCCATTTATGTTGGTTTAAAACAAAACAGTTCTTTTGCAGTACTTTAATATGCATGTGCTTGGCACATTGAGTCTCCTGTAGGAGAGATAAAGCAGAGTTATATATATATATATATATATATATATATATATATATATATATAAAATATATATATATATATATATATATATATATATTTACAATATTTATATTCCGCCCTTCTCATCCCACAGGGGACTCAGGGCGGATTACAATGTATATATACATGGCAAACATTCAATGCCATAGGCCAGGGGTCGGGAACCTTTTTGACTCAGAGAGCCATGAAAGCAAAATATTTGGAAATTTATTTCAGTGAGAGCCATAGAATATATATAATATATTTTAAGACTGAATTCAACTAAATGTGAGTATATACGTACATACTATGAGAAAAGGATTCTCCCGGCAGAATGATGGGACACTTCAGACCTGGCTCTGCAAAAGGCATGCTCAGGACTCTGGGAAGAGAAGACGGAAGGAAGGGGGGAAGAAAGAAAGACAGAGGAAATAAAGGAGGGAGGGGGAGAGGAAGAAAGAAAAGAAGAACAAACTATGGAAAAGGAAGAAAAGAAAAGCAGGAGGGAGACAAGGAGGGGAAAAGAAATAAGGCAATTGTTAGGGAGGAAAGGGTTGGGAAAAGAAAGGAAAGGGAGTGAGGAAAAAGTAAAATAATGAAGGGAAAAGAAGAAAAGAAAGAAGGAAGAGAGGGGGAAGTGAAAAGAAAGGAAGGAGAAGGACAGGAAGACTTGGGGGAAAGAATAGAAGAGGAAGGGAGGGAGGGAGAATGGAGGAAGAAGGAAGGGGAGAGAGGGAGGGAAAAGGAAGGAGAGAAGGAAAGGGTGAAGGGGAGAAAGGAAGGAAGGAAGGAAGAGAATGGAGGAAAGAAGGAAGGGGAGAGAGGGAGGGAAAAGGAAGGAGAGAGGGAGAAGGAAAGGGTGAAGGGGGAGAAAGGAAGGAAGGGAGAGGAAGGAAGGAAGAGGGAGAATGGAGAATGCTTCACTCCTCCCCGCTGCATGCTGGGAAATCGAGGCCCGGGCTGCACTGGAGAGCCAGATGTAATCATGAAGAGAGCCACATCTGGCTCCCGAGGCATAGGTTCCTGACCCCTGCCATAGACTCATTCTCTCTCTCTCTCTCTCTCTCTCTCTCTCTCTCTCTATATATATATATATATATATATATACTGTATATATATATATAGACACTCAGAGGCTATTTAACATTCCAACTTATGGCCACCAGGGGAGCTGTTGCTTCCTCATTCATTGCATACTTCCTGGAGATTTTTATGGCCTCGTAAATCAGTTGAATTAGCCTCCCCACAAAGTGGTACCTAAATTTCCTACTTGACAGATGAAACGGTCTTTCGGGCTGCAAAGGTCGACAACAAGCTATACAATTTTGGTCAGGAGCTCACTCCGACCCAGGCTAGCTTCAAACTCATGACCTTTTGGTCAGAAGTGATCTTAATGCACCTGACTCCCAGCCAGCTGCGCCACAGTCCCAGTGTAGTAGTAGTAATAGTAATAATAATAATAATAATACACATAAGAGAGAGAGGGAAGACAAGACTGGCAAAAGAAGGCTTTCCATGGACAATTCCTGGGAAAAATTGCGAGCAAAATTGACAAAAAAATAAAAAAGCAATGGGGCTTTGGAAAAGGAAGTGGAGGGCCTGATTTATGCTGCTCAAGAACAAGTCATTAGAACCAGTGCCATCAAAGCCAGAATTGAAAGGTCAATGACAGATTCCAAGTGTAGACTCTGCAAGGAAGCAGATGAAACAATAGATCACATCCTCAGTTGCTGCAACAACATTGCGCAGATAGACTACAAGCAGAGGCACAACACCATTGCTCAGATGATTCATTGGAACTTGTCCCACAAATACCATCTGCCTGCGACAAAGAACTGGTGGGATCATAAGCCGGAAAAAGTTACAGAAAATGAACACGTCAAACTCCTCTGGGACTTCTGGATTCAGACAGACAGAGTTTTGGAGCACAAGACTCCTGACCTCACGATCGTGTTAAAAAACAAAGTATGGATCTTCTTTTTTTTTTAAAGTATATTTTTATTGGTTTTCTTTCTGGTCCAAGACCAGATAAAAAGGAGGAGGGGATGGGGAGGGGATGGGTGGGTAGTGAAAGGAATTGGGACTGTGTAGGGGTGGGTTATTTACAGCGACTTCCCGAGAGTGACATAAGAATTATCATGCTTTAAAGGTTTCAAAGGAGTTATATACCAAATAAATACAAATTATCAGAAAACTATAATTTTACTCTTATCTCTGTCCATCTTGTGTTCTAAAGGTCATTTAAGTCTATTGTATATTTGTATATTTTACTTTGCATATAGTCTTTCACCCCTGACCAGTCCGTGTTGGATTTGTTGTTACTCAATTTCTGTGACAGCGTTTCCAGCTGGATCATGTCCAATGCCTTCAATAACCATTCCTCTAGTTCCGGGGTTGTCTCTTTCTTCCAATGACGAGCCAGTACTATACGGCTACAGGCACTGAGTAGAAAAAAAACTCTTTCCTGATTGTTATTTAGTACCGGGTTGGATAGTCCCAAAAGATAGTATTGAGGGTCCATAGCGAATTTGACCTTGAGTATCTCTTCCAGTACTTTGTGGATTGCGGTCCAATATCTGCGGGATTTTTTGCATTTCCACCAAAAACAAAGTATGGATCTTCGATGTTGCAATCCCAGGCGACAGCAGGATTGCAGAGAAACAACAATATGAGGATTTAAAGATCGAACTGCAAAGACTCTGGCACAAGGTCAAGGTCCCAGTGGTGATCAGCACACTGGGTGCAGTGCCTAAAGTCTTTGGCCTGCACTTAAACACAATCGGCGCTGACAAAATTACCATCTGCCAGCTGCAAAAGGCCACCTTACTGGGATCTGCACGCATTATTCGCCGATACATCACACAGTCCTAGACACTTGGGAAGTGTCCGACATGTGCTGAAATACAAAAGCCGGCATAGTGATCTTGTTTCCTGTGTACTTATCTTGTTATGTATCAAATAATACACATAAAATTGCTATTTTTTTTAAATCTAAGAGAACATCTCTAGATCTTCCAGCATGACTCCTTGGTGGACTTCCACTGGAAGCTGACCACAGAATCGTAACTGGGCTCATTTTGAGAATTAGCCAATTAATGCTTCCATTTCAGAAGATTAATACACCCAATTGTCTGCCGGCCACTTTCCTCACCCGACCCCTTTGAGGAGTATAGAGTGAAACAAAAGCTGAGCTAAAGGAAGAGTCTTCCTCATGGGAATTATTGATGGCGGCGGAATACTCAGGAGGAAACATACTTCAACTTTACACCCATGTCACTATGCGGCTAATTGCGGTTCCAGCCTCCCCCTGCACTCAATCCATCGTACATTACGGCAGTGGGACAGTATTAACACGTAACATTCCTATATATCTTCAGCTCCCCACATCAGCCCGTGATAATAGCATCTGTTAACATGCACTAAGCACTATTATGTAGCACATCACTTCATAAATAATAAGATTAACTGACCCTGGGCCCTCCGAGAAGAGTAATGCGTTCAAACGTTCCCATTATTTATTTAAAACAAGAACCGAAGGGATGCACATCACTTTTGGACAATCCTCTGGGCAAAAACTGTTTACATTGACCACAGAAGATTTTTTATTGTGTGATCCACCTCCAAATGGATGCTGAACAAACACAGTCGAGCTTCAGAAATGTTCTTGGTGCTTAACTGACTGTAGCAGTGGTTCTCGACCTTCCTAATGCCGTGACCCTTTAATGCAGTTCCTCATGTTGTGGTGACCCCCAAGCATAACATGATTTTTGTTATTAATCCATAATTATAATTTTGCTACTGTTATGAATTGTCGTGTAAATATCTGATATGCGGGGTGTATTTTCCTTCACTGGACCAAATTTGGCACAGATGCCCAATACATCCAAATTTGAATACTGGTGAGGTTGCGGGGGGGGGGATTTATTTTTGTCATTTGGGGATTGTAGTTGCTGGGATTTATAGTTGACCTCCAATCAAAGAGCATTCTGAACTCCAAGAATTATGGAATTGAACCAAACCCATGACCAACAGAAAATACTGGAAGGGTTTGGTGGGCAAAACTAGCAGAGCAGACACCCCCAATTTTCAGAGCCACAGGTTAAGCAAAACAGCCTTCACTTCCTTGCTTGCAATGGAATTCCATAGACAAGACCTGTCAAGGGCATCCACTATGGCAGTGTTTCTCAACATTCCTAACTCCGTGACCCCTTAATACAGTTCCTCATGTTGTGGTGACCCCCAACCATAACATTATTTTTGTTACTAATTCATAATTATAATTTTTCTACTGTTATGAATTGTCGTGTAAATATCTGATATGCAGGGTGTATTTTCCTTCACTGGACCAAATTTGGCACAGATACCCGATACTGGTGGGGTTGGGATTTATAGTTCACCTACAAAAAAAGAGCATTCTGAACTCCAATAACAATGGAATTGAACCAAACTTAGCACACAGAACTCCCATGACCAACAGAAAATACTGGAAGGGTTTGGTGGGCATTGGCCTTTAGTTATGGAGTTGTAGTTCACCTACATTCAGAGAGCACCATTGACCCAAACAATGATAGATCTGGACCAAACTTGACACAAATACTCAATATGTCCAAATGTGAACACTGGCAGGGATTGGGGAAAATAGACCTTGACATTTGAAGTTGTAGTTGCTGGGATTTATAGTTCACTTACAATCAAAGAGCATCCTGAACTCCACCAATGATGGAATTGCACCGGGAATGTGGCGCAGCTGGCTGGGAGTCAGCTGTATAAGATCTCTACTGACCAGAAGATCATGAATTTGAGGCCTGCCCGGGTCGGGGTGAGCTCTTAACCAATTGTGTAGCTCGTTGTCTGTCTATATATGTTGTATGTCTGTGGCACAGAAAGTTTGCCTGTATGTGTGCATTGTTATCCGCCCTGAGTCCCCTGCGGGGTGAAAAGGGCGGAATATAAATGATATATATAAATAAAATAATAAACTGAATCAAACTTGGCACACAGAACTCCCGTGACCAACAGAAAATACTGGAAGGGTTTGGTGGGCATTGCCCATGAGTTTTGTAGTTGTAGTTCACCTACACCCAGAGAGCACTATGGACTTAAACAATGATGGATCTGGATCAAACCTGGCACGAATACTCAATATGCCAAAATGTGGATACTGGTGGAGTTTGGGGAAAATAGACCTTGACATTTAGGACCTGTAGTTGTGGGATTGATAGTTCACATACAATCAAAGAGCATTCTGAATCCCACCAATGATAGGATTGGGCCAAACTTCTCACACAGAACCCTTATGACCAACAAAAAGCACTGTGTTTTCTGATGGTCTTCAGTGACCCCTCTCTTGCCCTCTCGCAATTCCCAGGTTGAGAAACACTGGAGTATAGTATCAGAGACTTTGCCCTTTGATTTTTCTCCAAATTGTAGAAAAAGTTACAAGGTGGAGGAGGGCTGAAGCTCATGACAGTCTCAAGCAAGGTGCTTGCTCTATGTGCTGCATTTATTGCCACAGAAAAGTAACATATCCTCAAACATTTCAATTTAGGGTGTTTCATTTCCTAACTCATCTAGAACAGTGTTTTTCAACCTTTTTTGAGCCACGGCACATTTTTTACATTTACAAAATCCTGGGGCACACCACCAAACAAAATGACACAAAAAGTAATGCATATAGTTAATATGTTTTTTAATGTATTTATACACTCAGTGTGAAACCTGGACCTGTTTCGATGAATACAACATAGATATCCTGGCAGGAATGGCAGAAAGACACAAACTTCCCACACAGAACGCCCATAACCAAGAGAAAATACTATAAGAGTTTGGTGGGCATTGGCCTTGGGTTTTGGAGTTGTAGTTCACCTATATCCACTTGTGGACTCAAACAATGTTGGATCAGGACCAAACTTGGCATGGATACGTAATATGTCCAAATGTGAACACAGATGGAGTTTGACATTTGGGAGTTACAGTTTCTGGGATTTATAGTTAACACACAATCAAAGAGCATCCTGAACTCTTGCAACAATGGAATTGAACCAAACTTGGCATACCGAACTCTCATTACCAACAGAAAGTACTGAAAGGGTTTGCTTGGGAATTGACCTTGAGTTTGGAAGTTGTAGTTCACCTACATCCAGAGAGCACTGTGGACTCAAGCAATGTTATGTTATGTTATGTTGTTGTTTGTTTTCTATCCAGAATCACAATGTTGGAAGGAGGCTCACCACTTTAAAGTCCCTAAAACAGGCATGGGAAAACTTCGGCCCTCTGGGTGCTTTGGACTTCAACTCCCACCATTCCTAACAGCCTGAGGCCCTTTCCTGCTTAAATGGCTGGGGGGGGGGGGAAGGGAAAAGAGCCTGAGGCTGCTAGGAATGGTGGGAGTTGGAGTCCAAAACACCTGGAAGGTCCAAGTTTGCCCATGCCAGCTTTCGACAGCGACCTCTTCCTCCCTCTCCCCCTTCACACCCTTTTCCCCCCTCCTGCCAGACACTTACTTTTTCTTCTACACTGCCGCTTCTGCCGCCATTTTGATCCGAGGGGGCAGCGTGAGCATTTTCAGGAGGGGAGGGAGGAGGGAGGAAGACGTGACCCGTGCGGGCGCTACTGCACAGACCCGCCCCAGAGCAAAGCGAGACAAAGCGAGCAGAGCGAGGCTGGGAAGAAGGGAGCCCGAGTGAAAAAGAAAAAGTGTTCAGTAGGAGGGGGAAGAAAGGGTATTGGAGGTTCCAATTTCCCACGGCACACCTGAGGATTGCTCACGGCACACTAGTGTGCCACGGCACACTGGTTGGGAAACACTGGCCTAGAAGGCTCGAAACACCAAGAGGAAAAGTCCTCGTTGATTACTGCTTATGATTCCTGGACTATACCATGTCCACCACAGATCCACAGTGGGGCATACGTGGTTAACCTTAACCTTAATCGCCAGCCTAAATAGACCCACTTCACAGCATCAGGGCTCTACCACTTCCTTTCACTTTTCTGGGTTGACCTGGCATAAGATGGCTCCCCTCTCGAATCTGGAAGAGTCGACTGCCTATTTCCCTCATGGTTTTACTTACATTTAGATGATTGGAGTGTCAGCGGCATTAGGAGACACTGGTCACCATGCTAGAATTAACTACTTTAGCTAAAGTGTGTGTTAATTATGGGTATGCAAGCAGTCAATAAAAGGTTAATGCAAGAGTCAAAGGGATAAATTTATTTCAGGATTGCATCACTCAAGAGACTAAAAGACTAACATTACGCTTGGTGTTTTTAATCAATAGGTTTTATACTAATGTGCTAACCATTTATTTTAAAACACTATTCTCCCTCCCTCCTGCACCTTCCCATTCTCTCGTTGTCTATGATTTCCTTTGGATACTGGGGAGGAGCATTTTGAGGATATTTTTCCCCTCCCATATTGACAAATAGTCCTCACAGTAAATTTTGGACCACTTTCTCATCCCATAGAGATGTGCTTAGTTAGCTTGGGTCTCACAAAGAGTGGGGCAACTGTCCTATCCAGAAAAGTTGTAGAGCACTGATTCTCAAAGTGGGCGGTACCACCCCCTGGTGGGCGGTGAGGCGATCCAAGGGAGTGGTGGGAGGCTCAGGGGAATTTGGGGGGCGGTGAACCCCTTTAAAGGGGCGGTGAACGATTGGCCAGCCCTCTTCTTTGGCCCTGCCTCCTTCGCTTTGACCCCCACACGCAGTGCAGTGCAAAGGCCTTTGGGTCCTCTGGCGGAGCCTCCCCGCCACCGCCTCCGTCTCCTTACCCGCCGGAGGCGGCAGCGGAGGGAGCAGTAGAGCCCGGGGCTTCTGCGGGGAGAGCAGGCCGCGCTTCTTCACCCCCTCAGGCCGCAGCTGCCAGTCCCCTCAGAGCCCTCTCCGACAGAAGTCAGAGCTGCAAATTCCATCACCCGTTGTCCATACTCCCCCAAACATATTGTTTCTGTGATTAATCACTATGCTTTAATTATGTTTAATTTGTAACAATGAAAATACATCCTGCATATTAGATATTTGCATTAGAATTCGTAAGAGTAGCAAAATTATTTATGAAGTAGCAACGAAAATATGGTTGGGGGTCTTGTTGTATTAGGGTTTTATATTGTGTATTGCTATCGGGAGGTTGAGAAGGGCAGGTTAGAAATACATTAAATAAATAAATAAATGAGGAACCTTATTTAGGGGTCACGGCATTAGAAAGGTTGAGAACCGCTGCGTTAATACATATATATTTCTGTTTAATTGTTATTAAATTTTTAAAAAATAATTTCTAGGGAGGCAGTGAGTAAAAAAAAATTTGGAAAGGGGGCAGTAGGCCAAAAAAGTTTGGGAACCACTGTTGTAGAGGAATAAGGGATGAGGGGAACATGGCAGAGATTTGTAGAATTTTGTAAAATGGGGCAACTAAGAGGAAGAGACCTTTCTTCATCACACTGGAAGTACAGGACAGTCAAGAAAACTAAAAGGCTATAAGGTTTTGGCGAAATAGACTCTGATATAATGTATTTTAGTGAAGGTAAAGGTCTCCGCTTGACATTAAGTCTAGCGTGTCCGACTCAGGGAGTGGTGCTCATCTCCATCTCTAAGCCAAAGAGCCGGTGTTGCCCATAGATGCCTCCTAGGTTCATGTGACTGCATCAGCAGACCCTATTGATCTACTTACATCTTCATGTTTTCAAACTGCTAGGTTGGCAGAAGCTGGGGCTAACAATGGGAGCTCACCCCATCCATGGATTCAAACCGCCAACCTTCTGAGCAGCAAGTTTTGCAGCTCAGCGGTTTAACCCATTGCACCGCCATGGCCCCATCTATATAAATAAAAATGTAATGTTCGTTTGTGGGATTAATGTAACTCAAAAACTACTGGACAAATTGACACTAAATTTGGACACAAGACACCTATCAGGCCAACTAGTGACCATCACTCATAAAAACGCTGAAAAACACAGTGAAAGAGGCTTAAAAGATATATATATATATATATATATATATATATATATATATACACACACACTGTATATATAAAACATACAGTACAACGCATTTGCATTACCACATATATACACATACACACACACAGACACTCATATATACACACACAAAACCGCATACACAGATTGGGCCACAGCAACACATGGCAGGGGACAGCTAGTAATGTATAATATTGTATCACACTTCAACAGAGAGAAACATAAGGTATTATACAGTATGGAAGCAGGAGAAATGAAACACAAGTTCTAAGATGGTTGCTACCTGGCATGACAACACATGTAACAAGGATCTAGGTGTCTTAGTAGACCACAAGTTGAGCATGAGTCAACAGTATGACAATTCAAACTTGGTTCTGTGTAATGTGGACACTCTGTTCAGTACTTAGACCTCTTTGCTAGAGAGCTGTAGTAAGCTCCTCTGACATGCAGTTCCTATCATAGACTGATTTAGTTCTCCGCCACTTGCCTTGGGTGTCTAGTCTGAACTACAGTTGTCTAGTGAAGGAGAATATTCAGCAGAAAACCAAAAATCTCAGGATTTCTCATAATGGAGCCACTGGCAGTCGAAGTGATATCAGACTGGCATAACTCTGGATTGCGGACACACCTGAAGTACACTTCAACTATGTTTATGGGATGTGAAGAACTAATATATATATAACAAGATGCTTCTGGAAGGGAGGCAGACAGAAAAGAAAGAAAAACTATTTTAGAAAAGGAAGAAGGGAGTTGTGCCATTCAACCAGTAGGCTTTCCACTGGCTGCCAATTAGTTTCCGAGCACAATTCAAAGTGTTGGTTTTAACCTACAAAACCCTATACAGTTCCGGCCTGTCCGAATGGATTCTCCCCTATGAACCATCAATAATGCTAAGATCCTCTGGAGAGGCCCTGCTCTCGGTCCCACCACCTTCGCAAGTGCGTCTGGTGGGGACGAGAGACAGGGCCTTCTCCGTGGTGGCCCCTCGGCTGTGGAACTCTCTCCCAAGCGAGGTTAGATCTGCCCTCTCCCTCTTGTCCTTCAGGAGGCTAGTGAAAACCTGGCTATGGAATGAAGCATTCCCAGAAGAAGGCTGAGACTGGTTATAGACCAAAGTAAATGACCACATTTACAGACTGAGTTGAATTTGTTTTTAGTCGGCGATTTGGCTTTTATGTCTTTCTATATGTATTTTAATCTTGTATTGTTGTTCGGATTTTTAAAAATGTTTATTGTAGCATTGAGTCCTTGCTGTAAGCTGGTCTGAGTCCCTCTACAGAGGTGAGAAGATCGGGATACAAAAGTTTTAAATAAATAAATAAATAAATCCAAAATCTACAAAAAGTGTGACCTTTATTGCCCAACCCAAATGCACCAAACAATAGAGCTTTGAAAGCTTGTCTGATGTCTTTGGTGCATTTGAGTTGGCCAATACTCAAATGCACAAAAATACTCCATCCCTCTTTTGAACATGGTGGATTTATTTTATTTAGTCTATTTATATACCACGTTTCTCACCCCTGGGGGGACTCAAGGCGGTTTACAACATATTAATGGCAAGAATTCAATGCCAACATACATATAATAAAATAAAATTGCAATAACTAAACACTAACAAACTACAAATGGGGAAAGTTGCTCTAAACTAGCACTTTACAAAAAAAACAGGGTATGACAATGTTCAACCACAACACTTAAAGTCATAAACTCTATATATTCAATATCATCGCCATGTAATAATAGTAATAATAGTAACCGCCTGGTTTCCTACCAGTGTTGGTGTTCAAATTCAAATGCCTTCCTAACACCTGTAGAGAAGGGAACTAGGAAGGTATTTATACAAAGGGTTTTCTGTATTACTTCATATTTGCCAATATGATTCCGTAGATGGAAGTCCTAGCCTCTATGGAATAGTAGATATGATATGTTATTTTGATATGATATGTTATTTTTATGATGTAAGTTGCTTGAGGAGGGATGATTAAGATATTGTTATAGTATAATTTTGTTTCTATGCAAATCACATATTTCCTTTATAATTTTCCGCCTTGGAATGCAACATATATTGAAGGTTTCAACTTGGATGTTGTTTGGCCTTGAGAAAGACCCGGAGGGGTCAAAACGGGAGAAGGGTCCTTACGTATACACGTCCTTGTCGGCCGAATTCGACTTACCGGAAATTTTTTATATTTGTGGATTACAAACCTTCCTTTGGATGATTTACAACAGATGAGTTGCAGTGACGGATTAATCTATCGCATTAAAATAGATGCCAGTGACTTATATTGAACATTCCTAACCAGGAGCAGTGGTTAAAAGACATTTACTACATTGTGTTTGAACTTCATCTGCAACGTTTTGTTTGGATATTTACCAGGATTATGCTCTTGTGTATGAACATTGGAATTTGAACACCGACACTGGTAGGAAACCAGGCGGTTACTATTATTGCATGGTGATGATATTGAATATATAGAGTTAATGACTTTAAGTGTTGTGGTTGAACATTATCATACCCTGTATTTTGTAGAGTGCTAATAACTAAACACTGACATATAACTATAAATTAAAATCATTGCAATCATTAAACATGGGCATATACAACATGTAAACACTAAGACAAAGCATTAAAAACATCCTAATATAAATATTAAAATCACATGATCCAAACTAGTTTAAACTACTGATATTTAAAAAGCAATTTCACACATAGTTAAAAGTGATAGATGGCAGCCTTAAAACACAAAACACTAAAAACAAAACAAGGCCAGCACAACGACCCCTGACAATTTTTCTTTCTGTCATCTATTATGATACTTACAATTTATATGATTAAGTGTCTAATTTTGATTCTTCCCTTTCTAGCAGCCAGTTGTTTGGGCACACTAACCGTTGACATGCACCAATCTCTGGCAGCTAATTAAGGTTGAGAGCCTATAAAGCAGTAGACAGAGAAGCGTTTTATATCCCAGGTCTATTTGTCCCCATGTCACCTACATAACCGTGGTGATGAATGAGCTACCTTGACAACCCAACAGTTAGGGACTTTCTGACCTTTGATCTCGGTCACATGATAGGGTCACCTGAAACTCACTTTGCTCCTACCTGGCCACAGGTAACAATATAGAGGTCAAACGGCTCGGGTGATTATATGTATCATGTCTGAGGTGGCCTAGTTATAAGCTGGAGGGTATGGCCGTGTTGAATTCCACAGCTCCATTGCACAAAAGCTGTAGAACAACTTCAGAAATGCGCTCCACAAAAGGGATTCCATTTCAAAGGGGGATAAGGTAACTTTCCTCGCAGCTCGCTAGAATGGAGGCAGTGTTCTTTCCCGGGAACAATGAAAACAAAACGCACTGGCGTTTAGTGGCGACTCTGCCGTGGAGATTTCATTTATGCGTCCCCTCTCGTGCAAGAAGAATTCTAATAAGGGACAAAGGGATCCAACACGGTCTCTTCCAAGCGTCTCCCAAGGAGCTTGTATAAACTAGCTAAGGTTTGAGCTGCAAAGGGAACGTTTCCACACTTCATTCCGTTCGATTCGGCCCACAGCTTGAAAAACGTTACCTTTTTATAGATCTAAACGTCTCCCCATGAGCATTCTGTGAGTTGTAGTTCAGAAAAGGAACCTTTCCAAGCTCTGCTCTATCTATGTTTGGAAAAATATAGCAAACTAAAAAAAAACACGGAAGGAAATTGTTCCTGGCTAGGGAAGGAGGCTTGCCTCTTCTGTGTTTCAGCTCAGGATGGGTAAGTATATAAACGTAATTTTCTGAAATGGCTAACTCTCAGGAAGCTAGAAGTACGTAGGTTAGAAATGCAATAACCCAAACGTGATCTAAGGTCAATGAAGTTATTTGAATATGAGGGTGGGTCAATAAGTCCGTGACTTTTTGAATGAAACACAGGGTTTGGGATAAAAAATCATTTTATTTTTCAACATAGTCTCCTTTGAGCTCTATACACTTTGTCCAACATTTCTCCAGGTCTTGGCGGTGGCCGGGAGAGCTTTTGCACAGTTAAAGCTTGTGCGCCAGCTGTGCCCGTACCTTGGGAAGTCTGACTTGGCCACGGTGGTCCACACTCTGGTTACATCCTGAATAGACTATTGCAACGCTCTCTACGTGGGGTTGCCTCTGAAGACTGCTCGGAAGCTGCAATTGGTCCAACATTCGGCAGCCAGGTTACTAACAGGAGCGGGGTACAGGGAGCATACAACTCCCTTGCTGCGCCAACTCCACTGGCTGCCAATTAGCTTCCGAGCACAATTCAAAGTGCTGGTTTTAACCTACAAAACCCTATACGGTTCTGGCCCAGTTTACCTGTCCAAACGGATTCTCCCCTACGAACCATCTAGAACATTAAGATCCTCCGGAGAGGCTCTGCTCTCGGTCCTGCCGGCTTCGCAAGCGTGGCTGGTGGGTACGAGAGACAGGGCCTTCTCTGTGGTCGCCCCTCGGCTGTGGAACTCTCTACTAAGTGAAGCTAGATCTGCCCCCTTTAGGAGGCTGGTGAAGACTTGGATATGGAACCAAGCCTTCCCAGAATAGGCTGAAATTGGCTATTATCTGAATGTATGACCACGTTTACAGATTGAGTGGAATTGTTTTAATGGCGATGTGGTTTTATGCTGGGTTTTTATATATTTTAATGTTACTGTAATTGTTTTTTAAAATTGTATAGCATTGAATCTTTGCTGTTATGCCGGTCTGAGTCCCTCGATAGAGGTGAGAAGGTTGGGGTACAAAAGTTTAAAATAAATAAATATCCATTCCAAAAAATAAGATTTGTCGAGGTCATCAAAATAGGTATTTGTTTGTGAGATGATTTCATCGTTGGAGTCAAATCTCTTTCCACCGAGCCATTTCTTCAGGTTTGGAAACAAGAAATAGTAACTCAGAACTAAATCCAGAGAATAGGGCGGATGAGGGAGCAATTTGTATCCCAATTCATGGATTGTTGCCATGGCAACTGCACATGTGTGCACCCTTGCATTGTCCTGGTGCAAAAGAACTTTTTCTTGGCCAAATGCGGTCATGTTTCCCCCAATCCTCATTAAATCGACCCAATAAGTTGGCATAATATTCGCCATTGATTGTTTTGCCCTTTTGAAGATAGTAAATGTGGATTATACCGCGTGCATCCCAAAAAACTGTCGCCATGACTTTATTGGCTGACAACCTCACCCTTCTTTGGCGCTGATTCACCCCGAGAAACCCACTGTTTTGACTGCTGTTTGGTCTCTGGTGTGTTGTGGTGGATCCACGTTTCGTCCACGGTTACGAAACGGTGCAAAAACCTATCCATATTGCAATTGAACACCACCAAACACTCTTGCAAAGTTGTCACACGATTGCGTTTGTGGTCGATTGTGAGCAAACGCAGCACCCACCTTGCGGAAAGCTTTCTCATACCCAAGTGATCATTTAAAATTGAAACCACTGAGCCATGTGAGATGCTTATGGCCTCCATAATCTCTTGCACTTTCAATCTCTGATCGGCCAACACCATATCGTGATTTTTTTCAATTGTTTCCCCCGGAGGGAAACTCAGGGCGGCTTACAGCCAGCACAATTCAATGCCACTACATACAAGATAATACATACAGTAATTACATATGAATGATACATTAAATTAGTTTTAAAATTAGTTTAAAATAAAAATCCATTTTTCAATAATACTGGCTGTCTAGCCTTATCTAGACTCGAAATCAGTGAACACAACACAAAGCCTATCCATAGTCCATTTTCCATAGCATTATCATTGTCAATTATCTACATGCTACCCAAAGGCCTGGTCCCACAACCATGTTTTCAATTTCCTCCTGAAGGAGAGGAGGGGTATTGTTAATCTGATTTCGCTGGGGAGCGAGTTCCACAGGCAAGGGGCCGCCAACGAGAAGGCCCTGTCCTTCGTCTCCACCAAGCGTATTTGCGCCAAAGGCAAGGCCGAGAGCAGAGCCTCCCCAGAAGATCTTAAACTTTGAGGTGCGATGTAGAAGGAGATACGTTCAGACAGGTAAGCTGGGCCGGAGACGTATAGGGTATTATAGGTCAAAACCAGCACTTTGAATTGTGCTCAGAATTGGACCAGCAGCCAGTAGAGCTGACATAACAGAGGAATGGTATGCTCCCTGTATGATGCTCCAGTGAGTAATCTAGCTGCCACCCGTTGGACTAGTTGGAGTTTCCAAGCAGTCTTCAAAGGCAGCCCCACGTAGAGCACATTACAGTAATCTATTCAGGATACAGTTTAGACCAGCGGTTTCCAACCTGTGGTCCATAAGAACTAAAATATGGTCCGCAACTTCACTGTTCTTATTACACTGTTGCAACGAGACTAGTCTCACAAAATCCTCTTATAGTGCCAAGACTTATTAAATATGGCTTTCGGTGGGCAAGCAGATGGTGACTACTGGATGGCATATATTCTGTATCAGAAACTAGAGCTAATGTGGTCTATCCAATGCAATTTTCTGAATCCTCACCCAAAATAACCAAATGGAATCTAAAGCTGACCAAAACCCGATTAGTAACCCTTTTGGAGGGTGGTCCCTGGTCAAAGTGGTCCCTGGTCAAGAAAAGGTTGGGAACCACTGGTTTAGATGGTAGGCCTTGGGCGGGACCCACATTGAGGCCACTATTTGAGCAAGCAATTATCATCAACATCTTTCTTTCCCCAAAACATTACAAAAGCCAAATATATTTTAATGATTTCTTAAAGAAAGAGTTATGAGACTGAGATGCATGATGGTATGCGTTCCCACTGAGTTGCTCTGAGTAAAAACTTTCATAGCGCCTCAAGAATCCCCTTCATGACCTTGGCTTTCAGAGTTGCTTGCTTTTTTAAAATCTCTGAATGCTGCAAAAAAAGAAGAGAACAAAGTCTAGGCCTGAGCCTTTGTAGGGCAGGGAGGTGGAATCTCCGTCAATGAACATTGCTAAATGCCACGGCATTTGCAGAAACATGAAGCTCCATTTGGTTGAAATTGCCAACTTTCTCCTGTAGACCACTGCAGGACTTTGAGCTGTTTCCATTCACAGAGGTTTACAATTATTCCAGTCGAAAGACTATGTTGAGAATGTATGAGGGGAGCATGATACATATGCATGCACACACATCTCTCCAAATACAAATATACACTGGTATCGTCTCTGCAAAACATTCCTCAGTTGTGGTTGTATTCCTCAAGAGAGTTTTGGTTTTCCACAAACAAGTTCTTGTATCCAAAAAAAGAAAAAAAGAAGATAGGTGACACATTCTTTTTCTACTCAGAAATAAAGATATTGTCAAAGGCTTTCATGGCCGGAATCACTGGGTTGTTGTGTGTTTAATGGGCTGTATGGCCATGTTTCAGAAGCATTCTCACCTGCATCTATGCCAAGCATCCTCAGAGGTCTCTATGGCATTTAGTAGGCCTGGTTATGTTGGTTTGGAATTTTCTTAATTCGGAATAAATTCAGATCAAATTCCTTTTTGAAGCGATTTGGAAGCGATTTGGGAACCCGGAAGTATCCTTGCCATTTCGAAGCTTTTCCCACCATTTCTCTTACGAAGAGTCAGAAATGATTCAGCTTTTCAAACCAGTGTGGATGGATTCCCTTCGTTTCCTTTCCCTCCCGCGCCAGACCTGTGGCGAGAGCCGTGTTTAACCCAGTTTGGATGTGGATGTCCTTCTCTCCCGCGTCAGACTGATGCGGGAGAGACCGCATCCAAACTGGGTTAAACACGGCTCTCGCCCCAGGTTTGAGGCAAGAGCCGTGTTTAACCCAGTTTGGATGTGGATGTCCTTCTCTCCCACGTCAGACTGACGCAGGACATCCAAACTGGGTTAAACACGACTCTCGAATCTAAAAATGTGGGAAAAGGGATCCGCCAAGTTTTGCCTGTCCCATTTGCAGATTTTCGCGCATTGCACAATCATGGAAACCATTGACTAAACAATTCTGAAATTTCGAACCATTTTTCTGAAAATTTTGGAAATCATTTGAGAATCAAATCGCCAGCGCTCTCTACATCCGAAATGAGTTTTGAACCATTTTTTCCCCTTGATCAACCAGGCCTAGCGTTTAGCCTGCCATAGATACGGGCTAAACGCCAGGAGAGAATGCTTCTCTAAAATGGCCATACAACCTGGAAAACAAACAACAACCCCGAAATAAAGATATTACTTTCATACCAAATGTCCAAATATTATTTAGTTCAGTGGGCTTATCCTCTTCATCCTCCCAGCCCCGAAGAAGCATTTTGGAGAACTCAGAACCTTTTATTGCAACTGTGGTTTGAGCCTTGAACATGGATCATTAGAACCTCTAATAGCAAAACCTGGGCAAAATGCACATTAGAAAAAATGTATTTGTTTATTCGGCGCGTTTATTCATCCCTTCTCAACCCACCAGGCCCCCGAGGCAATGCACAATCGATAAAACACTTTAAGAACATCAAATAAACAAGTAAAATCCAATTAAAACAGTACAAATTTTTTTAGACTAAAACTTTGAAAACCCAATAAACAATTTCTAAAAAGAAAACTAGCAGAGCAGACACCCCTAATTTTCAGAGCCACGGGTTAAGCAAAACTGCCTTCACTTCCTTGTTTGAAATGGAATTCCATAGACAAGACCTGTCGTAGGTATCAACTATGGCACTGTTTCCCAACCTTCCTAATCCCGTGACCCCTTAACACAGTTCCTCATGTTGTGGTGACCCCCGACCATAAAATTATGGTGGGGTTGTGGTCGGGGGGGGGGGGGGTTGCTTTTGTCATTTGGGAGTTGTAGTTACTGGGATTTATAGTTGACCTACAATCAAAGAGCATTCCGAACTCCACCAATTATGGAATTGAACCAAACTTGGCACATAGAACTCCCATGACCAAGAGAAAATACTGGTGGGCATTGACCTTGAGTTTTGGAGTTGTAGTTCACCTATATCCAGAGAGCACTATGGACTTAAACAATGATGGATCTGGACCAAACTTGGCACTAATACTCAATATGCCCAATTGTGAACACTGGTGGAGTTTGGAGAAAATAGACCTTGACATTTAGGAGCTGTAGTTGCTGGGATTTATAGTTCACATACAATCAAAGAGCATTCTGAATCCCACCAATGATGGAATTGGGCCAAACTTCCCACACAGAACCCCTATGACCAAGGGAAATTAGTGGAGGATTTGGGAGGAATTGACAGTGATTGAGGGGAGGGCACACCTGCTCTCCCCTCCTTGCTTGGAGTCTTGGAAACAACCCTCCCCTTGGCTGAGAGGCCAGTCAATCACAGCAGGAGGGGGGCCTTTGGTAGGAGGAATCACCCTCTGTTTCTAAAAAGGAAGAGAATGATAGGCAGAGAGATCATCAGCCTTTTCTGTTTTCCGATGGTCTTTAGCGACCCCTCTGAAAGTCCCCTCATGACCCTCCAGGGGTCCCGACCCCCCGGGTTGAGAAACACTGCACTATGGGATGGTGATATATAAAACAGAACATTCCCAATGATATCAGATTTCAGGTAGAATCATATGGGGACGTAGTCTTTAATATATCCTAGTTCCAAGCTCTATGGAGATGTTGGTGTTGACTTCTAAGATAGTCAATAAATCTATATAAATAAAAAATGTAATGTTCGTTTGTGGGATTAACATAACTCAAAAGCCACTGGACAAATTGACACCAAAGTTGGATAACATACACCTAATAACCCAATGTATGTCCTTAACGCAAAAAAAAAAATGGGGAAAAACAAAAAGGACTTCTAAACCCAAAATTCCTACAGGGTTAAATAGACTCCTAGAATAAAGTTGGAAGGGACAGTCGAGAAGTAATGAAAGGGGGAGGTAAAGAGAGAAGGAATGGAGGAGGGAAAGGAGGAAGGAAGGAAGGAGAGAAGGAAGGAAAGAAAGGTAGAGAAGGAAGGAAGGAGAGAAAGAAATAAAAAAGTGAAAGGAAAGAGGGAAGGAAGGAAGTAGAGAAGGAACAAAAGACAGAAAGAGGGAGGGAGGGAAGGAGGGAAGGAAGGAAGGAGGGAAAGAGGGAAGGAAGGAGAAAATGAAGGATGTAACCAAAGAGCAAAGAAATGGAGGAAAGAAACAGGTAGAGGCAGAAGAAAGACGAAGAGAAATAAGGGAAAGAAAAAGAGAGAAGGAAGGAAAGAGGGAGGGATGGGAGGAAGGAGAGAAAGAGGGAGGGAAGATTGGCCAACGTGTGGCGGGTACAGCTAGTATGTATGTGTATATATTATATAGCATACTAGCTGTACCCGGCACGCGTTGCTGTGCCCTTTTTAGGAGATGCGAGAAAGTTCAATCATCCACGGTGTGCCTTCCTCTAAACTGCAGTTGGATGGAGTGTGGGTCATGGGGGGCATGGTGTGCCAAGTTGGGTCTTTATTGGTCTTGGTTCTGGGCCACAGTGGTCTGTGGGGAATGATGGGTTTGGAAGTACTACAAATCCCGTTTTTCATGGTGGTACTTCAAGTCCCATCATGCATGGTTGGGGCTCTGTGTGCCAATTTACTGTAAATTCAGGCCATACACAATGTCCCATGAGCTGAGGCCTAGTTAGGAACAGCAAGTTAATGAAGCCTTACTGTCAATTCAGGCCATACACAATGTCCAATGAGCTGAGGCCTAGTCGAGAGAATCAAGTTAATGAAGTCTTACTGTCAATTCAGAGCGTAAACAGCTTCCCAGTAAGTGAGGGCTAGTTAGGGAAATCAAGTTAATGAAGTCTTACTGTCAATTCAGAGCGTAAACAGCTTCCCAGGAAGTGAGGGATAGTTAGGGAAATCAAGTTAATGAAGTCTTACTGTCAATTTAGAGCATAAACAGCTTCCCAGTAAGTGAGAGCTAGTTAGGGAAATCAAGTTAATGAAGCCTTACTGTCAATTTTGGGCATGGTCTGTGATTTTTTGGGGTGTAAATTTTCGGTTGGAAGTGATTTGGGTGTTTGTGTTGGGGATTGGCCTTTTCCTTATTCTGTTTTGGCAGTTTATTATGGTTCGGAATTTTCATGTTGGCTGGCCATTGCAGCAGTTATGCAAATCCGCCCTTATTGGCAGCCAATCATGTTGTTCAGAATGTAGAGGCTGGGTGAGTCTTTGGCTGCCCCGGAGGATGCTGGTAAATGTAGTTTTATTTTTATTGGTTGTTTTGGGGGCCTTTTAGGTTTTGGGGGGGAAGTTTCTTTGCTACAAACGTACCTTGCTTGAGGCCTATTTCTGTTGGCAAGTATTGTGTTTCTGCGTTGTATGGTTTCTTTGTTTGAGGTATACATCACATGACGTGAACCCATTTATATAATAGATTAAGTATAATAAACAGCTAACACAATGTTTTCTCAAGAATAGATTGAGCATATCTTATCTGGAATTCTGAAAACCTCCAGAATCTGAAATTGTTTACATGGATGGCTATGACAGTGACATCTTTGCTTCCTGATGGCTCGGTGTACACAAACTTTCTAAAAATGCTAGGAAATATGATATAAAATTACCTTCATAGTATGTATAAAACATAAATAAATTTCACATTTAGCCTTGGGTCCCATCTCCAAGATACATCGTTAAGTACAAATATGCAGGTATTCCAAGATCCAAAGAAACCTGAAGTCCAAAACATTTATGATGCCCGATAAGGTATATTCAATCTGTATTGGTTTCGTGTGTTTGAGAAACAAGAATTTCCCTTCTTCTCATACAATTAACCTGGATTCTACTTCCAGAGGTGCAGATAAAATCAGGGTGGAAGGGGAGGAGAGACTACAGCCTCCAGGATGCATGTGTTTTGATACCATCACCAACGTTGCTCTTCCTGCAGGTCATGGAGATAGCCTGGACAATGTTAAGATTTCTGTTCTGGAGGCAGCAGCCAAAAGCACTGACGCAATAGCAGCAAGGGAGTGATGAACTTCCCCAAGTTATTTTACTAGGCTTGTATTTACATTGGTTCAGAGACCTTCCTTTGATGCACAATCTATTATGGGAAACTCAAGAGAAGAAAGAGAAATGGAAATGAAAACAGAGGAGCGGAAGCTGGAGAAGGTCATAGAAGCTGCCTTATTTGGGCTCTAACCATTGATCCATCTACTCCAATATTCTCCAGGCTATTAATCAACCATTTAACTGGAAATGCCTGGAATTCAATTTGGGATGTTTTATAGGTTGGAGATGTGATGCTGCAGGACAATTTTGCAGATGCTATTCTAGTCCTGCCTGGAGGTTTCTGATACTTCCTGGTGGTCTTCCACCCAACTATCGCTGCTTAGCTTCTGAAACTAGCGGTCTTCTGGATAGCAAGGTGACACAACCATATTGGTCTCATTTCTTTTATGGTGAACTTGGCTAATCTGGAGCAAACCTGCATTTTCATCTCATATCATATAGCAGTGTTTCTCAACCTTCCTAATGCCGCGACCCCTTAATAGAGTTCCTCATGCTGTGGTGACCCCCAACCATAACATTATTTTCATTCCGACTTCATAACTATAATTATGCTACTGTTATGAATCGGAATGTAAATATTTATTTATTTATTCAATCTTATATTCCGCTCCTCCCTGCAGGCTCAGGGCGGGTCACAACGCACGGCCTGGGGCCAGCGTATCTGAGGGACCGTCTCACTCCATATTGCCCTCTGAGATCACTGCGGTCCGAGGATGCTAACTTCTTGGAGGTACCTTCGGCGAAGCTGGCACGGCTGACATCCACCCGCCGGAGGGCGTTTTCTGTCATAGCTCCCACGCTGTGGAACGCCCTCCCGGCCGACACCCGGGCAATGAAGGACCTGCTCCCGTTCAGGTGGGCTTGTAAAACCTATTTGTTTAGGCAGGCCTTCGATGGGTAGGTCCGTGCTTCTTGGTTGTGCCACTACCTCAACTGTGTTGTTGTTTTTACTGTGTTGCTTGTTTTTAATTGTTCTTAACCTTCTGTATTTTATTGTGCCTTCGGCTCTTGTAAGCCGCCGCGAGCCTTCGGGAGTCGGCGGCATAGAAACCCGAATAAATAAATAAATAAATAAAACATACAATAAAACATGCTGCGTGTAACAAAACATGCAGCCATACAATAAAAGTATAAAACACGAGACATTTACAGAATTAAAATTCAGAATTAAAATATCTGATATACAGGATGTATTTTCATTCACTAGACCAAATATGGCACAAATACCCGATACGCCCAAATTTGAATACTGGTGGGGTAGGCAAAGATTGAGTTTGTCATGTTGTTCTGTCTTCTGTTTTGCATTACCCTCACAGTTATAGAAAATAGTATCCTTTTGCATTTTCTTTCAGGGTTGTCATAGACTCACTGGCACCCTGGTAGTTAACTATTAACAGAGGTCTGCAGCCAGTTTGCAGAGCATGCTGCTGGTGGCTTGCAAATGTATCTTTTTGGTTTGGAGCCCACCCCTTTTTTTCCTGGGGATGGGATCTCCATTTTGAAAGCTCTCTCAGTCTTCTCCAGGCAAGAGAAGGACGCAGATGTGCTTATGGTCAAGCTAGGCAAGCTTACACAGGCCATCGTAAGTACTTTTAACCTGCTGTGTTTGTTGTAGTTTAGATAGCTAGCTATATACCTTGCTGTAGTCGTGCATTACCCTGCTGTATTTTTGGGCTATCTAGCTCAGGGCTGTCCAACTTCTACCGGCCCAGGGGCCTGAATTCCGGTCACTGATGACCTGGGGGGGCGTAGGGTCTGGCTCCACCCCCGGCTCCGCCCCTGGCTTACTACTCATAAGAGGCATGCATACAGTCAAATATAATCTTTTACTGAGATAAAATGCTGGGTGGGAATTCAAAAGGGGCATCCATACAGTCAAATATAATATTTTACTAACATTAAATGCAGGGTGGGCATTCAAAAGGGGCATCCATACAGTCAAATATAATCTTTTACTAACATTAAATGCAGGGTGGGCATTCAAATACACAATTACATAATAATAACATAAAGGTTAGCCTACGTTCCCAAACGCGCGGGATCCAGGAGCAGCCGGACCACGAGCAGAGGTGACGACCGACCGAGGCAGCAGCCGGGAAGGTACAAATCACGTCTGCGTGGGCCGCAGGGATTAAGTAGCCGAGATTTCGGCAACAGGAGTATCGTGAGACTACGGAAGCCACACAGGATTTCGCTCTCAATGCAGGCGAGATTTCGCGTTGAGAATGAAATCCCGTGTGGCTTCCGTAGTCTCGCGATACTTGCTCCGAAACCCGGAAGTGGGTAATTTTTTTAATATTTTAATTTAATTTATTTATTTATTTTATTAAAAAGCTTAGGGGGCCGTAGGGAAGGGGCTGGGGGGCCGTATACGGGCCCCGGGCCGCCAGTTGGACAGCCCTGATCTAGCTGAAACTTTAACAGCTTCGCCTTTACAACTGATTCTGAGCTATTTAGAATCTACTGTTTCTAAATAGCCAGCCAGAGTCAGGATAGGGAATATCCCCGGATTTCCCTGTCATTGGTGGAAGCTAAAGGGGGATTTTCCAATCCTTGTCCCAGCAACTAAGGAAGAGAGAAAGATCCATCAAGGGAAACTGCTTCATCCTTTTTGTGAGTTGAATGTTTGTCTTTGAACCTTTTTGAAACTGCTAAGAAGATGTATACCAAGTTCCTCCAGGACTTTGCTCAAATAAAAGACTTTGTTTTACTTTATCCTGAAGTAGTCTTACTTGCTGGGACCCCTGAGCTTCAAGGGAAGGCACCCGCAGTCCCCCAGGCTTTAGATAGAAAGCACATCGTAGGTTCAGCTTTTGAGTGCCTTTGACAGCACACAATTGGAAATTGTAGTAGCTGGGATTTATAGTTTGCCTACAATCCAAGAGCATTCTGAACTCCACCAATGATGGAATTGAACCAAACTTGGCACACAAAACTCCCATGACCAAGAGAAAATATGGGAAAGTTTTGGTGGGCGTTGACCTTGAGTTTTGGAGTTGTAGTTCACCTACTTCCAGAGAGCACTGTGGACTCAAACAATGATGGATCTGGATCAAACTTGACATGAATACTCAATATGCCCAAATGTGAATACTGGTCGGTTTGGGGAAAATAGACCTTGATATTTGGGAGTTAGAGTTCACCTACAATCAAAGAGCATTCTGAACCCCACCAATGATAGAACTGGGTCAAGTTTCCCACACAGGACCCCCATGACCAACAGAAAGTACTGTGTTTTTCTGATTGTCTTTGGTGACCCCTCGGACACCCCTTCATGATCCCCCAGGAGTCCGATCCCCAGGTTGAGAAACACTGCCATATAGCCTCTCAGTGACTTCAAAAATGATCTCAGAATGCTCCTTGTCACTCCTATGTCAAAGCATCTGCACATTTATATATTTGTATTTAAAAACTGTAATAAAAATATTTTTTAAAAAAACACATGGGGAAATGTGTTCTTGCATAAGAAGATGACTTGAACAAAAGCACTCTCCTTGCCTTTTCCAAAACAGCTTTCATCGAAAGAGGAATGTTTTATATTTGGTTGAACTTTTAAATAGCCAGATTACACCAATGAAATGCTGAAAACACAAAAGGTCAAGGGAATTCTAAATCCCACAAAATGTAAGCTTTACTGTCCAGACCAACACTGTAAATGGATGTCCCTAACTACTCGTGATCATACCTGAGATCTGAGGCAGTTGATGCCTGGTCATAAAATAGACCATGAATGAAATGGAAAGCAGATGAATGCTTACAAATATATATCCCCTAGGAAGAGGGTAGTGAGGATAGGAGTTTCAATGCAAAAGGACAAGGTCTGCATGCAGAACATCTCAGGTTCCTTCTGCAAGATTCACAATGAGTGCTTCAGACATTCTTTTTGATGATGGAAGAGCATAAAGTTCCAAAAGTGTACTTACACAAAGATTGAGGCAGTGGTTCTCAACCTTCCTGTGAATACTGGTGGAGTTTGGGGGAAATTAGACCTTGACATTTGGGAGTTGTAGTTGCTGGGACTTATAGTTCACCTACAATCAAAGAGCATTCTGAACCCCACCAATGATAGAATTGGGACAAACATCCTACACAGAACCCCCATTACCAAAAGATTTCCCACTCCTGCTTTAAAGGCTCTAATGCTCTAAACTCCAAATAACTTCAGCACTTTGGACTGTTTATTTAAGCTCAACCTGAAACCAAGAGTACATGCACAGACTCACTGACATGGGAGTCACTATTAAGATCTTTGAGGAAATGGCGTTATCTTGTTCCCACCACCACCACCACAAGTACATCTGGCGAGGATTTAGCGGACAGCTTTTCAGTAGCTCCCTCTTCAGTAGGACTCTCTTCAGAGGAAGGCTCAGTTAACCTCACTCTGCTCTCTCTCTATTTTCTTTGGCAGGAATAAACCTTCTTATTTAACGGTTTTATACCTATGCCATTTTCCAAGCATACACACCTGGGCAAAAACCTCACCTCCTCCACCGGGCACAAAGCTGCTTTCGTGGCTTTACATACAATAATATTTCATAAATCCTACTTAACATGGGTTCTGATACAACCAGCCTATTCAGCGAAACACAAAAGGATTCTACTTAACTTCCTTAGATGCTAGGACTGCTTTGGCAGAGGTTTAAAGCTAATCGCATGAAGGGAGGTGTTTTTCTAAGATTTTCACTATACTCTGAGATAATAGGCTGGAACGGGATCAATATTTTCTTCACATCTGCATGTGCATCAACTCTTGCCACGTATAGTACTCCCATACTGGAGGATAAGGGATACATGCATAAAATAAGGGATACATTTTCCAGAAAGCACAAGGATATATCAAAAGTTGTGTTTGCAAGTTGAGCCGCTGAACTATGGGTTAAATCTGCTTTAATTCTGCACTGAAAAGTAGAGAGAGGAATCATGCTCTCTATTGGACCCTCTGCTAACGATGGAGGCTCAGGTCTCCAGCGTGAGCAGAACGACATTTTTCCATCTGTGCCAGGCAAGGCGGCTAGCGCCCTACCTCTCTGGAAACGACCTAGCTACGGTAATCCAGGCCACGGTCATCTCGAGATTAGATTACTGTAGTGCCCTCTACATTGGCCTTCCTTTGTCAATGATCCGGAAACTCAAGCTAGTGCAAAACGCTGCGGCTCGACTGCTGGCTGGAGTGTCACATCACACCAGTCCTACAGCGGTTGCATTGGCTTCTCATCAAGTATCGGATTGCCTTCAAAGTGTTGGTGTTAACCTTTAAGGCCTTGTATGGTCTGGGGCCAGTGTACTTGAAGGCCCGCCTTTCCCCGCACATTCCCCAGAGATCACTAAGGTCCATGGATCAAAATTTGTTAGAAGTCCTGTCGGTTAGAACCTGTCGCCTGTCATCTACATGACAGCGTGCCTTTTCTGTAGTAGCGCCTAGCTTATGGAACGCCTTGCTGGAGGAGGTCCGAGCAATAACAGACCTGCCGTCCTTCCAGAGGGCTTGTAAGACCAACCTCTTCCGACAGGTGTTTAACCTTTAGAGGCTGCTAAATCCATATTGTCTCAGCATAAATTGTTTTTACTATGTTTAAATTACTGATGTGGTTATGTTTACCCAATAGGCTCAGGGTGGTATATAAGTTTATTTATTTTTTTATTTGTCAAAAATCTAGGCCGCCACTCCCGGGAGGCTCGGGGGGGCTCACAACAGGGCAACACACAATAAAACACATTAAAACACATAAAGCACTCTAAAATATCCAGACATTAAAAACATTAAAAACACAATGCGCTGTACGAAATATGAAACGCACAGCATAATACAGTATAAAAGATAAAATCAACAGGCGTCTGTTGAAAGAGGAAGGTCTTACAGGACCTCCTAAAGGACATAAGATCTTGGAGGGCTCGTGTCTCGGCTGGGAGAGTGTTCCATAAAGTTGGCTCTATCAATGAAAACGCTCTCCTTCGGGTCGCAGTTAGCCTAAGCGTCTTGACAGGGGGAATTGCCAATAGATTGGGTAAGCCAGTCCCTCAGGTACATTGGCTCCAGACCATGCAAGGCCTTAAAGGTAAGCACCGGCACTTTGAAGGTGATCCGGTGCTCAATTGGAAGCCAGTGCAGATCCTGCAAGGTAGGTGTAATATGGCAACCTGCTGGGGTACCAGACAGGAGCCAGGCGGCAGTTTTCTGCACCAGCTTGAGCTTCCGGGTCACCGAAAGAGGAAGGCCAACGTAGAGCGCGTTACAGTACTCTAGTCTCGAGATGACCGTGGCTTGGATCACCGTGGCCAGGTCATTCCGGGATAGATAGGGAGCCAGCCGCCTTGCCTGTCTTAGATGGAAAAAAGCTGTTTTACTGACCATGGAGATTTGGGTCTCCATGGTCAGTTGGGAGTCCAAATGAACTCCCAAACTCTTTACAGAAGGCGATGGGCATAACGCCACACCGTCCAGGGTCGGAAGCTGGACATCCCCATCGCCCGGACGGCCCAGCCACAAGATCTCCGTATTCGCTTCACCTTCAACCTACTGGCTCGCAGCCATCTAGTAATGGCCTCGAGGCAATGCTGGAAATTATCGGGTACAGATCCAGGCCTGCCCTCCATCCTCAGAATGAAGTGAGATGACACTCCAACCCAAAACTTCGCACCAGCTGTGCAAGTGGCTGCATGTAGATGTTAAATAACAAGGGGGAGAGAATGGCCCCCTAAGGGACTCCACAAACTAATGGGGAGCCCTCGGAGACCATCTCTCCCCTCCTCATTTGCTGAAGCCCTCACTCCAGCCATGGCAAGGCGGTGGGTCAAAAGATTGTAATCAACTGTGTCAAACGCTGCTAGGTCCAAATAATAAATAAATAAATATCATTCATTTTCCACTTGAAAAAGGGGTTTCCAGACAGTTGGGAAACCCATTGGGAAGAATACTAGAACAGCAAGTTTTTAATGCAGTTTTATCCCAGTATTTTGACTTTGGCAAATGGTAGATTTGCGTGAAGCCTAAAGGAGTGGATTGACAGCAAATCGGATAGGATAGGATTTACTCCAATATTTCCAAGTAAACTGTGGATGGTCAAGTCCCACTTTATATAGGGCAGCATTTCTCAACAGTTCCTCATGTTGTGGTGACCCTCTGAGAGGAGTTAAAAAGTAAAAAGTACCCCTCCTTTTCGGAGGAGATGCTGGAAGCGCCAGGAATGCAGCAACAGTTTGCTTAGAGACAAGAAAGTAGTCATACAATTGTCTATGCTAGTGTACATGTGAACTCTTGCGTGACGTTGGTGAACTCTTGCGTGACGTTGTAGTTGTATTTTAATGTATTTTTAATGTATTTTAATTGTTGAAGTGTTTTGGGTTTTATATTGTTATTATGTGGGCATCGAATTGTGCCGTACTGTAAGCTGCTCTGAGTCCCCCCTTGGGGGTTGAGAAGAGCGGGGTAAAATCCCGAAATAAATAAATAAAATAGAGGATATAGAGTCAATCAAAACGTGCATGATCAGGACAAGTAGCCAGTCCTGGCAGAGAGCAATGAGGTAATGTTAGTTGCTGATAAGAAAGTAATATAAAAACTTTTCTAACTGCGCAACAAGCGCGGCAGTCCTTTGAGCGTTTGTAGAATCGCTATCTGCCCGCCTCATGCTGTACAGCTTGAAATAAAGAGTCTTGAATGAGATCGGTCGGTCTCCCTGGTGTTCCTTCTACTTTGTGGGCCCTGGAACCCTAAAACCTGTATCCCTAACACCCCAACCATAACATTATTTTCATAGTTACTTCATTACTGTAATTTTGCTACTGTTACGAATCGTAATGGAAATATCTGATATGCAGGATATATTTGCATTCCCTGGACTAAATTTGGCACAAATACCCAATACACTCAAATTTGAATACTGGTGGTGTTGGGATGGGGAGGATTGATTTTGTCATTTGGGAGTTGTAGTTGCTGGGATTTATAGTTCACCTACAATCAACGAGCATTCTGGACCACACCAATAATGGAATTGGGCCAAACTTCCCACATGGAACCCTGATGCCTGGAAGGGACTCGCTGGTGTGAGCTTCCCTCCAGCCTCACACACTCTCCCTCCCCCACACATGCGCACCACACTGCCATGAGCCGAGCACGCCTGCTCTCCCCTCCTCACTAATACTCAATGTGCTCAGATGTAAACATTAGTGGAGTTTGGGGAAAATAAACCTTGACATTTGGGAGTTGTAATTGCTGGGATTTATAGTTCGCCTACAATCAAAGAGTATTCCGAACCCCACCAACGTCAGAAACTTCCCACACAGAACCCTTATGCCTTGAAGAGACTCAATGGCGTGAGTCTCCCTCCAGCCTTGCATGCTCTCCCTCACCCGCACACATGCTCTCCCCTCCCCACTTGGAGTCTCAGAAACAGCCCTCCCCTGGCTGAGAGACCAGCCAATCACAGCAGGAGGAGGGCTTTTGGTGGGAGGATTCACTGTTTGTTTCCAAAAAGAAAGAGAAGGACAGGTGGAGAGATTTTAGTAATCTCTGCCAAACGAATGCCTGAGACCATTAGAAATATGTGTTTTATGATGGTCTTTGGAAACCCCTCTGAAACCCCCCCCCCATGACCCCCGTGTTGAGAAATATAGGGCATAGTAAAGTGACACCCCTTATATAAAATGGTGAAGAATTCAAACAAGTGCTGGAGTTCGTTTTCTAATATTTTTCAGCTGCGGTTGGTTGAATCAGTTGATGAACAATCCATGGGTGCAGGATGGATATGGAGGGCCGACTAAACATATATATTTATATTTTTGTGTATATACTGTATGTCTCTCTGTGTGTGTATGCCATATATATGCATGCTCTGTCTCTTTCTCCTTTGCCAAGTGGCTTTCTCAATTGCTTCTTAAGGCTGTCTTGGAATAGTGTAAACGGAGAAGGTCATAGTAAATCAAAGGACATCATCTGCCTGTTCAAAACGCTATTAACGGGGAAAGCAGTCTGAACAGTGCATTACGGCCCCAAGGTCACCTGGGAAACCACCGGGCCTCACTGGTTACCCCCGTAACAGCTTGCAAACAACTTGATTAGCTGCAATAACCCTTGTGCCCTTGCGACTGGACTTGATGGAAAGTCAGGTGTCTCAGTAGACTGCTAAGTTGAAACTTGCCCCTCCGTCTGCATGTGTGTGTATGTCTCTCTCTCTCTCTCTCTGTGTTACTCCTTTCTTTCTCTTCATCAAACAAACCGCCTGGCAGCATGAAAATACCAGGGAATTCAGATGTAATATCCAGAGCTAAACAGAGCTAGCAGGCAGGAAGGCCGAGCCGTGAAACAGCAAAATGCCGGTTCAAAGAATCCAGGATTCAGTCAGAAGCCTTAGGAAAGCTGCAATTCTCTGACATAAGATATTCCTACTGAAGACCACTGAATTGAAAAGCTCCTGTGCTTACAATGGGGGGAAATTTCAGGCTTATTAAGGCTCGCCATGATTAGATTTGAAAATGGGGAGTTTTCCTGTATCTTTCAGGGCTGCGCAGAAGATGGGTTTCAGTAAATATTGCTTGCTATGAAACCTGTAACAGAAGATGCTTGCTTATAAATACATGCAGCCAGTAATAGGAAACACTATCTTAAAGGTACAAGAGCGAGCTTAAATGTGCATGCAGCCAGTAACAGGAAACTCTTTCTTAAAGGTACAAGAACTAGCTTAAAGGTACATGCAGCCAATAACAGTAAATACTTTCTTAAAGGTACAAGAACTTGCTTAAAGATACATACAGCCAATAACAGGAAACATTTTCTTGAAGGTACAAGAACTTGCTTAAAGGTACATGCAGCCAATAACAGGAAACACTTTCTTAAAGGTACATACAGCCAATAACAGGAAACACTTTCTTAAAGGTACAAGAGCGAGCTTAAATGTGCATGCAGCCAGTAACAGGAAACTCTTTCTTAAAGGTACAAGAACTAGCTTAAAGGTACATGCAGCCAATAACAGTAAATACTTTCTTAAAGGTACAAGAACTTGCTTAAAGATACATACAGCCAATAACAGGAAACATTTTCTTAAAGGTACAAGAACTTGCTTAAAGGTACATGCAGCCAATAACAGGAAACACTTTCTTAAAGGTACATACAGCCAATAACAGGAAACACTTTCTTAAAGGTACAAGAGCGAGCTTAAAGGTACATGCAGCCAATAACAGGAAACACTTTCTAAAGATACAAGAGCGAGCTTAAAGGTACATGCAGCCAATAACAGGAAACACTTTCTTAAAGGTACAAGAACTTGCTTAAAGGTACATGCAGCCAATAACAGGAAACACTTTCTTAAAGGTACATACAGCCAATAACAGGAAACACTTTCTTAAAGGTACAAGAGCGAGCTTAAAGGTACATGCAGCCAATAACAGGAAACACTTTCTAAAGATACAAGAGCGAGCTTAAAGGTACATGCAGTCATTAACAGGAAACACTTCCTTAAAGGTACAAGAGCGAGCTTAAAGGTATATGCAGCCAGTAATAGGAAACACTTTCTAATGGTATAAGAGCTTGCTTAAAGATACATACAGCCAATAACAGGTACAAGATCTAAATAAAGGTACATGCAGCCAATAATAGACTGCACTTGCTTAAAGCTACAAAGCTAGAGTAAGAAGTTTTTCCCAGAGTTTTCCAATCCCTGACATATGTGGTCCCGACCACACAACACTTTAATTGGGTGAGATCCATAAGTGGTTTTCACTGTTGCAACCTCACGTCATCTCAAAATGCTTTAAAAAGCAAGGGCCAAATGCTTTCATGCATTTGTGTGAAAGGCACTTGGTCCGAGCAGGGTAGAAAGCAGCTTGGATTATAATGCATACCAAGCGCAATCAGCTTCTTGCTTTCTTTCTTTCTCCCTCCTTCGCTCTTTCTCTGTCTCCTTCTCTTTGCCTTTAGGTATCTCCACCCCGAAAGAAATGTAACTTTAATTCCATTTGACTTCAATTGTGTTCAAATTACAGCAAAAAGGAAGCAGACAACAAGCTGTAAATATTTAAAGAGACAGAAAATCATTGGGAATCGCACCTTTATGAATATTTGATGAAGAAAGGTTAGATCTACTGCTGGCAAATTACAAGAAATTATGTCCATCATGTGACTCTGTCAGCAAAGGTTAATACAAATAGGTTTGGATTTAGTCGAGATGACAACGGGGATTAAAAAAGATTTGTCCTGTCTTCGCCGCAATTAGTTCCCTCCCTGCAATTCCTTCTATTATTAGTGTAACTGAGTTTATCGTTAGGATTATGGCAGCGGAGCTATACCTCTCGAAGAAATCGCTTTCCTGCTCATAATACGGTGGCAATTTTTTCCATCTCTCCTCTTGCTGTTAATTGTGCATTTCTGGAGGGAAGCCGTTAACCCAATGAGCACCACCAATTCTCAACAGGTACTTATTTATTAAAACATTGGCATTCCATCTTTCCAAGCCATAAAGAAAGAGACCTTCAAGGCAATAATAATTCTCAATGATAACATGACCAATCAAACAACAAAAGACCAAAGAGAGAGAGAGAGAGGAGAGCAGAGTTAAAAACCACCATGGGATTATCTACTGCAATGCATGTCTAAAAATAATGCATTTATTGGAGGAATAAACTCACACAGAGAAGAGATCAATCGGCTTTCCTAGGGCAGAAAATTCATTAATTTGGATGTTGCCAACCCAAAAGTCTGGGGGCTGATCCACCAGTTTTGGTGAATTGATGAGAATTGGCTCACCAAAACATAGGCAATTTTCACTGACTGTGTGAATCTATTATAGTTGAGACTAACAACTTGTCGTTAGGCCCCAATCTCCTACCATTGAGGTCTGTAGCTTCATCTACACCAGTGGTGCCCAACCCTTTTTTGACCAGGGACCACTCTCCAACATTAGTACCAAAAGGGTTATGAATCAGTTTTTGGTCAACGTTAGATTTGGTGTGGTTATTTGGGGTGCTGATTCAGAAAATTGAATTAGACAGACCACATCAGCTCTAGTTTCTGATACAGAACACATGCCATTCAGTAGAGGGTTTTGTGAGACTAGTCATTCAACTTTAGATTCAGTTTGGTTATTTGGGGTGCTGATTTTTAAAAAAATGCATTGGATAGACCACATCAGCTCTAGTTTCTGATATAGAACATATGCCATCCAGTAGAGGGTTTTGCAAGACTCGTCATTCAACTTTAGATTCAATTTGGTTATTTGGGGTGCTGATTAAAAATGCATTGGATAGACCACATCAACTCTAGTTTCTGATACAGAACATATGACACCCAGAAGAGGGTTTTGTGAGACTAGTCATTCAACTTTAGATTCAGTTTGGTTATTTGGGGTGCTGATTCAAAAAACTGCATTGGCTAGACCACATCAACTCTAGTTTCTGATACAGAACATATGACACCCAGAAGAGGGTTTTGTGAGACTAGTCATTCAACTTTAGATTCAATTTGGTTATTTGGGGTGCTGATTAAGAATGCATTGGATAGACCACATCAACTCTAGTTTCTGATACAGAACATATGCCATCCAGTAGAGGGTTTTGCAAGACTAGTCATTCAACTTTAGATTCAGTTTGGTTATTTGGGGTGCTGATTTTTTTAAAAAATGCATTGGATAGACCACATCAGCTCTAGTTTCTGATATAGAACATATGCCATCCAGTAGAGGGTTTTGCAAGACTAGTCATTCAACTTTAGATTCAATTTGGTTATTTGGGGTGCTGATTAAAAATGCATTGCATAGACCACATCAACTCTAGTTTCTGATACAGAACATATGCCACCCAGAAGAGGGTTTTGTGACACTAGTCATTCAACTTTAGATTCAGTTTGGTTATTTGGGTTGCTGATTCAAAAAACTGCATATTTGGTTATTTGGGGTGCTGATTAAAATGCATTGGATAGACCACATCAACTCTAGTTTCTGATACAGAACATATGTCACCCAGAAGAGGGTTTTGTGAGACTAGTCATTCAATTTTAGATTCAGTTTGGTTATTTGGGTTGCTGATTCAAAAAACTGCATTGGCTAGACCACATCAGCTCTAGTTTCTGATACAGAATATATGCCATCCAGTAGTCACCATCGGCTCACCCACAGAAAACCATATTTAATAAGTCTCGGGACTATAAGAGGGTTTTGTGAGACCAATCACTCTCATTGCAATGGCGTAGTAACGGGGAGGCCAAAGACTATATTTCAGTTCTTGCAGATCACTGGTGGTCCATGGACCACAGGTTGGGAACCACTTGTCTACACCGTAGAATTAATGCAATTTGACATAATTTTAACTGACATCACTCAATAGTATGGCTTCATAAGAGTTGTATAATGTCTTTAGTCTGCTCTGCCAAAAAAATGATGGTGCCTCACCAAACTACAACACCCAGGATTCCATAGTTTGGTAGGGTTCCACTACTATTTGGTAAATAGGATTCCACAACATTGAGCCATGACAATTCAAGTAATGTCAAGCTGCATTAATTCAACAATATGGATGCAGCCTGCAGCAATGACTCCCAAAACATCTGTTAGAAGAGAAGGAATATGCCATTAGAGATATTGATGGAAACCTCTTATCACCTCCTTTCTCTTCTTTAATCACGTAAACAATGACATCACAATACAACAAATGGAAATAAAGGGAATTATGCATGTGTGTGTGTGTTTATGTGCCTTCATTTGCCAACTTATGGCAACCTCATGGATTTTGTAGTGATTTTCTAGACAAGAAATACTTAGAGATGGTTTGGCCACCTTTGGAAATATGATTCACATGTTTTACCTGTACACTACCTAACGGTTTTTCCAGATAGAACAGCAAAAAGGAGCAATTAATTTTGTATGGGACAAGGATAACTGGATGCCAAAATGAGTTACTTTTCTGTTGCTAACAGGGTTGAAACTTTAATGCCTCTCTTAATAATAATAATAAGAAGAATAATAATTCTTTCTCGCCTCTCATCTAGACGGGTTACAACATTGCTAAAAGACACACGATCATCTAAAAACATCCTAACAATACACATTAAAATTCACTGAAGCAAAGACTAAACATAAGATGCAAGTTTAAAATTTGTGGTTAAAACATTGGCATTCCATCTTTGCCCTCATACAAGCCTAAATACCATTTTAAGTATGGTCTTTATTGATTAGCCCACTGGCCATATCAAAAACGTTTGACATACCATTTTAATTAAAGACAGAGTATCCTCGGAGACAAAATGGGAGTGTGCAACTCTAACATTGGCACCTTTTTCTCTCCCAAAACTCAACCCGATGAAGAAGCCAGAGAAGCACTGAAATCTTGTAAATTTGTGTTCCATGCTTTGAAGTTGGCCCAATACTGCTGCATATGCATTTTGGATTTTTGTTGTATTTCAACCAACGGAATGATACAATACAACTCACCACACACCTTTTCAAAGCTCACTGTTGGACATACTGTAAATCTTACTTGTCCGAACGTATCTCCTTCTACATCCCCGTCTTGCAGTTTAAGATCATCCTAGGAGGCCCTGCTCTCAGTCCCGCCAGCCTCGCAAATGCGTTCGGCAAGATGAGAGAGAGAGCCTTCTTGGTGATGGCCCCCTGCCTGTGGAACTCGCTTCCCAGCGAGATAAGGTTGACTTTATCCCTCCTATCTTTCAGGAAGAAATTGAAATCATGGTTCTGGGACCAGGCTTTTAGACAGCAGGCATAACAGCTTTTGGATGTGGAACTGGATTGGAATGGTTATATGGCTGATAATAATGCTTTTAATTAATGTTTTATCTATTGTTTTAAATTGTTGTTATGTTGTTGTATTTACTATATGTTGTGGCATCAAATTATTGCCAAGTGTAAGCTGTCCTGAGTCCCCCTTTGGGGGTTGAGAAGGACGGGATAGAAACCGACCCGAATATAAGTCAAGGCACCTTATTTTACCACAAAATACTGGGAAATTGTATTGACTCGCGTAATAAGCTGAGGATGGGAAATGCAGCCACGACAGGTAAATTTCAAAATAAAAATAGATAACTAATAAAATTACATTAATTGAGGCATCAGGTGAAATATTTTTGAATATTTACATAAAACTGTAATTTAAGATAAGATTGCCCAACTCTGATTAAATCATTATTCTAACCATCTTCACTGTAAATGTACTTACGTATCCTTCCAACAATAATAATAGAGTAAAATAATGGAAATGCAATAATAACAGTATTAATAGAGTAAAATAATAAATGTAATAATAAGCCGTTAGAACAAATGCCATCAAAGCCAGAATTGAAAAGCCAATGACAGATCCCAAATGTAGATTCTGCAAGGAAGCAGATGAAACAATAGATCACATCCTCAGCTGCTGCAAGAAGATCGCGCAGACAGACTACAAGCAGAGGCACAACACCATTGTTCAGATGATTCATTGGAACCTGTGCCACAAATACCATCTGCCTGCGACACAGAACTGATGGAATCACAGGCTGGAAAAAGTTACAGAGAATGAACATGCCAAACTCGTCTGGAACTTCTGGATTCAGACAGACAGAGTTTTGGAGCATAAGACTCCTGACCTCACAATCGTGCTAAAAACAAAGTATGGATCGTCGATGTCGCAATCCCAGATGACAGCAGGATTGCAGAGAAACAACTGGAAAAGCTGTCACAATATGAAGATTTAAAGATTGAATTGCAGAGACTCTGGCACAAGCCAGTAAAGGTGGTCCCAGTGGTGATCGGCACACTGGGTGCAGTGCCTAAAGACCTTGGCCTGCACTTAAACACAATCGGCGCTGACAAAATTACCACCTGCCAGCTGCAGAAGCCCACCTTATTGGGATCTGCACACATTATTTGCCGATACATTGCGCAGACCTAGACACTTGGGAAGTGTCCGACGTGTGATCCAATAACAACAGCCAGCACAATGATCTTGTCTGGTGTGGACTCATCTTGTTGTGTTTCAAATGATGATAATAATAATAAAATAGAGTAAAATAAAGGTAATAAAAATAATGTTAATAACAGAGTAAAATAATAAATAACTTTGACTCGAGTATAAGCCAAGAGGAGCTTTTCCAGCCTAAAAATGGGGCTGATAAACTAGGCTTATACTCGAGTATATACAGTAAATAAGTAAATCCCAATGAACATTTGAATGACAAAAGCCTATAAAACCAAGTTGTCTTGGGTTGGGGGGGGGGGGCGCAGGAAAGCAAAAAGAGGCGACTACAGACAAAAGGGGTTAATGTTGGGGCGAGCAAAAGTAAATAAATAAATAAGGTAACACGGATGACAGATTGGAATTGGCATGCGTGGCACAGCATGATTGCAAGCCGTGGTACTTTGGGGATCCCACTGAGATTTGTTCCTCCAGCCGCAGACCCCTTCCTTCCACACTTACAGCCACGCGGAGAGAGGACATTTAACACTTCGCAGAGCCTTGCCGGATGATCAGATCAACTGATCAATACCATTGACAATTCTTCTGCCTAAAAGCACCAAGGCCTTGCCGTCTGAAATGTACACAATCACGGACCTCTGCCAATACATTACCTTTGACCCACTACTTCCATGGCGGACCCAAGGGGCGACTGGCTTTTCCTTCCTGCGTTCTTCCACCTAACTGGTTTCCAGCTGCCTGCTTGAATCAAATGCACCTCTTCGTAGCCAACTGTGACCCAGAGGATGGAGGAAGGGGGAGAAAGGAGGGAAATCTCAGACTCTCTGAAGCATAAAAGGGAAAAATATATATATACAGGAGAGTCAGGTCATCCCATTGCCACTCAGAGGCAGTCATCTCGTCCTCTGCTTCCATCGGGGTTGTGTAAATCTCGACAACGCACTCAGCATTACAGGACTCAGTGGGATACAAATGGCTTCTCCATGTACTCTTCTTGCTCGCAGAGATTCGCGTTACCTGCAGAGTAACTTTCCCGCTCGGTGACATACACCTGGCGCTCCTGAATAGACATCATGACAAATTTCAACTTGCCGGATTTAACGCTCTAAAAAGCAACCCAGATTTTCATTACTCCCGTTGAAGTTAACTCTGAAAGACAGAAGGACGGGGCCTGGTAGGAATGGGGCTGGGGGAAAGGAAAGCTTCACAATGCATTAGGGAGACAAAAACGAGGCGGGGAGGAAGAAGAATACATCCATTATATTCCGAGCATTCCATGCGATGTTATCCGGTTTGACCGTTGTCTCCATGCGTTGTTCTTATCGGCATCTCTCCATTGGAAGGAGGACGGGAGCAACCTGCTCCAGGAGGAAACATCGCTCAGATCAAGTGTAGTACACGGGAAACATGAGTTAGGGAGGAAAGTTTTGGATGGGAAAATCCCAAAGAACGGCAGCAACATGCGTAACAACCGCTGTAGATGTTCCATCAAGTGTGCCAACATCCTATGGAAGATCGAAACTACCGCAAAGCAGATGCAATGGGTGAATTGATTCACAACTGGATTCCCAATGCACCTGAGGCATCAGAAGACAGTGGTGTGCTTTATGTGCGGAAAGCCCAGCATTGCACATAGAATCTTATAATCATAGAATCCTAGAGTTGGAAGAGACCTCATGGGCCATCCAGTCCAACCTTATTCTGCCGAGAAGCAGGAAAATTGCATTCAAAGCACCCCTGACAGATGGACATCCAGCCTCTGTTTAAAAGCCTCCAAAGAAGGAGCCTCCACCACACTCTAGGGCAGAGAGTTCAATTGCTGAACAGCTTTTACAGTCAGGAGGTTCTTCCTCATGTTCAGATGGAATCTCCTTCTAGTTTGAAGCCATTGCGTCCTAGTCTCCAGGGCAGTAGAAAACAAGCTTGCTCCCTCCTCCCTATGACTTCCTCTCACATAATTATACATGGCTATCATGTCTCTTCTCAGCCTTCTCTTCTTCAGGCTAGGTGATCCAAGCCACGGTCATCTCGAGGCTCGATTACTGTAATGCGCTGTACATTGGCCTACCCTTGTCGGCGATCTGGAAACTCAAGCTGGTGCAGAACCCTGCAGCACATCTACTCTCAGGAGCATCAAGATCTGCCCACGTGACTCCTCTCTTGCGCGAGCTGCACTGGCTTCCTATTGAATTCCGGGTCACCTTCAAGGTGTTAGTTTTAACTTTCAAGGCCTTATATGGTTTGGGGCCAGTGTACCTGAGGGAGCGGCTTACCCTTATGTGCCCAGGAGATCACTGCGCTCAGAGGGGCTCAATCTATTGGATGTGCCGGGCATTAAGGTCTATAGACTTGCCAGCACGCGGCAGAGGGCGTTTGCCGTTGCTGCGCCAACCCTGTGGAACACCCTCCCTGACGAGCTGCGAGCCATCCGGGACTTAATGCCGTTCCGCAGAGCCGTAAAGACCTGGCTATTCAGACAGGCATTTGGCCCATAACCAATGCCGTGTTATCAGCATCCTGTTGTGTCGCTGTCAGCATATTCCTACTGCCATCGCAGTTCTGGTGGAACTTTATTTTAACTGGGGGTTTTTATCTGGTTTTATTGCATTTTATGTGTTTATCTGTTTTTAACTCTGTAAACCGCTCTGGGCTCCAGAGAGAGCGGTATATTAAGTCGAACGAATAAATAAATAAACATGCCCAGCTCTTTAAGCCGCTCCTCATAGGGCTTGTTCTCCAGACCCTTGATCATTTTAGTCACCCATCTCTGGACACATTCCAGCTTGTCAATATCTCTCTCCAATTGTGGGGCCCAGAATTGGACACAATATTCTAGGTGTGGTCTAACCAAGGCAGAATAGAGGGCTAGCATGACTTCCCTGGATCTAGGCACTAGACTCCTATTGATGCAGGCCAAAATCCCATCGGCTTTTTTGCCACCGCATCACATTGTTGGCTCATGTTGAACTTGTTGTCCAAGAGGACTCCAAGTTCTTTTTCACACGTACTGCTCTCGAGCCATGCGCCCCCCATTCATTCTACAGTGTAGGTTCATCCTCAGATGTCTTGAACGAAGAGGATGGGCAGGGTCCCACTTCAAGGCAGACAGAAGTAAAATCAAGCCGCTGGTTGGGCTCTCTCTGTTTGCATTTCCCTTTTTTAGTATTTTTTATCTGGTTCACCTCCAGAAAAAGAGAGCAACATTCTGGTGGCTTCGCTAGAACCGTTTTCTGAAGAGCATAACAGTTTGTCAGGGTAAGTGCCACGTGGTCTAAATTCAATTTTTATTACAGGTTTATTAAAGAACAGTTGTTTCACCAACAGTTAATTAAATCTGCTATCTAAATTGAACAGAAAATTACAGGGCGGGCAATGCTTGTAAAAGACTGTATTACAGATAAGGCCATATTTGGCCATCAGAAGGATTTGACATCAGCGTTGAAAGCGGCATTGTTCCCAAACACCTTGGCAGAATTTTGGGAAGGTGAGGTGGGAGGCATATTCTCTTGGAAGATGCCCTATTCTTTCCTACCCATTGATTACCTTGTCTTGTTTGTGGGCAATAGGCCTGTTGTTTGAGGTGACTTTTTCATTAATTAGGCATGAGATAATTTCACCGCAAAGGAGCCCCCGCTAGCACAGTGGGTTAAACTCTTGTGCCGGCAGGACTGAAGACTGATAGGTCGGAGGTTCGAATCCGGAGAGCATATGGATGAGCTCCCTCTGACAGCTCCAGCTCCCCATGCGGGGACATGAGAGAAGCCTTCCACAAGGATGGGTAAAACACCAAAACATCAGGGCGTCCCCTTGCCAATTATCTCATACTAGAAGCCACTTGCCATTTCTCAAGTCGCTCCAGACACCGGGGGGGGGGGGGGGGGCAAAGGAAATAAGAAAAAAATAAGAGGGGAAAAGGGAAAGGGGACCAAAAATGTTGATATTATTATTATTTTCTCACTAAAGCTGAACATTCTCAGGCAAATTTAGATTTTGCTTTGATGGCAAAACCCAAATCATTGGGGGGAAAACTCCACTATAATAATGTTTTGGTGGTGCTCCAAAGCTTTAGTGGCTCAAGGCTATGGGATCACAGCAGTTTCATGCCTCTCCAAACGACAACTCCCAGGATGCCATGACATTGAGCCACCACAGTTAAAGCGGTGTAAAACTGCATTCATTCTACAGTGGAGATCTACCTTTGGTGAAAGCATCCCAAGTTTTATTCCACACTAGCTTGGGGACCCAGCCCTGCCCGGGTTATTTGAGAAAGGCATTGTGTGCCAAGGGTGGTCCTTATGAGATGTTTACGTGGTTTGCAGTGGTCTCAGGGAGTTAGTGAAGGTACTTCAAGTCCCATCATCCATGGTCCATCCTCCTTCAAATTGCACCAGGATGTAGAGTGGGTCATGAGGGCTCTGTGTGTCAGGTTTGGTCTTGATCAGTCATTGGATTAGGTTTGCAGCAGTTTTGGGAAGTGAGTGAAGGTACTTCACGTCCCATCATGCATGGTCTGTCCTCCTCGAAGCTGCACCAGGATGTAAAGTGGGTCTCAGTGTGTCTAGTTTGTTCTCTTTTGGTAATTGGATGAGGGTCGCAGTGGTCTCAGAAAGTGAGTGAAGGTACTTCAAGTCCTATCATCCGTGGTCCATCCCACTCAAAACTGCAGCAGGATGTAGAGTGGGTCATGGGTACTCTGTGTGCCAAGTTTGGGCCTGGTCTGTGATTTGTAGGGGCTTCAATGTTCTGTGGGAAATGAATCGGGTGAAGGTACTGCAAATCCCATCATTTGTGGCCTATCCTGCCCTACACTGCACCAGGTTGTACAGTGGGCCAGTGGGCATCTGTGTGCCAAGTGTGGTCCTGATCCTTCTATGGTGTGGGCCACAGTGCTCTAAGCAAGTGAGTTAAAGTACTGCAAGTCCCATCATCCATGGTCCATCCTCCCTCAAACTGCACCAGGATGTAGAGTGGGTCTTGAGGGTTCTGTGTGCCAAGTTTGGTCTTGTTCTCTCATTGTTTGGGGTCGCAAAGGGGTCGCAAAGTGTTTTGGTCTGAAACTCCCACCATGCCTGACTGCCTGAGGCCTTTTCCTTACCCCCTCTGCCACTTTAGAGCGTCGGAATGTTCGTGCTGGCGACTGCCTCAGGCCTTTGCCTGATCCTCCTCTGCCAGTTTAGAGGGTCGGAATGTTCGTGTTGGCTGGCCAATAGAGGCGTTATGCAAATGCTCCCTCACTGGCAACCAATCATGTTGTCAGAATGTAGAGGCCGGGAGCCAATCAGAATGCTGCCACATACATACAAACATACACACACACATACAAACATTCCGCTTTATTATATATAGAGAGCTCTCCAAGGTGCTGAAAGGAATTTCCACATAGGTTTGACATCTTGGAGAACTCCCTTAAACTTCAGTCTAAAACTCAGGGCAGACTTCTACTACTGCTACTGCTGCTACTGCTGCTACTCCTCCTCCTCCTATATTTATTTATTTATTTATTTACAGTATTTATATTCCGTCACCATAGGGAACTCAGGGTGGATTACAATGTACATATACATGGCAAATATTCAATGTCATTGACACACAGCATATATATAGACAGACACACAGAGGCTATTTAACTTTCGAGCTTTCATGGGGGTATTCTGGCCACCAGGGGAGCTGTTGTTTCACCATCCATTTGTGACATTGATTGAGTACTTCCTCATTCTTTGTATGCTTGCTGGAGATTTTAGGGTTTTGGGTGTCGTAAATTAGTTAAATTAGCCTCCCCGCATAAGCGGTACTTAATTTCCTACTTGACAGATGCAACTGTCCTTCAGGCTGCAAAGGTCGACAGCAAGCTACACAATTGTTGGAAGCTCACTCCTACCCGGGCTGACTTTGAACTCATGACCTTTTGGTCAATAGTGATCTTAATGCAGCTGACTCCACCTATGTAGCACTATAACTGTGCAATGTGAAAATACCCAAGATCAGGCTATACCATGTTTCATATATCTCATATGCCATAGATAAAGTAAAGGTTTCCACATAACATTAAGTCTAGTCATGTCCGACTCTGGGGGTTGGCACTCATCTCCATTTCTAAGCCGAAGAACCGGCGTTGTCCATAGTCATGTCCAAGGTCATGTGGCCAGCATGACTGCATGGAGCACCGTTACCTTCCCACCGAAGCAATACCTAGTTTTTGAACTGCTAGGTTGGCAGAAGCTGGGCCTAACAACGGGAGCTTACCCCCGTTCCCTGGATTTGAACTGCTGACATTTTGGTCAGCAAGTCCAGCAGTTCAGCGGTTTAACCCTCTGCACCACCAACGGCACCTCATACGTCACAAATCTGTATTGTTTTAATAGATTTTGGAGAGTAGGATTGACTGGCCATATATCTGAAACCTTCCCTTCCCTCCACATTATTCACCAGTTTGAAGATAACAAAAGATGTAGGGTTGAATGAAAAGTAATGCCTCCACCTTCGTAACTCCTCAACAGATGGCAGTACTGGTATGCTGCAGGTAATGGCTTGTTCAGTAGACTCTCCTCTACAGTCCCATTTTGGCAGGAAGCCTTAGCATTGAACAATTGTGTTGTTAAAGTGCAAAGTATGGAACCCTGCGCAGATGGTCGGTCAATGCGACTTAAGCAACGTGCAGTCAACTGAATTCTTGACAGCAGAAGGTGTCACCCCAAAGGAGATTCATCAGAGAATGCAAGCTGTTTATGGTTATTGTGTTGATGCGAGTAGTGTGTCTTTTAAAGTACGTTTAAAGATGTTGAGGTGGGAACATCTGACTTGCGTGACAAACAAAGAGTTGGACGTTCTGTGACAGCAACCACTGAGTTTCGCAAGCAAAGGGTTGACAGATTGATTCAGGATGATCGTCGTGTCGCTCAGAGAGAAATTTCAAGCATAATCAGGATTTCACAAGAACGTGTGGATCACATTATTGCTTTGCTTGGCTATCGGAAGATCCGTGCATAATGGGTACCCCGAATGCTTCCGTGGCGGCTTCAGAAAACTTGTTCATCGTTGGCAGAAATTTATTTATTTATTTTATTTACTTTATTTATATTCCGCTCTTCTCACCCCGAAGGGGACTCAGAGCGGATTACAGGTACACATACTTAGCAGACAATCCCTGCCGTTTCCACATACACACATATAGACAAACAGAGGCAAACTCTGGCCACCAGGGGGGGCTGACGCACTCTTCATCTCTCAGCGTTTCCAGCGTCCCTTGTTGTTCCTTTCACATTCCTCAGCATTCTTGGAGTTCTTTAATGGCCTCATAATTCAGTCCAAAGTACACAATAGAACTGTATGAGAATGAACACTATGCAAGTATGAATCACAAGCGTTTAGACTTTATATATCAAGAGTGAATATCATAATAGCATCAATATAAGGTGTGGTATACATACAAATAAACATTAAAGTACATTAAAGTCATAACGCAGCCAACACACGCTCAGGAGGAGAGAAATCATAGTCTCTGAAACCCTCAAGTTGAGATTCAGTCCCTGAAAGAAGACAAGTAAATGAAGGAAAGTTCAATGTCCGCAGGGGCAGAAGCAACTCAGTGGAAATGCTCACTGTGGGGTAGTCACTCACAAGAGAGTGTGGAGGAAAGCCGGAGCAGCCCAGCACGCCGTGCCTGTAATGGTAAACAAACGCGGAGCCGGCTGTTCAGGCAAAAAGCCGCTGTAGAATCGCGTACTGCTCCTGGAAATCCAGGTTGGGAGCAGTCGCGTGTCAAATCCAACCACAATATACGGGCCCACCTCGACCCGGGCAGGCCTCGAACTCATGACCTACTGGTCAGAGAGCTCTTATGAAGCTGACACTTAGCCAGCTGTGCCACATTCCCGGCGCTTTATGATTTATCCAATCATTTGGTGATTATGTGGAAAAGTGAATAGTGAATAGTGGTAGTTAAAGAGCACATTCTAAAGATTATTTCTGCATTTGATTTATTAAAATATTCCCATCCAAACCAAAGTAACATTGGTGGAGGCATTACTTTTCATTCAACCCTCGTATCTACAAAATAAAATTAATGAAGTTTGATGATATTTGAACTGCTATGGAGTCCTAGGGTTGGTAGCTGGGTGTGTCACCAACACTCTTTGGTAGCAAAGGCCTTGTAAAACTATAGCTCTTTTGATTCCATAGCATCGAGCCACAGCAATTCAGGTGGTGTCAGGCTCCATTCACTCTCCAGTAAGACGCACCCAAACTAACACAGCCATTCTTCTAAAATGACTCCACCTGTCCTAAAATGAAAAGGTTTTTTTTTAAAGTCATTGCCACATTAAGATGTCATGGCTTGTTAAACGGCTGAGAGAATATTTCTGTTTATTCTAATTAGTGAAACCATTTGCTGGTGGGAGACGTTTCAGATAAAAAAAAGATCCGCTTTCAAAACAAACCTTTCCCCGCTGGGAAACTCATCCTTTGTCAGACAATTCAGGCAGTGTTATTTAGAGATTTTAATTGCTCAGTTGATCTGTGGGCAAATCTCAATAATCAAAACAATATAAAGCCAAGTCGGTGTGGGACTGTCTTCTCTTTTTTTGTAATAATTGTAATAAAATGCTCCTCTCCATTGGCGCCCCCTTGCAGTGGGGGAGAGGCTTGCGTACCCTAGTGAAGTTGTGAGCTATGCTGGCGGTGGCATAATAGCCGGCGGTAGGGCCTCCCATACCAGACAGGTCACAACCGAAGGGTCTGACAAAGAGCGTCAAAGGGCAGGATGGGCTCTCTAGCCTTTTGGCATCCATCCTAAGAGAAGGAAAACTCTGATTTCAAACCCGGGCAGATGGTGCTCGTCTAACCCTGTAAGGTCAACCATCTAAGAGAAGGAAACTCGAACCAAACCTACGACCTGAGGACCTCGCTGCCACCGTCCAAGCTTGCTAGGCCCTGGCAGATGAACCTTGGTTTAAAGGGTGAGGCCAGTTCTGTGCACGCTGCGCTCCACCAGAAAAATCCATTGCACAGGCTCGAAGGACACATCCAAACTTCCGAAAAAGCCCTGTAGCGAAAGGCGAGGGACGAACGGTAGGTGTAAAGATGCACTGGAAGCCGCAGACCCAACCCTGCACGCAGGCGGTTCAGGACTTTGGTCGCCGAGACTGACCCGGGAGATGACAGTCTTGTTCGGCAGCATCCTGAACGACCAAGCAGCCTTTTTTAAGGAGAGCACTGCTTGCTCCGTATGGAGAGGGGCCTAGAAAAGGTGGCCTAACGAAAGCTCATCCCCGTCTACCTGGTTGGCTAGCATCTTCCGATGCGGTCGAACAAAGACAAAGAAACAAAGGCCAACACCTGCCTGCAAAGGTGCAAATAGACTGACACTTGCATGCTGGAACATCAGAACCATGCAAGATTCTGCAGATAGTGGACGTCCTGAGCGTCGTTCTGCTCTAATAGCCCATGAACTATCACGGCTTAACATTGACATCGCTGCTCTTAGTGAAGTTCGTCTCCATGAGGAAGGCAGCCTTAAAGAACACGGTGCCGGCTACACTCTCTACTGGTCTGGCAAACCCAAAACTGAGAAACATCTTTCAGGGAGTAGGCTTTATGATTAAAAACTCCATCGCCTCTAAACTCGAGACGTTGCCGACAGGTCACTCTGATCGCATTATCTCCTTACGCCTCCCACATGCTGTTCTCTTCAGTATATATGCCCCAACTATGCAAGCTGACCCTGTGGAGAAAGACAAATTCTACTCAGACCTACGCCACCTCATACAAAAGGTCCCTGCAGAAGATAAAATCATTATCCTTGGTGATTTCAATGCCAGAGTAGGAAAAACTTTGAAGCCTGGAAAGGTGTATTAGGCAAGCACGGTGTTGGAAACTGTAATGATAATGGGCGCCTTCTGCTAGAGTTTTGTGCAGAACAGCAGCTGACTATTACAAACACCATCTTTCAGCAGAAAGATAGCTTGAAGACCACCTGGATGCATCCCGATCCAAGCAGTGGCACCTCATTGACTATGTTTTAGTGCGCCAGAGAAACATTCGTGATGTCCGTCATACTCGAAGTGATGCCCAGTGCAGAATGTCAAACAGACCATCGCCTTGTAAGATGTAAACTAAATCTACACCTTAAGCTCAAACCTAAGAGGGGTGGCATCTTAAAGAGGAGACTCCAAGTCAACAATCTTCAACAGGCTGTTGTGAGAGACAACTTCCAGGTAAATCTGCAAGCAAAACTTGAAGTCCACCCTACAGATTCTTCTCCTACAGCGCTCTGGCAACACATCAAAAACAGTATCCTGCAGTCTGCTGAAGAATCCCTAGGATTCTCCTTAAGAAAACCAAGACTGGTTTGATGAAAACAACCAAGAGATCCAGGAGCTGTTGGCAAGAAGAAACCACTCACCAGGCATTCCTCGCCCAGCCATCTTGCCATGTAAGAAAAGCAGCCTTTAGTCTCGCATGTAGTAAACTCCAACAAAAACTCAGAGACATCCAGAACAAGTGGTGGATTGATTTATCAGAAAAGACACAACGCTGTGGAGATCTCGGTGGTCACCGAGGGATTTATGAAGCTCAAAGCTGTGTTTGGACCTACTTATCAGGTCCAAAGCCCCTTATACAGTATTAAGCCCTTAATAAAATGCTGGTAATACCTGGGGAAGGTTAACTTGGGTGAGATTGACAGTGTCAGGATTTATTTCCCAAACCCTTTGTATGTGTGTCTGCATTGGGGGGGGGGGGGAGAAAATATTTTAAAGATTCTTGGTAGCTTCCAGCAAGAACAATATGCCAAATGAAGGTTCATTGAGACAACTTCGGTTTGCTTAATTATAAATTACGAGCAGCAGAGAATTTTTTTTCTCATAGCAGAGAAAACAGAATGCAACCAGTAGTATTTCAGATTTGTAACTTTTGCTTCTAAACATATTTAAAAATATATCCCATTCTAAAGGTGCATTTACACCGTATAACAGCATTTCTCAACCTGTGGGTCAGGACCCCTGGGAGTGTCACGATTGGGTGTCAGAGAAGTCACCAAAGATCACCAGAAAACACAGTATTTTTGTTGGTCATGGGGGTTCCCTGTGGGAAGTTTGGCACAATTCTATTGTTGGTGGGGTTCAGAATGCTCTTTGATTGTAAGTGAACTATAAATCCCAGCAACTACAACTCCCAAATGTCAAGGTCTATTTTCCCCAAACTCACATTTGGGTGTATTGAGTATTTGTGCCAAGTTTGGTCCAGATCCACCATTGTTTGAGTCCACAGTGCTCTCTGGATGTAAGTGAACTCAAGGTCAATGCCCACCAAACCCTTCCAGTATTTTCTGTTGGTCATGGGAGTTCTGTGTGCCAAGTTTGGTTCCATTCCATCGTTGGTGGAGTTCAAAATGCTCTTTGATTGTAAGTGAACTTTAAATCCGAGCAACTACAACTCCCAAATGTCAAGGTGTATTTTCCCCAAACTCCATCAGTGTTCACATCTGGGCGTATTAAGTACCCGTGCCAAGTTTGTTCCAGCTCCATCATTGTTTGAGTCCACAGTGCTACAACTCCAAAACTCAAGGTCAAGGCCCACCAAACCCTTCCTGTACTTTCTGTTGGTCATGGAAGTTCTGTGTGCCAAGTTTTGTTCAATTCCATCATTGAACAAACAGTGAAATATAAATCCCAGCAACTACAACTCACAAATGACTAGTTTCCAACAGACCTCACAACCTCTGAGGATGCCTGCCACAGATGCAGGTGAAACGTCAGGAGAGAATGCTACTAGAACATGGCTGTGTAGCCCAAAAAACATACAACCCAAATAATATTTAATTTTTTAAAAAAAATCTCTTTTAACTCCCATTTAACTAAAATTGCAAAATACATTCACATAGTTATAATATAGTACATGTGTGGTACATTATGTTGGTCTTTATTTGTTTGCATTTGCTTTTAATGACTATATTTCCATATTAAGGTCAAGTCAATAAGAGTTTAGAGTATGGTAAATTATGCACATAGTATGAGTGGTCCCTCACTACTTTGCGGTTCGCTTTTTGTGGACTCACTGTTTCGTGGTTTTTCAGTATGGGCTTAAGAGCATTTGTCTGTATGGAGAGGCTGCCTCTGTGGATGAAGCCGGAGCCCAGGATGATGTGAACAACATGTTCAAGGAGGATTATGTAGAGCAGTGATTTTCAACCAGACTGCCGCGGAACACTAGTGTGCCGTAAAAGATCATCAGGTGTGCCATGGGAAATTAGTGTAGAGAGAGAGAGAGAGAGATAACCTAGCAGGAAACTTCATGCAGCGGAAATGAGGCTTTCCTGGCCAAAGCAGCAATGCCAGCCAGCCTGGCTGCAGTCAGGGAGAACCCTCGGCGTCCAGAACTTTCCTCCCTCCCTCCCTCCCTCCTCTCTCTCTCTTTCCCTTCCTTCCCTCCCTCTGCACGCCAAGGGCTACTTGGCCGGGCTGCGGCTCCTCTTGCTTCCTGGCTCCTGGGCGCTCTTCTGCCCTCCTTCCCTCTGGCAGCAAGGAATAGGAGAGGGAGGAAGAGTCCGCGGGAGCTGCCCCCTGTCCAACCCCCCCTCTAGCCCCTCTGCACCGGGGAAGGGGAGCAACCCCTCATCTCCTGGCCTCTCCTGGCTGTGCTCCGGGTTTGCCGCAGAGCAGAGCAAAGGCCGGGATGTGCAGCTCCAGAGCCCAGCTTGGTTCCTTCCCGATCTGGCCCCAAGGTGACAGCAGGGAAGCTGAAGAGACGTGAGGGGGAAGGCACTCCTGGGGGGCTGAACCCATTCGGGAACGAGAGCTGGGGTGGCGACAGCTGCGAGCCTCCGCCACAGTTTGTTCCAAGGCTCAGAGCCACCCCATGTGCTCAATTCCTATTTGTCCTGTTCAGCCGAGCCCGTGTGCGCTTCGGCCACTCAGCGCCGAAGCGTGGGCCTCCTGGGGGGGCAGGAGAGGGATTTGGTGGAATCAGCGACGTCACAAGGGAGGAGGGTGACAGTCATTTTGTTTGGTGGTGTGCCCCAGGATTTTGTAAATGTAAAAAATGTGCCGCAGCTCAAAAAAGGTTGAAAATCACTGATGTAGAGTATAAGTGCGTGGGGAGGGTTTATAAAAACTTAAAGTAGTGTATAAATATTAAAATAAATATAATGTCCCGACTTCACGGATTTTCACTTTTCACGGGTGGTCCTGGAACATAACACCAGCAATATGTGTTTGATATTGTGATATGGCCTAAGGGCTAATCAATAAAAATTACTACTACCAGCAATAAGTGAGGGAACACTGTATTTGTAATAGTGACTCTCAAGTAACTAGAAATGACATGTACCTGACATTAAGCAATCTCATGGGTTAACGGAGAGTCTACTGTAATAATAATAGTGGGTTAACGCTGTTGCCCAAAGCACGCAGTTTAGGGCTTATTCAAGCAACACATGTATCGGCCTCTGATCAAAGCCCTTCTTAATGTGTACACACAAAAACCCTTTTAAAAATAGCAGGCTAATCTTATCTCGCAGAATGCAAAAATCACAAGACCGTGTTCTACACCGAGAGGCTTTTCAAAAGCGACACTCCAAAGCAGGTGTTTTTCTCTTCATGACCTCATTCTGGCATTGGCGCAACAAGAGGGAAAACTCCGACGTTGCCATTGTAAACCCTTGTGACTCAGTCTCGCCACGGAGCTTGATCCTTTGCAGTAAAGAGACACACATATCTTTCAAAGATCCTTGAAGTCTTCGACTCCTGCGAATCTGGTAACGTCGGTTTCCATGCCAAAGTGGAGGGGACGGTTTGGGATTATAGTTGACAGAACGGAGCAACAGAAACATGAAACTTAACCAAACAAATCAGTAAGCTAGAATCACAATCATCCAACTGGTGATGTGTTCAATGTTAAAGACTGATGAAAAGTCTTTATGTTTGTTTTAGGGATGGGCCGAGCAGTATTCAATGATAACGCTGTCAAGAAGGATCACTGCCGTTTGTAAATAAATCATCTTGGTTTGTATGTTTATCTGGATTATGGGCCTTTCTTGTATGGAGGGGATCCAGCAAATGCTGCTCTTTCCACTGAACATGCATATGAGTGCATCTCATGTGTCCACATGCTGGTTTGTACTTGGAATTGGTATTTCTGATCTACAAATCCCAGGATATCCCAAGTATCATAGCTCCAAAGTTTCTATAGCTGCTTTCCTGACCTCTGGCTCATAGATGCATAATGTATTTTCACTATTAATACAATTCTCCTCCCTCTCAAGGGGGATAAAAATTGCAATATCAGATGATAAACACATACACAACCATATTTTACCACATACAGTGTAATCTCAATTTACAAGTGTCCCAACTTAAGAGTGTTTTGAGTTAAGAAGTGTAGCTTAACCATGGTTTTGCTTTGACATACAAGCAGTGTCTTGAGTTACGAGTTAGCACAAGAGGGAGCACTGAGTCCCCTCCAGGGTAGAGAAAAGCGGGGTAGAAATACCATAAATACTCTACTTTCACCTGACTTAGCCGATGGTTTGTTGACCGAAATAAAGGCTGCTGACTGACTGATAAATAAATACAATAATGTAAACGGGAGTGTTACTGAGAGAATACAGGCATTTAGGGCTCCAGGGGAGCAACTTCCATGCCTCGTGCTCTTCTCAGCTTTGGGCGATTGCTATCTGCTTTGCTATTATCTGCTTTGAGGAATTTAGGATTAGTTGATTTTGTGTGGGTTTTATTCCTGGTCTGCTTGGCTTCATGAAGAAAGAGAGGGAGAAAGAGAGGGAGGAAGGTTGGGATGAGGACAGGATGAAGAAGAAAAGGAAGAAAAAGATGCTTCACTTTGTGCTTCTTTGCCACAACCTTGTGCTTCTATCATTTTAAAGTTGATCTTTCTTTTTCATTGTTCCAAGAAAACTTTTCTTATTTTAAAAGTTAATTTACTTATTTAAAAACACATAACAAAAAATTGTGTGTGTTTTTTTGGGAGGCCGGAATGGATTAATGGCATTGCTAAGCATTTCAATGGGAAATTTGCTTTGAAATAAGAGTGATTTGAGTTAAGATGTTGAGGTGGGAACATCTGACTTGCATGACAAACAAAGAGTTGGACATCCTGTGACAGCAACCACCGTGTGTCACAAGCAAAAGGTTGACAGATTGATTCAGGACGATCGCTGTATCACTCAGAGAGAAATGACAAGCATAATCGGCATTTCACAAGAACGTGTGAGTCACATTATTGCTTTGCTTGGCTATCAGAAGATCTGTGCACGATGGGTACCCAGGATACTGACGCCTGAAATGAAAGTGCACAGTATCCTTGGTAAGAAGTAGGGCTTTATAAATGACTGGAAACACTTGATGCTTGGTCTTTCCATGGGCAGTTGAGAACTGGCTTCTCTTACATAATGCCAAAGATGGCAACTCAGGCTTCCTTAAAACCAAACTGCTTTGGCAGGCATGGCTACTGAGCACTGCTTACAGTTTGCATCTGCTGGTAATGACAGCAAGCTGTCTGTTTCTCCCCACTAAAGACCAAGTACACGACCCAGCGCAGTTAATCAATAGGATAATGGAATGAATCAATAGCAAAGATTTTTAAAAGGTCTTAATTAAAGAAACACTTGCAGTTACAAACGACGTCTTCAATCTATTGATGGTGCTAGGGTGAGGGGTTAAACACAAACAAAAAAGACCCCCATCAACTCTATGTATTTTGCTGAACATCCCAATTCCTTTTTTTGGTAAAGGCTGCTCAAGTTGTCCAGTTGATGAATGTTGTCGCCAACAAACTGCCCTGTAAAAATCTACCCAAATGTGTTGATTTTAAAGGAAGGTGGCGTATCATCGGAGTATAGACAACATCCATACATTATGTTGTGCTGTTCGCTTGGACAGATTGCTCAATTATTTGGGTACTGAATAAAATGAGCAAACAGGGCCTTTTTGGCACTGCGACTGGAGATTTAGAACAACATCTAAATTGATGGGCCCTATTAATGCAACGGATGCCTCAAGTGGGTTCCCCAAGCAAATGTTATGCCAATACTGTTTATTCTGCCAGTGGTTATACTCTGGACATTGCCTTAAAGAGACATTCATCCATGTTGTCAGCATTTATCTAATGAACCTTCAAAAATCAATGCCCCAAATGGCCCGTTACATGAAAACACCCTATGTGTACAGTACGTTTACCAAGAATGGCTGAGCAATGCTAGAAGTTAACCTCATCATTACACAAACAGGATGAGTAGACTATAAAGGACTATTTTGTCTAGGACAGTGGTTCTCAACCTGTGGATCCCCAGATGTTTTTGCCTTCAACTCCCAGAAATCCTAACAGCTGGTAAACTGGCTGGGATTTTTGGGAGTTGTGGCCAAAACACCTGGGAACCCACAGGTCGAGAAACACTGGTCTAGGAGAATGTTGCCTTGGCGGCCTTAATTCTTGATAACACATCTGTATTAGTAGTAAAACACCTAAAGAAGCCTGTTAAAGGGAGCTACTAAATATCACATCAGTAGCCTGCAGAACATAGAATCCTAGAGTTGGAAGAGATCTCATGGGCCATCCAGTCCAACCCCGCTGCCAAGAAGCAGGACAATCACATTCAAAGTACCCCCCAACAGATGGCCATCCAGCCTCTGTTTAAAAAACTCCAAAGATGGAGCCTCAGTCACACTTCGGGGTAGAGAATTCCACTGTTGAACAGCTCTCACAGTTAGGAAGTTCTTCCTAATGTTCAGGTGGAATCTCCTTTCCTGTAGTTTGAAGCCATCTAGATAGACCTACAGTATTTCCTTCGATCTCAGCTTATGGCCATCAACCTTAAACATGTGATGCAACTGGAGAAGATCTTCAATGCCGTTACTTTGGCTCAACGTTCAGAGTCGGGCCAACTTCTGGAGGTCCCCAGTTTCAAAACGTACCACCTTACAGCCACAAGACAGAGGGCCTTCTTGGTAATCGCCCCTACGCTATGGAATGCACTGCCTTCCAATGTTCGTGCCCTTACAGATCTGCTGGCATTCCGGAAGGCGTGCAAAACCCTCCTGTTCCGGCAGGCTTTTGGGGATTAAGGCTGCAATTCCTTGATTATCCATCCTCGTGCTATATATAACCCTGATGAATTGTACCTTCATCTCTTGTTATTCGCTGTGCACTTTATTCGTGCTTTTATTGTGTTTTACTTGTTGCACTTATACTGTATTTTATTGTGTATACTGTGTTTTTAAACTGTGCTTTTAAACTGTTAACCCACTGTTGTAAGTCGCCCCGAGCCACACCGGGAGTGGCGATTAACAAGCGTGAATAATAAATAAATAAATAAACTGAGAATTGATTTTGGTTTCCCTTCCAGAGTCCAAAAATTAGCTCTCTTTCACCCATGTGTACAATTTTTCACCCTCAGATCATTTTCATGGTACAGTTAGCTCTCCATATCCACCGGTGCAACCAACCATGCCCAAAAATATTTAGAAAAAAATCCAAGAAGCAAACTTTGATTTTGGTGAGCATTCTGTTATGAGTAAATGTACCCTTCAAGTAGCCATCCACCATTTTCCAAATCTCAGTTTCACTTCTTTGGAGGCTTTTAAACAGAGGCTGGATGGCCATCTGTCGGGGGTGCTTTGAATGCAATCTTCCTGCTTCTTGGCAGAAGGGGGTTGGACTGGATGGCCCACCAGGTCTCTTCTGACTCTATGATTCTATGGTTCTATATGGCAACAAAGTGATTTTGATGATGTATGGAAAAATTATTGAAAAAGATTTTTTTAAAAAAAAGGATGGAAAGTTACCTCCACAAGAAGAATTGACATTTTGGACAGATGATATATAAAAGCTGTGGCTCAGGGGAGGGATTTTTTTTTAAAAATCCATTAAAATCTTATATATATATAACATGAAATACAGAAATTTTGAAAACGTCAAAATTCAGAACGTTTTCCCAATTTTGTAAATATTTTCGTATATATACTGTAAAAACATTGTCCCGTCACACTATACTTCCACAAATAAGTTTGAAATATCTCACAGCAGTTGGCATTTAAGAAAACGGAGTGCTTCAACATGTCAAGGCAGTCTTTTTTTAAAAATCACGGATAAGAAAATGTGTGTGTGTGTACACACACACACCTCTGGTGTGTACATTAGCATGAATGAGGCCACCACCTATATTTTGGACATTACCCTTCTAAAAAATACTAGCTCACTACCACTGCAAATGAAAGACTAACAATTGCAGAAAACTAAGAGTTCCCCAATTATTTTTCTCATCACCATCGCAGACACACCAAGCCTGTTTCTTGACAGTGTTTCAGTAATACACTTGCCATTTGTATTCCCGCTTTTTTACCCCTGGCTATTCATCAGGGAAGCGTTTCTCCAGACTTGTGGAGGCTTCTGAGTCCTCCTCCTCCTCTTTCTCTTCTATTTCTTGTTAGCTCTTCCACTTGGCTCAGCCTCACTCTTCTGTCCACAAGATCCCTTGAAAATGATGTTTCTGACATAGTGTCAGACTAGAGGAAAGGGGTTGAGTTTGCTTCCTTTCCACTTTGATAATAAACTGCCCTGTATGATTGTCATAAAGCCGGGATTCTCCCCGTTTCATAACTAGAGGTGACAGGTATTCCATTCAAAGCTTGAGCAGATGGGCTGTCTTGTAATCTGTCTTTATTCCCAATGACTTTCTCCCTCTCCGACTCCCTCTCTCCTTTTTTCTTCTGTCCAGAGTGTTTATTGTAGTTGCTAGCAAGTAGCGGACAGACATACTTTAGACAGTTTGATTTTAGTTTTAATATAAAGGTGACAGGTTGTTGAATTAGTTGGATGCTTGCTGGCTTGATTGGGGCAGTGACTTCCAAGCTGACCAATTGCCAGACATCTGTCCAATTAAATAAGGCTTCCTCAGTTTCTTGATAACTAGTAAACACCCCCTCCATAACACACAATTATGAGGGTTGAATGAAAAGTAATGCCTGCACCTTCGTTACTTGGGTTTGGATGGGAATATTTTAATAAATCAAACCCAGAAATAATCCTTAGAATGTGCTGTTTAACTACAACTATTCACTTTTCCACATAATCACCAAACAATTGGATACATTTCTGCCAACAATGAACAAGTTTTCTGAAGCTGTCACAGAAGAAGTCTGTGCGCTTTCATTGCAGGCGTCAGCATCCTGGGTACCCATCGTGCACAGATCTTCCGATAGCCAAGCAAAACAATTATGTGACCCACATGTTCTTGTGAAATCCTGATTATGCTGGAAATTTCTCTCTGAGTGATACGACAACTGTCCTGAATCAATGTCAACGTTTTGGTTGTGAAACTCGGTGGTTTCTGTCACAAGATGTCCAACTCTTTGTTTGTCATGCAACTCAGATGTTCCCACCTCAACATCTTTAAACTTACTTGCCCAATGATGCACAGTACTCACATCAACACAATCACCATAAACAGCTTGCATTCTCTGATGAATCTCCTTTGGGATGACACCTTCTGCTGTCAAGAATTCAATGACTGCATGTTGCTTAAGTCGCATTGACTGACCGTCTGCACAGGGTTCCATACTTTTCACTTTAACAACCATTCAATGCTAAGGCTTCCTGCCAAAATGGAACTGTAGAGGAGAGTGTACCGAACAAGCCAGTACCTGTCGCATACCAGTACTGCCATCTGTTGAGGAGTTACGAAGGTGGAAGCATTGCTGTTAATTCAACCCTCGTATAATCAGTGCAGGGCTTTAGTCTTACAATGAAAAAGGTTTCTTGGAGAGTTTCAAACTGTAACACTTGTCTAATGCTGAAGCGCAGGCAGAACCGTGACATGGAATGCCAATGTGATGCCATTGTAGAAGGTTAGGTGGTTGGGCTGAGATTTGAGCATTCCCAATTCTAGTCCCTACAGAGCCAAGACCCTCACTGGGAGCCCCCCTCCTCTCTCAGCATGTCCTTGAATAGTGATAGATTATGAGTGGATCAGTCATTGTTGACAGCAATTAGCAATGTCTGTCCTTAGTTTTGGTCACAGGTCTTTTCCCCCTTATTTGAGTTATTTTTCCAAATGAAGCACAGAGTGTCTGAGGATGGGGACATCCATAGGGATACCAAGATGTTTGTTTATAAAGCTAATTAAACTCTCTCCCTTGTTATTCAACATCTATATGCGACCACTCGCTCAGGTGGTACGTAGCTTTGGGCTGGAGTGCCATCAGTACGCTGATGATATCCAGCTTATTCTGAGGATGGAGGGCAATAATTTCCATCTGTGCCTTGAGACCGTTACTGGATGGCTGCGTGCCAGCAGGTTGAAGGTGAATCCAGCGAAGATGGAAATCCTATGGCTGGGCCGTCCGGGCGATAGGGAAATCCAGCTGCCGACCCTGGATGGCGAGGCACTACACCCGTCACCATCTGTAAAAAGCCTTGGTGTCCTTTTAGACCCCCTGCTGTCAATGGAGGCTCGAATCTCCACTGTCGGCAGGACCGCATTTTTTCATCTGCGGCAGGCGAAGCGGCTGGCTCCCTATCTGTCCCGGAATGACTGGGCCTCAGTGTTCCAGGCTACGGTCATCTCAAGACTTGACTACTGTAACGCTCTTTACATTGGCCTTCCCTTGACTGCGACCCGGAGACTTAAGCTAGTGAAGAATGCCGCAGCCCGGCTCCTCGCAGGGAAGCCTGCGAGCTGCCATGTAACACCTATTCTGCGAGATCTGCACTGGTTGCGTAATGAATTCCAGATCACTTTCAAGGTGTTAGTTCTTACTTTTAAGGCCTTACATGGTCTGGGGCCAGTGTATCTCAGGGATCGCCTGCTCCCTTACAATCCCCCGTGGTCACTACGGTCGGAAGATATGAATCTTCTTGTTATTCCTAGTGTCAGATCCTTTCATTTAACAGCAACCCGGTGGAGGGCATTCTCCATCATAGGTGCGGTCCTGTGGAACTCCCTGCCGCCTTAGACATGAGCTCTTCAAGATCTGAGCTCCTTTCGCAGAGCATGCAAAACCCACCTCTTCAGGCAGGTCTTTGATAATTGTTGAGTTTTAAACCCATTGTTTTATTCTGTATTGTTTATTCTCCTTTGTAAACTGCCCCGAGCCTTTGGGAGTGGCAGTATAAAATTGAAGAAATAAATAAATAAATAAACAATTCCAGATTTTCTATACATTGGCTCAATGATTAATCATAATGAAGCCTGCAGTCAGAAGAAGACTAGGTCTTCAAAGGGAAGCTGTAAAGGAGCTAGATCAAGTTATGGAATGTAAAGATCTATTATTAAACAGTAAAGCCATGAGTGTTCGTGCCATCACATTTCCAGTTGCTATGTATGATTGTGAAAGCGGAACAGTGAAAAATGGTACCAGAAAGTTGAGCTGCATGGAACAACTTGATGCCTTGGAGCTATCCAAGGTCCTGCAATTCCTATGATTGCACTTTTAATCCACCCTTGGGTATTTCTTGTGCTCCATGGCTCTGCCTGCTCCTGCTTATTTTAGGGTACCGTTATGTCAAGGAGCTCATCCCTGCTCTTCTTTATTTTGGCATGAGTTACTGGTGGGTTCATTCTTGAGCTGAGATGTAAGCAACATAGAGTTTTGACCCACCACAAAAAAAATGCACTAGCCAGATTCAATTCATGAGCAGGGAAGTGTGCAATGAATACAATCCAAAATCAATAGTGAGAAACATGAGCGGCATCTGAATAATATTTGTTTGAAAGAGGCTGACAGCAGAGATAGCAAGAAAGAGACATACATCGATAGCTGGAACTGAGTTGTCTACAGCTTTTGTACAATAAGAATTTGAGTATATATCAATAGAGCAATTCTAAGGGTGAGCAATAATAATGATGAAAATCAATGTTATAAAACAAAAAGATGGCATTGCAGACAGACTATTTCTACCATCTTGGCTGTTCTGTATTCCGAAGTAGAAGCAGACATTAGAGCTTGCCGGAAATTTTGTTGTTATTTTTGGCAAAAAAAAATCAGAGAGCAGATATGGAGGTGTCAGCAGAGCTGAAGGAAGAATGGGTTCAGCCTAACCAGAGGTTATTATGTTGGGTTCTCACCTACCACTTGGAAGAGTTAGCATAAAGTAATAGAAATACCATATTTTTTGCACCATAAGGCACACCTGCTGATAAGACGCACCTAGATTTTAGAGATGGAAAATTGGGGGGGAAATGGGGGCTGTCTACTATATGGGACACTAATATGGAGGGGGGAAGGCACTGGAGAAGAGGGGGCGGTGATATACTCACGCTATATTCGCCCCCCTCGCGGCTCCCGGCGGCTCCGGCTGCGCCAGCGCATGGCCAGGCTCCCGCTGCCGTGTCGCCGCAGCCAGTCGGCGGTCCGGAGAATGGGGCGGAAGGGGACTCACGGGCGGGAGGGAGGGAGGAAAGAGGAAGAGCCGCAGCGCCTCCGCAGGGCTCCCTCCCTCCGGCGAGGCCTTCCTCCTATTCCTCCTCGGCAGGCGCGACGGAGTGATGTCACGAAGATGCGTCTCTGTCTTCGGGCCCTTCCGGGCGCTGCTGCTGCTACTGCTGCATCTCCAGAAGGGCCCCAGAGGCGCATCTTCGTGACGTCACTCCGTCGCGCCTCTGGCGAGAGGAGGAAGGAGGAAGGCCTCGCCGCCGCGCGCTGTAAGGACGGCCGGAAGAGAGGCCGGAGGGAGGGAGGAAGGAGGAAGAGTTCCCTCCCTCCCTCCGGCCTCTTCCGCCCGTCCCACAGCGCTGCCGGCAGGCCTGCCCTTCCTCCTCGGCAGAGGCGCGGAGTGACGTCACGAAGATGCGCCTCTGGCTTCGGCCCTTCCGAGACGCGGTAGTGGCAGCAGCGCCCGGAAGGGCCGAAGACAGAGGCGCATCTTCGTGACATCACTCCGTCGCGCCTCTGCCGAGGAGGAAGAGGGAGGAAGGTTCGCCGGAGGGAGGGAGCCTGCGGAGGCGCTGCGGCCTCTTCCTCCTTCCCTCCCTCCCGCCCGTGAGTCCCTCTTCTGCCCCCGTTCCTCTCCGCGCCGACTGGCTGCGCGACACGGCAACGGGAGCCTTGGCATGCGCGCGGCAGCCGGAGCCGCCGGGGCGCGAATATAGTGTGAGTATATCGCCGCCCCCCTCTGCTCCAGCGCCCCCCACTCCCTGCCTGCATCTTCGCTCCATAAGACGCGGCTCATTTTTCTTCCTACTTTGGGAGGAAAAAAACTGCGTCTTATGGTGCGAAAAATACGGTAATTATAAATCTTTAATTTTAGGGGATTTTTAATTTCCATCACACACACACACACACACGGATCATTGTGAACACCTCTGGTGGGGAACTTCAGCAGCACTCAACACTCTTACCTCCCTATCCATACCAGATCATGTCCGAAAAATCCCAACCAGATTATAGTAACCAAGATACTGAACCTTGATTAAGAAGGTAATTGTTGTTTTTAGAAATTTCTAGGACAGTAAGCACTCCTGTTTTGAAGGGGTTGTTGTTGTTTATTCGTTCAGTCGCTTCCGACTCTTCGTGACCTCATGGACCAGCCCATGCCAGAGCTCCCTGTTGGCTGTCACCACCCCCAGCTCCTTCAGGGTCAAGCTAGTCACTTCAAGGATACAATCCATCCAACTTGCCCTTGGTTGGCACCTCTTCCTTTTTCCTACCATTTTCCCCAGCATCATTCTCTTCTCTAAGCTTTCCTGTCTTCTCATGATGTGGCCAAAGTACTTCATCTTTGCCTCTACTATCCTCCCCTCCAATGAGCAGCTGGACTTTATTTCCTGAAGTATGGACTGGTTGGATCTTCTTGCGGTCCAAGGCACTCTCAGAACTTTCCTCCAACACCACAGTTCAAAAGCATCTATCTTCCTTCGCTCAGTCTTCCCTATGGTCCAGTTCTCACATCTGTAGGTTACTAGGGGAATACCATTGCTTTTACTATGCGGGTCTTCATTGCCAGTGTGATGTCTCACACAGTGTGGAGGGGAGGAGGAGATAAAAGCATCCTTGTTGTGGAATGGAGGTTGGAGGCCATAAAACGTAGGTGTCATGTATACTGTATGTTATGACACCTGGTATAGACTGAAGACAACTCAGTTTTTCATTCTTGAGATCCACACACGCTTTATGTGCCTTAGGATACCCATCCAAGGAATCACAAGATGATTGTTGTCATTTACGACTTCCTCCTTGGGCTGAGATAGTAGCAACTTGGGTTCTGACTCACCACCGAACCCTGCCCCATTTTATTTCATTCACCTCTTCATAGAATCATAGAGTTGGAAGAAACCTCATGGACCATCCAGTCCAACCCCATTCTGCCAAGAAGCAGGAAAATTGCATTCAAATCACCCCTGACAGATGGCCATCCAGCCTGTTTCAAAGCCTTCATAGAAGGAGCCTCCTACACACTCTGGGGCAGAGAGTTCCACTGCTGAACAGCTCTCACAGTCAGGAAGTTCTTCCTCATGTTCAGATGGATTCTCCTTTCTTGTAGTTTGAAGCCATTGTTCCATTGCGTCCTAGTCTCCAGGGCATCAGAAAACAAGCTTTCTCCCTTCTCCCTATGACTTCCCCTCACCTTTTGTTACATGGCCCTCATCATGTCTGCTCTCAGCCTTCTCTTCTTCAGGCTAAGCATACCCAGCTCTTTAAGCCGCTCCTCATAGGGTTTGTTCTCCAGACCCTTGTTCATTTTAGTCGCCCTCCTCTGGACACATTCCAGCTTGTCAATATATCTCTCCAATTGAGGTGGCCAGAATTGGACACCACGACATTAAAGGTCCAGACTCTTGGCCTGATATCCTGTAAGGACCCACTGTTTTGACAAAAGGTGTTGGGTTGTTTCCTCCTCCTCGTGCCATTTTGTATATAAGGATGTGAACAGATTCGCCATTAGTATATCCCAACAAATAAATGAAGTTCTCCGGTCTGGAGTTTTGGAACAACTCGGCTTAACTGGCAGAGTTATTGCGAAGAGAAATGGGTTGAACACAGCAATGTGTGAATGGGGCACTAAAAAGAGCTGTAGACCTCGAGTAAATAATCATAAAAAGGCAAGCGGTGTTTAGTCTGTGGGATTCCATTTGGGTTGCTCTGACCTGCATTTAAAAGTATGGGTCGGGAGAGAGCTGCTTAGCCTTTTGAACACCTGAAGTTGGCTCCCTTGTTTGCATTTCACTGAAAGTACTATTGAAAGTAAACAAGGAGCTTTGGTGAATTATTTAGCATACAAATAAAGCCGGCTAAGTAGGCCACCATGAGCGAACTTGGATTGAAATATTCATCTGTAAATAACTCTTCAATCTGCTGCGTTCACGTAGAAATACTACATGGAACATTAGCCACAACTAGCTTCCAGGGATATTCAGGCTCGCTGGAGAGCAATTTTTATGTCTACTGGCATCTGTGGGTAGTGATATGGACTGAGCCTTAATATAACCAACATAAAATTTATGGGAACACTCAGAGCAATAGCAACACACCGTCAGACAGCTGGTGGCTGATGCGTAGCACATGCGGGTTTTATATGTGCTGTGTAAACTAACCTTTGCAATAAAGATTTAGCAGGTTTATTAGTTTAGGAAATCGCTATAATTAAGGATAATTCATAATGGGTGCTTATCCACTCTATAGCAATTGCGAGCTTAATTTGGGCTCCATTTCTTGGAGCCATAAATAAGTGCGCGACTATCTTCGGCACAGATGTGGCACTCAACCTGTTCGAGTCGGTTGGTTTTTGCTTGTGTTTTAATCAAAAGAATTAGGAGATAAGCCAATAAAATGCAGCGTGCTTGAAATGAATTAGCCAGAAAATGCAGAGTGGAAGTTTAGAAAACTACTAAAAAGAGAGAGAGAGAGAGAGAAGAAAGAGAGAAAGAAACACATTTCCCAGGTAGACCACAAAACGAGCACTCCGACCACATGGAAAAGGGTCCTTTCTGTACATCTTCCAGCCTGGAGACTAAAGGCATATATGGCTGGCCCAAGGCAAGTAACAAAGGGAAAGAGATATGATGTGACCTTTGCATGCGATTTCTGTTCCACAGAGCTGGTAATTGGAGGTTTGACCTTTATGAGTACATGGCGACTCGGTTCTATTCTTTTGCTTCCCAAATTCTCTGTGCACAATGAAAAGGCCCAGAAAGGATTCATGTGAGGGGCAAAGCAGGTTGGATTCTGAGCTCACCTTCTTCTGAAATTCAAAGAATACGCCCAGCTTCTTGAATCAAGAACAAAACTGGGCAAGTTCAAAATGACCTTTGTAGCATCAGAAGCTCTGTGAACTGTGTGTCGGCATCACATTAGTAAAGGTTGAGCATCCCTTATCTGGAATTCTGGCATTCTAAATGCCCCCAAATCCAAAATTATCCACATGGGTGGCCTGAGATAGTGACACCCTTGCTTTCAGATGAGTCAAAGTACAGAGACTTTGTTTCATACTACAAAAAAAAACCCCAATGGGATTTTGGCCTGCATCAATAGGAGCCTAGTGTTAGGCGTGCTCATTGGGTAGATCGCGATCTACTGGTAGATCACGTAGGGCATCCTGGTAGATCGTAGGCAGCGCAGTCCCACCCCGCAGGCTCCCAACGCTGCCCAGGTGCAGAAGGAGGTTGGACTGGATGGCCCTTGGAAGTCTCCTCCTATTCTAGGAACCTATTATTATTATCATCAGAGGCTGAATGGCCATCTGTGAGGAATGCTTTGATTGTGTTTTTCCCTTATGGCAGAAGGAGGTTGGACTGGATAGCCCTTGGAGGTCTCCTTCTACTATAGGAACCTATTGTTGTTGTTACTATTATTATTATTATTAGCAGAGGCTGAATGAATATTATCATCATTACTATTATGAATAAATTCAGGGGCTTATTATATTCACATTTAGTTGAATTCAGTCTTAAAATATATTATATGGCTCTCACTGAAATAAATTTCCAAATATTTTGCTTTTATGGCTCTCTGAGTAGTGGGTAGGTAGATCATTTTGACTTTGTTGTTTTATAAGTAGCTTGCATGCTGAAAAAGTGTGAGCACCCCTGGTCTAGATCCAGGGAAGTCATGCTACCCATGCTCTATTCTGCCTTGGTTAAACCACACATGGAATATTGTGTCCAATTCTGGGCACCACAATTGAAGAGAGATATTGACAAATAGGGCCATAGCCAGGATTTTCATTTGGAAGGGGGTGAGTTTGATTTGCGGGGTGGGGGTGGGGCTGAGTCTGAGTGAGAGAGGATCTACCCTAGCAAACCTTTTGCATCGTTATTGCAATACCCCCATGCATATGGCATATAATGAGCATGGGGATCAGATTGTCATATGAATTAGCATAACAGTGTAAATATTGTACCAGTAAGGCCTTTTCGTGGACCACACTGAGAATTTCAGGGGGGGGGGGCTCAAGCCCCCCACCCCCACCCCCCGGCTACATGCCTGAGCTGGAATGTGACCAGAGTAGGGCAACTAAAAGGAGCAAGGGTCTGGAGAATAAGCCCTATGAGGAGCGACTTGAAGAGCTGGGCATGTTTAGCCTGAAGAAGAGAAGGCTGAGAGGAGACATGATAGTCATAAAGATGTGAGAGGAAGTCATAGGGGGGAAGGAGAAAGCTTGTTTTCTGCTGCCCTGGAGACTAGGGCGCAATGGCTTCAAACTACAGGAAAGGAGATTCCACCTGAACATTAGGAAGAACTTCCTGATTGTGAGAGACGTTCAGCAGTGGAACTCTCTGCCCCGGAGTGTGGTGGAGGCTCCTTCTTTGGAGGCTTTTAAACAGAGGCTGGATGGCCATCTGTCGGGGGTGCTTTGAATGCAATTTTCCTACTTCATGGCAGAATGGGGTTGGACTGGATGGTCCACGAGGTCCCATCACCCTAAATCAATGGTCCTCAACCTGTGGGTCCTCAGGCGTTTTGACCTACAATTCCCAGAAATCCCAGCCAGTTTACCAGCTGTTAGGATTTCTGGGAGTTGAAGGCCAAAACATCTGGGGATCCCCAGGTTGAGAAACACTGCTTTACACAATGATCCAAACTAACAAGGCTAGTTAATTCTGCAAGTGAGTCAGGTAAGTCATGCTGAAGTAGAAAACAACTTCTAGAGACTATTTGAAAGCTCCTTCCTAACTACATCCAGGTATGACTTCTTGCTTTCACCAACTTTCACTGCTTGTCTAAGTGAGTTAGTGGAGATGGAATGAGCTGCAGAAGAAAATGCTATCAATGCCAGTCCATACTCTATTTGGACCATATGGTGTCTTTGGTGGGCACATCGACATGTGGTCCGTGCCGTTTTTGCAAGGGATCATTCAGATGCATCCTATTTGCATACTACTCTGCCCTTTTTAAAATATCTGCACACATAATCATATTTAAATTGGCATTTTATAATATTATCTCCCTCTGGAAACATGCATTTCTAAATGTATTCCTCTCATCTATCCATGAGTATGTGTTTGTGCATGCATATATTTGATGGGCTGTAATACTCATTCAATTTTACATCCTTTTTAGTTAACAATGATCATCTGTTCTCATTAGATTTGCAGATGGGGACCTCTATTGGTCTAAATAAAATGGCTCAATTTGTAAAAAAAATACGGTAAAACATTTGGAGGGATATTTTTAGTTTCGAAAGGAAAACAGTGTATTTGGTGATATAAAATTGTGAATAATACAGAGAAGGGTAAAGACATATTAGATGGTGACAGATGAACCAATGAAGTGTAGTAGTTTGAGCGCATTATGACTTTGGAGACTTTGGGTTCAATTTGCTGCTCACCAATGGGTGACTTTGGGTGAGTCACACACTCTCAGCCCCAGAAAACTCTATGATAGGTCCATCTTAGGGTCACCATAAGACCATGGAGCCCCCAGTGGCACAATGGGTTCAACCCTTGGGCCAACAGGACTGATGACCGACAGATCAGCGTTTCGAATCTGGATAGAGCAAGTTGAGCTCTCTCTGTCAGCTCCAGCTCCCCATGTAGGGGCATGAGAGAAGCCTCCCACAAGGATGGTAAAACATCAAACACAAATGAAAGCATTCCTGGGTAGTGGGCTGTAGTGCTTGGGGAGGACATTGGCAGCATTTGGGCTACATGTTCATGGGGCTCGCTATAACCTGCCATGTCAGTGGAGGGAGTGCCTTTGGAGGCTTCTCAGCACTTGGAACTACAGTGTACCCTCACTACTTCGTGGTTCGCTTTTAGCGGACTCACTGTTTTGCGGTTTTCAAAAAATATTAATTTAAAATATATTTATTAACTTTATGTATACCCCGCTCCCATCTCCCCAAGGGGACTCGGGGTGGCTTACATGAGGCCAAGCCCAATTACACATAATACAACACAAGCAATATAAAACAATACAATAAATAAAACTCAACACAAGCAATAATAGACAATTTAAAACCTTTTCGGGCGGGCCAAATGTGAACGTTAAAATTTTTAAAATAAATAAACACTGGGTGCAGATGGGGGTAGTTTGCAGATAGCAGGAAGGCTTCAAGGATAATATGGGGCAGACCACCCAACAGGTAATTAAAGTGCTACTGAGGACCTTTGCGGGGATTAAACACAGCAGGGCATTATTTACTTTAGTCAGGGAAGGCAGTATTTTTGCTGTTTCGCGGGTTTTTGCCACCGCCACTCTCCAAGGCGCTTTCCCTCCTCAGTCCTCCCTCCCTCCAGCCTCGAAGGGCCTTACCTCCCTTTCCTTCACTTTATTTTAAGTCTATAACGACTTAAAATAGTGTATAATTACTAAAATAATGTATAAATATTAAAACAAATATAGCGTCCCTATATCGTGGTTTTCTACTTATTGCGGGAGGTCCTGGAACGTAACCCCCGCAATAAGTAGCCATTTGAGGAGGCAGGAGGCTCTCTGCTACATACACACACTTTCATTATGTGTATAGATATTTAATATATCTTTTAATGGTGCAATCCTCCTGCCTTCAGGTGGAGTTCACAATGGTATCCTATCAACACTGCTAAATAAAGGTGTATTGGCTCATCCTGCTGGCTTGTGGAGTTGGAATAAAGAAAGAAGGTGTCTTTTTTATTTGCTCTGATGTTAGCCATGATAGCTAGACAGAGCCCTTGTGTTCCAGAACAATATGTTCTTGTGTAACCAGAGGCTGGAAGCAACAAAAATAAATAGTATAGAGATGGCTGATATCATGACTTGCTTTGGAACTTTATTAAAGTCCATCATCCAATGGAAAGGAACGGATTGCTGAACTTTCTCAGCACTTGTTCCAATCCAGCCAACTGTTTTTTTTACAGACTACACCCAGATTCATTGGACCAACTTCCACCATCTCTAGTTACTGAGGGTGATGGCAACTGAACCCCCAAAGCTGAAAGATACCAAGTTGGAAGGTGACAAGTGAAAATAACGTTGTAAACCTGAACTCTCCTAGCTCGGCTCAAACTCTAATTTAGTCTTTGAAATTGAAAATGGCATTGCCTAGAGCAGTGTTTTTCAACCTTTTGAGTCATCAGGTGTGCACCTCCATTTTTTCCCCTCCTGCCGACGTTTACAAAATTTATACACTGGGGCACACCTGGACCAACCAAAATGACACAAATGACACTCTAACACAGTAAAGAACGGGCTGGGGGATGGTGGCCTGCTGGGGGCAGCATTTGGGAGTGCCGTAAAGAATGTGGGGATGGTGGAGGAGCCATGTGGGGAGGGGGAGGAGCCATGCCACGCCATGCCCCGCCCCTCCCCCCAGCTTCAGCTCTCCCACAGCTTCACCAGCCTTGGGGGGCATTGCCAAGCCAGCATTGTACAGGCTAGAGAAGCTGTGGGAGAGCTGAAGCCGGGGGAGGAGGCGGAGCCAGGCTGCGCAGAGGAGGAGGAGCATGAGCAGTGGACGGGCTTCAGTGGACGAGTCTCCTCCATGCGGCTTCAGCGTGCAAGGGACGAGAGTCATGGCGGATTGGAGGCTGGCTGGGGAAATGACCGAAGGAGGCGGTGCCCTGCCCCCTTCTTCTTTTTCTTCACCGCCGCCTGGCCCTTCCTCCCCCAAGTAGCAGGAGTTCGGCAGGAAAAGGGGGGAAGGAAGGGGGGGAAAGAGCTTTTCTCGAGGCACAGCAGGAGGTTCTTCACGGCACACTACTGTTGGGAAACACTGGTCTAGAGCAGCGTTTTTCAACCTTTTTTGAGCCGCGGCACATTTTTTACATTTACAAAATCCTGGGGCACACCACCAACCAAAATGACACAAAATGACACTCTAACACAATAATACATATAGTTAATATGTTTTTAAATGTATTTATACACTCAGTGTGAAACCTGGGCCTGTTTCGATGAACACAACATATATATACTGTATATATATGACTTCCTCTCACATACTTATACATAGCTATCATGTCTTCTCTCAGCCTTCTCTTCTTCAAGGCTAAACATGCCCAGCTCTTCAAGCCACTCCTCATAGGGCTTGTTCTCCAGACCCTTGTGAAATTTCACCCTGAGTGAAACTTGCTTCCAGCGAACCTGGGAGCATCGGGAGGCTGAAGCAGCCCTGAGCGGGAGCTGGAGCCATGCTGAGTCGAGGCTCTTGAAGGCTTCCTCAAGGCGGGCCTGGCCCTGGCATTCAGCGGAGCCCTTCCTTTGCCTCGGGGAGGATCTTTGGGGAGGGAAAGAGGGAGAAAGAGTTGCTAGGAGGGGGAAGAGTGCCAATTTCCCACGGCACACCTGATGATCGCTCATGGCACACTAGTGTGCCATGGCACACTGGTTGGGAAACACTGGCCTAGAGCTTGAAAAGCAACTTTTTTGGACTGAAACACCTTGAATACTCCAGTAAGGCTAAACTCTGGGAGCCAGAATTCAGAAAACTATTTTTTCTTTCTATGCTCGGCTGTTTTTTCATGGTATTACAAGTACCAGAGTCTTCCAGCTGTGTTGAAAGCGTGGATGATTTGTAATATAGATATATAGATATACATGTGCACCCCATAAATATATATATAGCAAAAGAGAGCGCGGGAGGAGAGAGAGCAAGAGCAATAGTATACATTGAAGTTAACCTTTTCCCGCAGTCGCCTGGGGCCTCGTGCTCCAGCCTTCATGTAGCCACGCCGTATTTTAGCTCCGGACTGACACATCTCTGTGTTGCTCGGGATTTTCAATCCTGCATGACTATCTATTTGTCACTTGCAGGTGAATGGTAGCACTCAGGTTGATCCCTAGCCACTTTCACAGTTACTTATCTGTCTTTATGGATTCATCCGCTGTGTCAACTTAGTGCATAACAGCATTACTGTCAGGGTGACAAAATTGTCCCCGGAGTGTCACAAACGATTCCCTCTCCAGATGGATGCAAGCAGGTAGGAGCTACACACGGGCTCGGTCTGGATGCTTCCCCCCCCCCCTCCCCGTCCCCCGCTCTCCCCTCTGTATTCCTGTCTCTGGTTCTAATCGTTGCCTACAAGCAGGTCCAAATGGATCTAATTCAACTCAAATGAAGAGCCCTCTCCTCTCCAGCTTTTGAGTAAAAAGAGAGAAACAAAACATGGTCTCACAGATCAGTTTACGGTTCCATTGTGGAGTTCCTATTCACATTATTATGATATAATGAAGTGCAAACTTTTCAAAAGCAGTGCGTTGTACTGGTTTCAGTGGTGGACATCAGTTCTGGCAGACTGGGGTTTGAATCCCTACTTGGCCACATAATCCAATGGGGTGACCTTAGGCGGGCCTTATTCTCTCAGCCTCTGAAGAAGGCAATGGCTAACCTGCTCTCCTACCTTGTGATCGAGTTTTCTTGGGTCACCATGAGTAGGATATGTTTGCATACAATGATATAGTGAAAAGGTGTCTCTCATCCAAAATAGCAAAATCAAGGTTGGCTTTTGGGATTTTCTTTTGGACGGGGAGAGCCCATGGACGCAGAATCCATGGAGATAGAGGGCTGAATGTTATTCTGTTAACTAAATACACACACACACACACACACACATATCCTCGCTGCAGGCTAAACTGTTGAGCTGCTGATTTTGCTGACTGCAAGGTTGATGGTTCAAATCCGGGGAGCAGGGTGAGCTCCGACTGTTAGCCCCAGCTTCTGCCAACCAAGCAGTTTGAAAACATGCAAATGTAAGGAGATCAATAGGCAGGAAGGTAACGGCGCTCCATGCAGTCATGCTGGCCACATGACTTTGGAAGTGTCTACGGACAATGCCTGTTCTTCGGGCTTAGAAATGGAGATGAGCACCCCCCCCCCCCCGAGTTGGCTATGATTAGACTTAATGTCAGGGGAAACCTTTACCTTTACCTTTACCTTTACCTATATATATATATATATACACACACACACACACACATATATATGTGTGTGTGTATGTGTATACACACACACATATGTACAGAACAGTCTTGTTTATCCAACATAAACGGGCCGGCAGAACATTGGATAAGCAAAAATGTTGGATAATAAGGAGGGATTAAGAAAAAGCCTATTAAACGTCAAACTACACTACGATTTTACAAATTAAGCACCAAAACATCAACAAATCAACAGAAAAAGCTGTTCAATACACAGTAACATTATGTAGTAATTATTGTATTTATTAATTTAGCAGGGAAACATCACAATGTTTGGAAAAAGCTGTGGATCCGGGCGGGAGGCAGACTGAGTTCGATAACACCGAATAAGCAAAGGTTGGATAAGTGAAACTCTACTGTTTACATATAAAATCTTTGGTGAGGTTTTGCTGTTTATTTTCCCACAAAAGGGTATAGCCTATTTCCTTTTTTAAAAAAGCAACAAAGAAAAGGGATGGGGATGAAAAAACAAACAAAAACAAAGCATACGCCAAATAAAACCCAAAGCAATTTAGAACAACACCTGCCCGTGAAGTCAAGAAGGCAAAAATATCTAAAGCTACTCATGAAATCTCTGACCTCAGAAGTTGACACGGTTTGATAGGAAATTCAGTGTAATAGCTGGAGAAAGCCAAAGGGTCTATTGTCAGCAATGAAGTCTGAAAGTTAGCGGAATTAATATAAGGATACAACAGAAGTGCCCTCCAGAGACGCGGCAGCAGAAAGAGGGCAGGCGTTAAGGGGAGGAATGACTCTAGAAGTCATTTTCACGACGGCATCCTGTCATTGCTGCTAAACGGAAATAATAATCATGATAAAAGGAAAAATATATCCACCATATGCTTCTGTGTGCATTCTTTCCTTATCTAATATAAACTAATAACACGGCCCCACCAAAGCTGGGGAGAGATTCTCCGGGGAAACAGGGAGGGCTTCGTTCAGAACAGCTAAATGCAATAAGAACCAGTGCAATGGATGAGGGAAGGTGGCGTGGTGGACAAGGATAGTTGGGCTCCAATCCTTTAAAACTCAATATATTTTAATATTTTGAGAAAGAGATGAAAACCATTCCCTCATCATTATAATGCCAAGGCAGGGATAATCTCTTAAAAAGCATCCGTATTTTTTTCATTCGCTGCATTTGATTCCCCTCCCTTTTCTTCCCCTCTTTCACAGAGAGACTGACCAGAGGGTTACCTACGAGGGTTGAATGAAAAGTAATGCCTGCACCTTCAATACTTGGCTTTGGATGGGAATATTTTAATAAACCAAACACAGAAATAATCCTATGAATGTGCTCTTTAACTACCACTATTCACTTTTCCACATAATCACCAAACAATTGGATACATTTCTGCCAACGATGAACAAGTTTTCTGAAGCCGTCACGGAAGAAGTCGACACTCTGTTTCTGCAACCAGCATCAGCATCCTGGGTACCCATCATGCACAGATCTTCCGATAGCCAAGCAAAGCAATAATGTGAGCCACGCATTCTTGAGAAATGCTGATTATGCTTGAAATTTCTCTCTGAGTGATACGACGATCCTCCTGAATCAATCTGTCAAACTTTTGCTTGTGAAACTTGGTGGTTGCTGTCACAGGATGTCCAATTCTTTGTTTGTCACACAAGTCAGATGTTCCCACTTCAACATCTTTAAACTTACTCGCCCAACAATGCACAGTACTCACATCAACAGAATCACAATAAACAGCTTGCATTCTCTGATGAATCTCCTTTGGGGTGACACCTTCTGCTGTCAAGAATTCAAACTTGGCTTGAATACTAAGGAGATGTTGGGATGTATATCCTCAGGTCTCTTTATTTCAATCTAAATCTATCCATAGCTTGTAGTCCTAACTTCAGCCACCAGGTGGCATATGTCCCAAAACAAATACTTGAGAGCCGCAAGCAGTGAACAAGATTATTATAAAATAATCTTGCACCGGGAATGTGGCGCAGCTGGCTAAGTGTCAGCTGCATAAGATCTCTCTGACTAATAGGTCATGAATTTGAGGCCTGCCCAGGTCGAGGTGGGTGCTTGACCTTTAAGTGTAGCCTACTGCCGACCTTTGCAGCCCGAAAGACAGTTGCATTTGTCAAGTAGGTGATAAAGGTACCACATTAAGTGGGGAGGCAAATTTTGACTGAATTATGAGGCCATTAAAGAACTCCAGGAACGCTGAGGAATGCAGAAGGAACAACAAGGGACGCTGGGAACGCTGAGAGATAGAGTGCGTCAGCTCCCCCTGGTGGCCAGAGTTTGCCTCTGTTCGTCTATATATGTGTATGTGAAAAACAGCAGGGATTGTCTGCTAAGTATGTGTAATCCGCTCTGAGTCCCCTTTGGGGTGAGAAGAGCGGAATATAAATAAAGTGTGTTATTATTATTATTATTATTATTATTATTATTATTTTAAACCACTCACTAAGTCAGTGGTTCTCAACCAAGTGTTTTGGCCTACAACTCCCAGAAACACCAGCCAGTCTACCAGCTGTTAGGATTTCTGGGAGTTGAAGGCCAAAACATCTGGGGTTGAGAACCACTGCACTAGGTGATGGGAGGAAAGAGCATCTGGATGCATAGGGAGAAAGAGTGACAAAATGGAAGTGCATCCATTGTTTCTAATCCATTCAAAGCTGGATATTTCTATTAATACAAAATAGATTCTAACTGATTTGGATCAATTAGTTTCTAAGTCTTATGGCCCAAGAGATAGCGATAGCAGGGTAGAGTGGTCATCAAGGTGGTGTACCTAGCATGGTGTAATCTTCCCCCCAAAGAGGGAAAAACTGTACAACACGTGTGTACTTAACAATGCCTATCAGGCACATGAGAAATGCTAATCTTAGAGGTGTTGCCGTGTTCACGATTGCTCATTTCTAGGTAAGCGTGCACAGGATTGCAACCCAAAGTATGCAAAATAAATATACAAAATAAATAATCATCCTATGTGTAGGGTGATATTGCAGACTCTTCTGTCCCTCTTCAAAAGCTAACCTTGAAATGAAAGAGGGCCATCTGAAAGAGCATCTCATAAGAAAACAGACAGATTCACCTGTCACAGACGTAGTGATATTTTGGATCCTAACTATTTTCCAAAAATATATACATATCTAGCTTTTTCTGGGCAAAATGTAGGTGAAGTTAGTCCCATGCATATTAATCAGAGCCATCAAAATATTCCATGCCTGCAATGAGTTTGCGGATGGCAACAAGGAGGGCAATCGTTCTGTTCTCCTCCAGATTAGGAAGACGGATGTAACTGAGTTCAAAATAAACAAGTGAGTGTTTGAATAAAAGATAAGATAATGGGGGAGAAAACCAGCATCTGGATTCAAGCTGTCCTTATGTTTGAAAATTGGTTGAGATAGGGGGACACTTCCCCTATTTTAACTGATTACTTTGGCAGAGATTGTCAGAAGCCAACTTGTCCGTATTTCGCTGGAATGAAGTCCCACCCAACAAAATGAGGCTTACTCCTGAGTAAACATGTGCTGGAGCAGGTTCGTTCCTATTTTTTTCCCGGCTGTTGCTATGCACCATGACAGTGGCGGAAAGGAAGGAGGGGGCGGGATGGGGAAGCAGAATCTAATTATCGTTTTAAATGCCCAAAATACCATGTCCACCAAAAGCCCGCTGCTCATTAGTAGTAGTAATTAACTTTACAACTGTCAACACAGACATTGTGCAAGCTGACAGATAGATAGTAGCTCTGAGGGTGCTAATAAATCCGGAAATAACAACTTGACACGCAGATGCACAAAAGGATGCAGGTGATAAAGAAATGTTGACATCAAATCTAATTATCTTCGAAATGGCCAACGACGACTGAATCCCCCCAGTAATTCACTGTTATTGCTCGCGAACAGCCCCTCCGGAACGGCTCTTAACTGCGGCACACAGTAGAGCTTTTACAGCTCCTTGTCACATCAAGTGAGGACAATATCAAAAAAAGGAAATTATGAGTGTCGTGACCTCTCCCAGAGTGGAATAAAATATTATATATATATATATATATATATATATATATATATATATATCTGGAGAAAAAGGAATCCAGCTACGAGTACGGACTCACAGCACGGCCTGGCAGATTACCCCCTTACGAGTTTTTAAAGCTGGGATGATATATGACATTTTCATCAGGCACTTCTGGAATGTCACCGAGAGGGGAAAATAAAGGGCCGGGAGAAGAGACGATGAGGTGAATTATGCAACTATAATTGCCGATCATAGCTTGATATGAGCCGACAATTGCTCTGTTTTCATATTGAGATTGCCGAAAATTGTCAGGAAATGCAATGGCTCCTTAATGCGGCCTAGATCAGGCTAATATTTTGATCATTTTTCACTTGGCGGCTAGGTAAATCTGCCTTCCTAAACGCTCCCCGCACTGGCCCAGGGCAATCGAGGGGCCCAATTTGACTCGGGAAAGGAGAAAATATGTGTAAGCTCCGATTTTTCATATTTCCCTGCATGCATAAGAAGATGAAACATCTTTATCATGTGTATTGTCTGGCTCAGCTGATACAAAATATTAGTTTATCTCCCTGACTTGGGTTGATTCCATAAGCAAAAGACATAGATCTAAGGGACAAGCAATATGCGATATACAAAACAGAGCCATCTTTTATGCAACCTCATTTCCAGCATTCTTATGGGACATTTTGAAAACTCTGCACCAATTATTTTTCCCTACCCACACAGCGCACCATATCCGTGAAAATATCTACAGAAATCAAGCTGAAGCTAATCACATGAAGGTGAATATATATGAGCAGAAAGACCCTCAGAGTTCTTTAAAAAATCATCTAGGGAAGGAGAAGAATTATTTTTGTATGGCAAAAATAAATCCCCATTTGTGATGGTGGATATTGGTTTAGGGCAGGCATTTGCTTAAATCCGGCCAATGCAAATCATGCAAGTACACATTCACACGCACACACGCGCAACTAAAATAATGGAATCGAAAGCTTGGTACGGCTAACCATGTGGCGATAATCATCAGCAATAATACCTGGGGCAAAAAGGTCAAACCCCATCCAATCCCGAAGACGAGTAATTCATTGTACATGTCTGTCTATGAGAATTAGTTTGATCAAGTAATTATCTAGACACTTCAGTGTTGTCTATCAATTTGACCTTCCTCCAAATATGAATCAGAAAACTTCCGCATGGACCAAAGATGACTTGATTACCGATTCAGTTTATGTAAGCATCTCTACGACGCTTACAAACCTTTGTAGATGAAATAAGAGCAGAAGAATGTACACATTGCGCATGGAGTATAAAAACCTACAATGGCTCGTTGCTTAAATTTTGCAGGAGAAGGAGCAGAAGGAAAAGGAAGGGGGAAGGGGAAGGAGTAGGAGGAGCAGGAGGAAAAAGGGAAGGGAAAGGGGCAGAAGGAAAAGGAAGGGAGAAGGAGGAGGAGGAGCAGGAGGAAAAGGGGAAGGGGAAGTAGAAGGGGAAAGAGCAGAAGGAAAAGGAAAGGGGGGAGGAGGAAGGGGAAGTAGAAGGAGCAGAAGGAAAAGGGGAAGGAGAAGAAGGCAAAGGAAAGGGGGAAGGAGTAAGGGGAAGAGGAAGCAGAAGGAGCAGAAGGAAAAGGAGAAGGGGTAGGAGAAGAAGGAGCAGGAGCAGAAGGGAAAAAGGGAAGGAAAGGAGGAAGGGGAAGTAGAAGGAGCAGAAGGAAAAAGAAATGGGAAAGGGGAAGGAGAAGAAGGAGAAGGAGCAGAAGGAAAGGGGGAAGGGGAAGTAGAAGGGGAAGGAGCAGAAGGAACAGGAAAAGGAAAAAGAAAGAGGAAAGGAGGAAGGGGAAATGGGAAGGAGCAGAAGGAAAAGGAAAGGAGGAAGGAGCAGGAGAAGGAGCAGAAGGAAAAGGCAAGGGGAAGAGGAAGGAGCAGAAGGAAAGGAAAAGAAAAGGGGAAAGGGGAAGGAGCAGAAGGAAAAGGAAAGGAGGAAGGAGCAAGAGAAGGAGCAGAAGGAAAAGGCAAGGGGGAAGAGGAAGGAGCAGAAGGAAAGGAAAAGAAAAGGGGAAAGGGGCAAGTCAAAGGGATTAGGTTTCTTTGTTAGCATTTACATTATCTGTGTTTAATTCCTTATATATTCCCACCTTATCTCGGGGCTTCAACGCTAATTGCTAAGCACCATCGCTGAGGAGTAATGATGATCCTACGCACTTTAGAAAAACCCAGCATATTGCTGGCTGCTGGCGATAAGAGCTCCCTTTGCTGAAGTTGAACATATATTGCGATCAACTTCTTTCAGGCTTCATTTTACATGCCTGGCCTCTCAGAGACGGAGATTTTTGCAACCAATTGTGTAATGCGGGGTGATACTTTGCTCTGTTGAAAAAGACACTTAACCCAGCTGGTTTTCAAAGGTTTGGGAACCAGGGATATGCACTGTTATACAAAATAGGAGCTCTCTCTGAGGTCGCGAACATGAAACAGCTATAGTGATAGGAGGATAGCAGAACAAAAAGAAAATAATCTTAGGGCATGAGGAATGGTATTGAACATTGTGGTATTAAACACTGTGATCCCAATGCCATGAACTAAGATCCCGGGTGCGCACTTGATGTACTAGCAGATCAGTGAAAATACGTGGTGGTTTCTATAGGTCACACACTTTCCTAGATATCTGTAGGTCCTCTACCATTATTCCATGGTCAACTTCCATTGGATGTAGACCACAGAGTCACACTGAAAGCCCGAGAGATTCCTCACTCAGATTTTTTTTATAGTGGTTTTTTTTTAATGTGCCAGTTCCACTTTCATGGGATCCTATGCCCCTAGCACCAGTCAAAATGAATGCCTATTGTAACAACCATGTTGCTGCATGAACAAGATGATGAGGGAAAAGAGACTGTCAGATCATGCACAAAATACGAATTGAACATAGGACATTCCCTGAAATGCAATGGAGCCATTTGTTCATTCAGTTCAGGGGTATTAAATGAATCGCAGAACAATTTTTGAAGCAAAAGTTTCTCATTGGGTCTCAAGAAATATTTATGTATATGATTGACTTCCGAAAAATAAATATAATGTTTGATAAAATTCCAAATCTTGGAATGGACACCAAATTTTATTAATCAACAAGGACCCTCACTCATACAAACACTGAAAAATAGGAAACCAAAAATTACATTACAAACGCATCAAAACAAAGCAGGTTAAAAATCTATGCACCGACTTTACAGGAAGGTCATGACATTCTATTAGGGCTTCCCAAAACTCATTTCGGATGGGGGGCCGTTCAGATCTGGAGGGAAGACCCGTATGGGCCGACTTTAAGGAAGGTCACGGCCCCATTCAGATCTGAGGGAAGACATGGGCTGGACCTTCAGAAGGCTTTCAAACAGGGTTTGAAAGCCTAGGGCTTCCCTCTACTTCTGAACAGGGCCTAGGAGAGGAGAACGTTTACCTAGGAGAGGAGCGTGTGCCGGGAAAACGCTGGCCTGTGCCTGGCCCTGCGTACCTGGCCCGCAACAAGGCCCAGAGCGCCGATTCTGCACCGCGCCCAGTGCCGCACTCGCCAGCAAGAAGAGCATGTGCACCAGAAAAAACACTGGCCTGTGCCCGGTCCAATGCACATGGCCCACAGCAAGGCCCAGAGCGCCAGCCTCACACCGCGACCCCTGATGTGCTCCTGGGTGCGTTCACCCGCCAGCAATAGGAGCACATGCATCACAAAACGCTGGCCCCCACCCACCCCCGGGCAGCTCGCCGAGACCGCAGCTCCGGCCGATGTAGAGGACACGCCCGGCAGTGGGCCAGGGAAGGAAAAACCCTTTTCGAAAATGGCGATTTCTTTCGGAAAAATGGTGGAGGTGGCTTCAAATTTGGTAATTCGCTTCCGGGTTGCTTACAGCAGTTTAGAAATGCTTCATAAGTAATTTAGAATCAAATTTAATACGAATTTGATCAAGATACAAAAAACCTAACCAGGCCTACTATCTATCTATCTATCTATCTATCTATCTCAGGCATGGGCAAACTTTTTTAGTTCCCTATCGGGCTAAGAAAGGAGGTGTAGAAATGTCATAAATAAATAAACTTTTGGACACAGGGGCTGCATTGCATTTTAAAATTTGGCAGATGGGCTGGGCAAGAAGCAGATGGATGGAGAGTGTTTGTGTGAACTAATTGAGAAAAAAACAAATTCCTTTGCACACTGCACATATCTCATTTTAACCAACATAACCTTAACAGTATTTCAGTGGAAGACCCCAGGGGCCATCCAGTCCAATCCCCCTTCTGCCAAGCAGGAAATGCACAATAAAGGCACCCATAATAGATGGCCATCCAGCCTTTGTAATGATGATGATGATGATGATGATAATGATGATGATAGGAGCAAACCTATAGGACATTCAGTCAACCACCTTATGCCATGTAGGAAAAGCATAAAGTGCCCCTGGCAGATCGCAAGCCTGCCTCTGTAGCAATAGTAATAGGAGCAACCCCAGGGGTCATCCAGTTCAACTCTCTTCTGCCATACAGGAAAAGCACAATCAAAAAATTCCCTGAGCAGTAGGAGAGAAATAGGGTTTTGGAAGGAAAGAAGGTGAGGGGGCGGGAAAGGTCTGGATGGCAAAGAAAAGAATGTGGTCAACAAGGTAGACAGGGTAGAAAGAGCCTGAGCCCTGGGAGGATACTGCTGCTGCTGCTTTGGCAGCTCCAAACTTTAATTTCCCTGCATTTCTCAGGGGACGGAGGAGGAGGAGCCAAGAGTAGGAGCTAGAAGCAGCATGACACTGTGCAGCCCCTGATTATCACTTGTGGAGCCCCAAGGGCTCCATGGAGCACAGTTTGAGAACCCCCGATTTGGTACTGTATTGCCTCTGTTAATAGGTAGTTGCTCTCCCAGTAATAGTCTTTCCAAACCTGCTACAAACAATTTCTAGAATGCATTCATTCCATGGCAGAGTACAAAACAAACATATGTCTACCTGTCTGTCTATCCATTATTTATTTACTTATTTATTTAGTTTGCTTCTAGACCGCCTCTCTCAGCCCGAAGGCGACTCGAGGCGGTGTACAAATAGCAGGAACTGCTCAAGACAAACAAATCAACAATTATCAATACAATTTCAACATATACAAATTAACATTTAACGTTAAAAACACAATATCAGCGTCTCATTATTAAGTCGATTTCCAGTTGCATCGTCGTCGTTCCTTTGGTCTCTGTTTGTTACTCATACTACATCTGCGAATGCTCGGTCAAATAGCCAGGTCTTGACCTTCCTGAGAAATGTCAAGGGGGAGGCGGCTGATCTGATGTCATTAGGAAGGGTGTTCCAAAGCTGAGGAGCCACCACTGAAAAGGCCCTGTCTCTCGTCCCCACCAATCGCGCCTGCAAAGAAGGCGGGACCGAGAGCCGGGCCTCTCTGGGTGATCTTAAGCATTATCCATTCAAGTATGTGAGATGTACTTTAAAGTTGGGAATAACAATGTGAAATAAGTGGAGATGAATGCTGGGGGGTGGCTTTATATTATAATTCTGAGAGAGAGAGAGAGAGAGAGAGAGAGAGAGAGAGAGAGCTGAAGATACCTTTTCAGGATGTTCTAGGTTCTAATGTGCGACAGGAAGTTGCTGCTAAATGTGAGAGAAATAAGGTTGAATACTGTGAAAGCCACCCACTACATGGCTACCAGCCTCCTCCCAGTAGACTCAAATCAAGGAAGAGCTTTATGAGAACTACCACTCCTCTTGGCATCCCCCCAGCAACAGCAAAGGTATCCCTCTGGGCAGCTAAACCAGAAAATCCCAACTGGATGGCTCCCCACGAGGGAGGTTCTTCCTCCAGGGGCAAACCAAGAATGGGCAACTTGGAAGTCCCTGAGTAGACTCAGAAGTGGAGTGAGCAACCTGGCAAAATGGCACGACCTAAAAGAATCCCACACCTTGTGTGACTGTGGAGCAGAACAGACATCTCCGCATCTGTATGCTTGTCCACTATGCCCTGCCTCATGTACAGAGGAGGAATTATTGGAGGCTACAGACAATGCTGTAGCTGTTGCCCGTTTTTGGTCCAAAGATATCTAGCTGCCTGTGCTCCTTCTATTTTTATCAGTTTTATACTAATTTATGCAATGCTTTTGATACGAAATAAATAAATAAACGCACATTTCTATAGTATGCCAGGATGAGAAGTGAGGTAATTTAATAGCATTTAGTCACATCAACATTTCCAGGAAACCAAAGTCTAGGTGGGAACATATCCCGTCTTACTGTATATGTCAGAAGTTCATGTATTTCCATTCACATATATGCACTGCTCCTTCTTATAACTAAAGAATGCCATGTGCTTTTTCTCCATCGGGCTTTAAGGATGCTTTCAGTGGTTATCATTTCCTAATCAAGTCAGATGCAAAGGAAGTGGGTTAATTTCATCTCCCTGTCTCTGTATCCCCCTTCTGGAGACTTAGTGAAGAGGCTTATGGTGCTGATGCAGTTGCCCAGCAACTCTGGAGTAACTGCGCATTGTCAATTACTTATTATTCCCAGTGTTTCGTGCACGACAAATCAGGAGGTTGACAGGATAAATTGGAAGCAGCTGGGATGCCCAAGAGCATGAGCCACAAACTGAAAAGCTGGCAGAGTAGGGACCCAAGCATGAAAAGTAACCCCTAGAAGACAACAACAACAACAGGGACAGGGACAGAAACAACAACAGGGGCAGAAACAACACTATAAGCAGATGTTGTCTTCCAGAAACTGGAATTATATCTACGTTACAAACATTCATAGAATACTAGAGTTGGAAGAGACCCCATGGGCCAGGCATGTAGCCAGGGGGGGCTAAGGGGGCTTCAGCCCCCCCGAAATTCTCAGGGTGGTCCGCAAGAAGGCCTTACTGGTATTTAAACTGTTATGTTTATTCATATCATGATCTGATCACCATGCTCATTATATCCCACCTTAATGGGGTTATTGGGATAACAATACAAAAGGTTTGCTAGGGTAGACCCTCTTCCACCCAGTCTCAGCCCCCGCCCCGCCATGGGCCATCCAGTCCAATCCTATTCATACCGTTCATCATGGTATAGTAGTGGATTAAGATTTTGGGATACCCAGGTTCAAATCCTGGCTCAACCATGGAAAGCTCTGGATGACCTTGGGCAAATCTCAGCTTTCCTGGTTTCAAAAGAAGACAATTGCAAGTCCATTTGAAAAAAAATCTTGCCAAGTAAACACAACGATAACTTCATTTTAGGATTGCTCTAAAATGGAAAAGCCTGGAAAGGTTACAACATTGCAAAGTTATAACAGTTTCCATGTTGTGCTTCCCAACCTAGGCATTCCTATTTTTTAAACTTTGAATGTTTAGTAGAGAGCTTTACCGTATTGCCCTGAACTTTTAGAGCTCTCCAAAGGACAATTCAAAATATCCATAAAACCCCCCACAAAGCTCTGGATTCCATGGGGTGGAGCCATGACAATTAAAAGTGGTATCAAGCTCACGAAATGGTATACAGTGCTCCCTCGCTACTTTGTAGTTCACTTATTGCGAACTCACTGTTTCACAGATTTCAAAAAATATTAATTTAAAATATATATCATGGTATTTTCGTTGTTTTGTGGGTTTTTGCCGCCGCCGCTCTCCAAGGCGCTTTCCCTCCTCAGTCCTCCCTCCCTCCAGCCTTGAAGGGTCTTTCCTTCCTTCCTTCCTTCCTTCCCTTCACTTTATTTTAAGTTTATAAAAACTTAAAATAGTGTAAAACTACTAAAATAATGTATAAATATTAAAATAGAGCATCCCTACATTGTGGTTTTTCACTTATTGTGGGAGGTCCTGGAACCTAACCCCAGCAATAAGTGAGGGAACACTGTAGTGCAGATACTATACATTCCAAAAAGTTTAATAGAAACCAAGCTGAGATGACGTCATAATGATGACTGGTGGATGGCGAAGGCTGTGCCCAAAAACATCTTGAAGGATCCAGGTAGAGGAAATCTAACCAAACTCCGCAATTAAAATGCACATTGTGTTCTCCGTTTCCTCCTTCTAGAAAAAGTGTCTCTTTCTACTATTTTAGGAGTATTTCCTTCCCAACAGAACTGTAAATCTTTATTAAATTATTGCAAACATTTTTTTTTTGGGGGGGGGATCAAGTTGGGTAAAGTTGCAAGTGTTCTGTGCATTATTTAAGTTACTCAGCACTTTGGGACGTTTTGGTGCAATTTTCACACAAGAGTATTCGGGCATGAAATATTGTACTTTGTGTAAAAAGGCCATTTGTAGCGCAATATCATTTTTCACAAGAAATCACTGTCTTAATGGGGGATGTTCATGAAATTTTCATAACAAATTCTCAAAAGCAGAGAGAGAGAGAGAGAGAGAGAGAGCAACTGCCAATCACTGGGGAAGAAATTTATGAATATTCTGTCAAACCACTGGTAGAAGGACAAGTCGCATCTCGAGGTTGTGTATACAGGTTGTTACTATTCAAGAAGTCTATTTCTATCTCAAAGTGAGCTGAATAATATCTCAAAACTCAACAAACAAAACCATAAATAAAATCATAATTTAAAACCATGTCTTAATACTGGCGAGCTTTCATGTAGGTCATGTCTGGTGGTGTGTATTGTATTTGCTATAATTGCAATGGCCACTGGCAAGATGCAAAGAAGATTTGATTTAAGATCAATAACAAAAACATCAAGATTCCAGCCCAAACTCCCCTCTGTTCAGCCTTAAACACAACACTGTATTACTCAAACAGTTTTATAAAAGGAACTAGCTACAGTTATAAGTTTGGATCTTATATGGACTTTGTGCATGTGTAAACACCGAATTTTCACATGCACAAAGTCCATATAACATCCACTGAATCCTGGTGTATGATGTCTCTCTCGGCATTACTTCGCGAACGAAGATTCTTACGAAGGACTCATCCCACGTTTTTTTACAAGCGTGTTGATGACTAAAAAGGCCAATATGAGATAGGCAAGTTCGGTTGCAGAAAGCACAGCAGAAAGTCTCCTTGGGTGATGTTGTTTCCGAGTTCCAAGTCCGGTTCTTTCTGCGTTGTCGTTTCTCTTTGAGATCCGTTTGGCATGTCTTCTCGAAAGAGGCCGCAGCATTGTGGATAGTGCGTCTCCATGCCTCCCGATGTGAGGCCAGGGTGGACCATTTTTGGTGATCAATCTGGCCAAGCCTGAGATGTTGTTTCAGGGAGTCCTTATATCTCTTTTTGGGGCGCCTCTCTTGCATTGACCCATGGCGAGTTCACCATAGAGTAGTATCTTTGGGAGGTGGTGGTCCTCCATCCTAGAGACGTGCCCTGCCCAGCGTAGCTGAGTTCTCAATAGTATGGCCTCAATAGGATCACCCCTGCTTGCTCAAGGACAGCAACATTCAGCACATAGTCGGTCCAGTGTATATTTAGGATTGTGCAAAGACAGCGCTGATGAAAGCGTTCGAGGAGTCGTAGGTGTTGGCGATAGGTGGCCCATATTTCAGACCCATATAGGAGAATAGACAGTACGATAGCTCTGTACACACTGATTTTGGTGCTTTGCCTCCGGTGCTTGTTGCTCCAGACTCTTTTGTGAAGCCTTCCAAATGCACTCTATGCCTTTGCTAATCTGTGATCTATCTCTTTATCAATCTTGGTGTCTGAAGAGATGATGCTTCCCAGGTAGGTGAACTGCTGAATGAGACGTGAGGATGATGGTGTTCTTCCTGTGGTGCGGGCTGGTAGAGAACTTCCATTTTCTTCAGGGTGACTTCCAGCCCAAACAGCTCTGCAGCTGTTGCAAAGCAGGATGTTAGGCGCTGCAGAGCTGCTTCTGAATGGGCGACAAGGGCAGCATCGTTTGCAAAAAGCAGCTTACGGACTAGATAGTTTAGAGTCTTAGTGCGAGCCCTCAGACGGCTTAAGTTGAACAAGTTGCCATCAGTACGATAGTGTATATATATGCCGTCTTCTTCTTTGAGGTCTGCTGTAGCCCTTTGGAGCATCATGCTGAAGAAGATTGTAAATAGGGTTGGTGCAAGAACACAACCTTGTTTCACTCCATTAGTTATTAGAAAGGGCTCTGAGAGAGCATCACTGTATCTAACTTGACCGCGCTGGCCAGTGGAGAGGGGTGTATGATGTATATGAAACATAAATTAATTTTGTATTTTGATTTGGATTCCGTCTCCAAGATATCTCATTATGTATACACAAGTATTCCAAAATTTTAAAGAATCCAAAAGACAGAACACTTCTAGTCCCAAGAGTTTTGAATAAGGGATACTCATCCTGTACTCCACTAACCTAGGAACCCTAGGATTCTTCCGGACAGAATTAGAACTGTTAAATTGGTTTTTCAAATCCTAGAATAATATAGTGCCTTATGTATAGTAGACAGAATGGGGCCATTTACTAAAACTCTTTGCAGTGTTGATATGGTCAAGACCTCTATTCTCCTGTTTAACATTCAGTCTCGACTTCAGCAGAGATATTTGTTCCTTTCATCCTTTTCTTTGTTTCTTTGGATCTTCAGGGATGTTTCTCATTCAACACAGACCAGAAATCTTTTGAGCTGTTCAAAAGTTAATGCAAGATTCTACTCTTAATCAAATTTCATCCTGGATTTTCTGGTTGGGCTAACAGAGCTAATTCCCCTAATGTTCGCGATTCACGGAAGACGTCTCTAGCGGCCATTCCAACCTGGGATTCGGAGCAGCTGTCAGAAGGTACTCTGAGGGATTCCATATTAGCGGGGATGCATCCAGGCAGAAAACCCATTACATAGTGCTAAATATACTTAATCACATCTATTAGAGACCAAAATGAACTAGATAATTACAACAAACAACCAAACTGTGGGGGTGGAGAGAGAGTCCATGGGGTGGGGAGAAAAGCAGACTGGGGTGTATCATAAAATACTTTTTTTAAACTGTGGGATTCATGTCAATGGAATGTCTCAATAGGTGTAGCCACACTGTGGAATTAATGCAGGTTGGCACCACTTTAAACTGCCACGGTGCAATACTGTGGAATTGTGGAATTTGCCATTTGATGGGGCACCAGCATCCTTTGCTACAGATACCTTGAAAAACTACATCAGTAATGGACTGGATGGGGGCTAACTAATTGAAAGTAAATCCAGACAAAACAGAGATACTCCTGGTCAGTCGGAAGGCGGATCAGCATGTGGGAGTTGCAGCCTGTGTTGGATGGGTTTGAACTCCCCCCAAAGACAAGGTACGCAGTCTGGGGGTGATCCTGGACTCATTACTGACCCTGGAACCCCAGGTGTCAATGGTGGCCAGGACTGCCTTTGCACAATTAAAACTTATGCGCCAGCTGCACCCATACCTTGAGACGCCAGATCTCACCATGGTATACATCCTGCCTTAGTTACGTCCAGTCTGGATTACTGTGATGCTCTCTACATGGGGCTGCCTTTGAAGATAGTTCAGAAGTTACAACTGGTTCAGAGAAGTTACAACTGGCAGCCAGACTGCTAACTAGAGTGCCGTACAGGGAGCAAAACACTCCCATGTATTTCCACCCCTACCTAGATGATTGTTGCACTTTCCTTGCACTCCCTTGGGAATGTATTGCACTCATTGAGTCCGTACCTCAACTATGTTCTTTTTCCCAGCCATATTGTTTTGATGTTGTTTACAATTGTGATTGTTTTTATATTTTATCTGATGTTTTTCATTGGTTGTGTTCTATTTGTAATTTTCGGGCTTGTCCCTTGTAAGCCGCCCTGAGTCCCCTTGGGGAAATGGTTGGCAGGTTATTAAAAAGTTGTTGTTGTTGTTGTTGTTCTTCTTCTTCTTCTTATTATTATTATTATGTTACTGCAACTCTACTGGCTGCCGGCCTGCTTCTGGGCTAAATACAAAGTGCTGGTTATTACCTATAAAACCCTAAATGATTCAGGCCCAGACTATTTGAAAAACCGCATCTCTGCATACAGATCAGCATGAGCACTACAATCTCCAGAGGAGGCCCTGCTCTCGGTCCCACCCCCGTCTCAAGCGTTGGTGGGAACGAGAGAGGGACCTTCTCTATGATTGCCCCTCACTTCTGAAACTCCCTCCCTAAAGAACTAAAAACAGCACCCTCTCTCCTCTTCTTTAAAAAAACTTGTAAAACCCACCTATGTACCCTAGCTCATGGAGAGAAGATTAATACATCTTTACGCATACCCTCATCTGCTTGTTGGACACCTATCTTCACTCATTGGAAGCTGTAGACCAGGGGTGCTCATTAGGTAGATCGCGATCTACTGGTAGATCGCGTAGGGAGTCCTGGTAGATCGTAGGCAGGGTGGGAGGAAGGCTCAGTCCCGCCCAGTAGGCTCCCGACGCCGGCCAGGTGCAGAAGGAGGTTGGACTGGATGGCCCTTGGAGGTCTCCTCCTATTCTAGGAACCCATTGTTGTTGTTGTTATTATTATTATTATTATATCAGAGGCTGAATGGCCATCTGTGAGGAATGCTTTGATTGTGTTTTTCCCTTATGGCAGAAGGAGGTTGGACTGAATGGCCCTTGGAAGTCTCCTTCTACTCTAGGCACCTATAGTTGTTGTTGTTACTATTATTATTAGTAGTAGTCATAGTAGCAGAGGCTGAATGAATATTATTATCATCATCATTATTATGAATAAATTCAGGGGCTTATTATACTCACATTTAGTTGAATTCAGTCTTAAAATATATTATATGGCTCTCACTGAAATAAATTTCCAAATATTTTGCTTTTATGGCTCTCTGAGTAGTGGGTAGGTAGATCATTTTGACTTGGTTGTTTTATAAGTAGCTCATATGCTGAAAAAGTGTGAGCACCCCTGCGTAGACCATCTTGGCATTCATATTTTAATACCGTGTTTCCCCGATAGTAATTCACCCCCGATTGTAAGACGTATCGGGAGTGTCAGAGGGGTCGGCTAATATAAGCCATACCCGAAAGTAAGCCGTACCCCGGCCGCCGCGTCACTCGGTCCCGTCTCCGCCGCCGCCCAAACACCTGCCGTGAGGGGAAGAAGAAGGGGAGCGCCTTGGAAGCAGCCAGCCCTCCCTCGTGCGGCGGTCTTGCACTCGCGCGTTCTGCGAGGAGGGGAGGGAAGAACATGGCGGCGGGAGGGCTCCTGCAAGCGTCGCTCTCTCCGCCTTTCCCTGCGAGGCCCTCCCTCGCCCAAAGGGAGCCGGCTTTGGCGGATGCCTCTGCTCCCCCGGCCGGAAGCCCCTCCTTCCTGGGTCCGGGGCAGAGTGGGCCCGGCTTGGGTTGGAGGAGGCGAGAGAGGGAGCGGAGGCTTCTCTCCTCGGAGCGGCATGGAGGGCGCGTGGGGGAAGGAACGGAGGCAGGCAGGCAGGCAGGAGCCGAGGCTGCGGGGAGGGCCATGGCGAGGGCCGGCCGCGGCACGCCTCCCAAAGAACAGCCGCTTCCAATTTGGGCAAAGCGGCTGTTCTTTGGGAGGTGTGCCGCGGCTGGCCTGCCATCCCGCAGCCTCAGCTCACCTGCCTGCCTGCCTTAGTTCCTTCCCTCATGCTCTCCCATGCCGCTCGAGGAGAGCAGCCTCGCCTCCTTCTCTCTCTCCAACCCAAGCCCGGACCGCTCCGCCCCGGACCAGGAGGAGAGGGCTTCCGACGGGAGAGCAGAGGCATCCGACCAAAGCCGGCCCCTTTGGGCGAGGAGGGGCCTCGCGGAGGGCGGAGCGGCGGCGGCTTGAGGAGCGCCCGCCGCCATGTTCTTCCCCTCCCTCCCCTCGGGACACGCAGTGCGAGACCGCCTTGGGGAGGGTTGGCGGTACTGTCCCCTTCTTCTTCACCTCAAGGCAAGTGTTTGTTGAGACCCGGAGTAACGGTGGCCCGCGTCACGACTACCGTCGTAATGTAAGTCGTAAACACGGTATAATTTTTAAGAGTTTTAAGAGCTTGTCATGTTGTATATGTTTGGGTTATATCATGTCTGTTCATCTAAGTTGTTATTTTATAATTTTTATTGAGTCCATTTTTTATTTATGGCTTTGATTTGTCATTGTTGTCTCGGCGGCCCTGCATGTTTGCCATTGTATTTATTTAGTTGGAAACTGCCCTGAGTCTTCTCAGGGAGATAGGGTGGGTTATAAAGGAAGTATTATTATCACCTCTCATCATTCCACATCATAGAACCATGGCACTAAAAGTGGCATCAAACTGCATTGATTTTGCAGCGTAGATGGAAGCAAAAACCAAGAACTTGCCATCAAAAAGCCATACTGGTGCAACCTGGTATCCATTCAATTGAATGAAAAAAAATCATGACTCAAAACGTCCTTCCATATCTGTTTCCCCAAACCCATAAATACAAGGAAACTTTTCATACTTGTTTCAAGAACATGTGTCCTGCATAGCCTACCTCCTCTAGACTTTCTAATCATAAGACTCTGGTCTGTAACCCCTTTTTATTTGAAAATATATAATAGAGTGGAGACATGGATCCCGCATATATAAATGCCCATTAAAAAGGCTACATTTTCTCCCTCCAGTCGTAAAACACCTCTTAAAAAGAATGTAATCCCTTTGTTTCCATGCCAAACAGATATAAATAAGACAGCCTGCCTCCTTTTAAGTAAATAAAAAAAATGATTTGTATTGAATACAATGAAATATTGCATGTACGGTGTAATTTAACAATAAAGCACATCAAAGCGCATGTTCACTTGTGGGCTAACCCTTGCCTTTGAAATGTCAAAAGTCAAATGTTTTCAATGATTCAAAAACTGCATAATAATCAAGCTGGGAGGGGGGCAAAACCCCACGATATGACATAAACTATTGGACAGTTATAATAGAAATCCAAGGCCCTTGACTATTGGAGATCATTAAGGAATTCTGGCATGTTTGCTGAATAAAAACCAAGGCTAGTCAACCGAAACACAATCAAGTTTGGCAAATTGTTTCGTGTCTAATAATACTGCATTTTAGCTTTTATAATAATAATAATAATAATAATAATAATAATGAAGTATCTGGGGATTGCATTGGATTGATTCAGGCAAAGGGCTTACCTAACCATGGAGATGTACAAGGTCTTTGAAAAGCATTTTTGTGTGACCCTGGTGAGATTTCTGAGATTTGGGAATAGGAGAGTTGTCACTCTCTAGATCTGTGGTTCCCAAAGTGGGCAGTGCCGCCCCCTGGTGGGCAGTGGGACGATCCAAGGGGGCACTGGGAGGCTCTGGAGAATTTAGGGGGCACTGAGCCCCTGTAAGGGGACGCTCAGCCACTGTGCGCCATGAGCACGGTTGGGGAGAGGAAGGGAGCATGTGCCGCGGTTTCCAGGCAGCGCCTGCCCAGGGATTCCATTCTATTCCCGGTCAGGCATTGCCTGGAAACTGCAGCATGTGCCCCCTTCCTCTCCTCAACCCCGCCCACGGCGCACAGTCCTGTATGGCCATGGGCAGGGTTGAGGGGGGCAGCAGTTTCCAGGTTTAGCAACCTGACGTTTGTTTAATTTTGCAAAAATAAAAAAAATTCTAGGGGGGCGGTGAGTAATTTTTTTCTGGAAAAGGGGCGGTAGGCCAAAAAAGTTTGGGAACCACTGCTCTAGATGTTTTGCACTACAGCATATCCTCCAACTTTTCAAAGATGGAAATTGAGACATATAGTCAAATGACATTAATGTTATTCATGAAGAATAATGTCAGAAATATTAAACATTAAGTAGGTATTTTAATTACAAAAATGTGAATCAAGCCCTGAGAGGATTAAATAAATACAATGACTCAGCAAAAGCTGTAGTTCTATATAAGCAGGTGTGCCTGTAACTTAGTAGCCCTCAGTCTTAGTAGCCCTCAGTGAGGTCGTTCTCAGTGGGAAAACGACCTCAGAGTGAGGCCTCAGTGGGAGAAAAACCTCAGAGTGAGGCCTTAGTGGGAGAAAGACCTCAGAGTGAGGCCTCAGTGGGAGAAAAACCTCAGAGTGAGGCCTTAGTAGGAGAAAGACCTCAGAGTGAGGCCTCAGTGGGAGAAAAACCTCAGAGTGAGGCCTCAGTGGGAGAAAGACCTCAGAGTGAGGCCTCAGTGGGAGAAAGACCTCAGAGTGAGGCCTCAGTGGGAGAAAGACCTCAGAGTGAGGCGTCAGATGGAGAAAGACCTCAGAGTGAGGCCTCAGTGGGAGAAAGTCCTCAGAGGGAGGCCTCTGAGGGAGAAAGACCTCAGAGTGGGGCCTTAGTGGGAGAAAGACCTCAGAGTGAGGCCTCGGTGGGAGAAAGACCTCAGAGTGAGGCCTTAGTGGGAGAAAGACCTCAGAGTGAGGCCTCAGTGGGAGAAAGACCTCAGAGTGAGGCCTCAGTGGGAGAAAGACCTCAGAGTGAGGCCTCAGTGGGAGAAAGGCGTCAGTCCGAGAGAGCCCTCAGTGGGAGAAGACCTCAGAGTAAGGCCTCAGTGTGTGTAGGCCGGTTGTGTGAGACACTTCAGTGAGAGAAGCCCCTGGTTGAAAGCCATCATGTGTGAAGGCTGCCGTGTGTAAAAAGCTATTGTGTGAAGCTCTTGTGTAAGTTCGGTGTGAGAAGAGGCTCTATGAGAATGAAGCTGTTTACTTACATGACGTGGCTTTTTGAGCGTTTGCAAATGCAGAGGAGCTGACATAGGAAAATGGAACGACTAGACAATGAGACTGGACAACGTTTTTAACAAGGAGACATTATGGATTTATATTTTATTGGTTTTGTTATCGTTTTATTATATGTTATGTTTTTAATTGCATTTATGATATTGTAGGCATTGAATTTTGCCCTGTAAACCGCCTTGAGTTGCCTGCGGGCTGAGAAAGGCGATATACAAATACAGCAAACTCTCTCTCTCTCTCTCTCTCTCTCTCTCTCTCTCTCTCTCTCTATATATATATATATATATATATACTATATATATATATATATAAATAATCGCGCAGGCGCAGTCTGACACCCCCCCAACCCCCCAACCCCTCCCGTCACCCTCTCTCCCCACTCACCGGGACCTTCGCAGCGCCCTAACCGCCTCCTCGCCATCCTTGCCCGTGCCCGCCGTCCCCGGTCCCAGAGCAGCTCTGGGCGCCGCACTTTTCCCAGAAACCTCCGCATAAACCGGAAGTGGCCATGCGGCCTTCTGGGAAGTGTAGTCCGAAAGGCGGGACTTCCCGAAAAAGGGGCCTGACACCACCCAGCACAGCCAAAAGGGCGGAGAGGCCGCGTACGGCGCTGGACATGTGCGCCAGGGCGGGAGGCAGGCCCGGAGATCGGCGATCCGCCCTCCGCCGTGCCCCCTGCGGTTCCAGCAGCCGCGCCTGAAAGAAGGTAAGCTCCCGGGCTTACCTTGCTTCACACGCGGCCGCTGCAACCGCTGGGGACATGGCGGAGGCGGATCGCCGATCTCCGGCCTGCCTCCCCTGGCGCACATGCCCAGCGCCAAGTACTCTGCCCTTATCAGAGGGAGTGACAGAGGGTGGAATGAGACAGAGAGAGACGGGGAGGGGAGAGAGGGGGGGAGTGACACAGAGATAAAGGGGGGGAAGAGAGAAGGGGGGAATCAGACAGAGAGAGAGGAGGGGGGAGAGAGAGGGGAGAGTGAGACAGAGACGGGGAGGGCAGAGAGAAAAGGGGGGAATCAGACAGAGAGAGGGGGAGAGAGAGGGGGAAGTGTACATACACATACATACACATACATACACAGACACACACACATGCATACACATACATACACACACACAAAAAACACAGACACACACACATGCAAACACAAACACACACATACATACACAAACATACACACACACAGACACACAAGCATACATACACATACATACACACACATACACATATATACACACACAAAACACATTGTCACATCATTTCCAACCCTTACATACCCACACTTCCTCACATCTCCTAAATAGGGCACAGCAACGCGTGCCGGGTTCAGCTAGTGTGTGTGTGTGTGTATATATATAGACACACACACACACCCTATAATATATCTTCCAAGAGAGACCAGCACTTGTTGGGTGGGTGGGTGGAAGAGCAACCTCGCTGACAGATTTGCTAAATTACATGAGTAATTAAGTATGCAGAGCTACATCTGTTGAACAATGGTCGCTTCCAACAAAACGATACCCCCCAAAAAGGGGGGAAAAATAACTCGGCATCTGGTTTCTCTATCGAAATATCTTTCTTAGGGTCTGGATCTTAATTTTTTACAGTTGACAGCAGTATTATTTGCGCCAGTCGGTGGCATCTGGTTGCTAGATAAACACACACACACACACACACACACACACACAAAGCAACAACTCTAGGCACTTTAATTAATTGTGGGGAGATTACATGGTCTTCCAACCATGTAGTCTGTCATCAGCAGGCATTACAGATTTATATTAGATGTTTCTCTACGGTGTCAAGAATAATTAAAAGGGGGATGGAAATGATGCCAGCCAGTAATACTTTACATCGCTGGCAATTCGGAAAAGAAGGGGAGCCGGGGGTAACGGGCCACTGCCAAACAATTTAAAAAAGAAGATGTCAATTTTGGTAGCCCGGCTGTGCGAGGAATAAATATGAGGATGGCAATGGCAAGCCAAAATATTTAACCACCTTGAATAATGAGAGGCTCATGTTTAATCTATCAGACCTACCAGGACTGGAGTGACATGTCAGAGTTATTAATGAAGCAGCCACCAAAATACAATAACCAACATATGTTTTCCTTTCCCCCCTCTCTATCCCCCCCCCCCCCCGAAAGCATTTGTGGTCCAACTACTCCTTCTGAACCATTGGAAAAACATAAGTGACAAAAATGTGCATGGCACATAACTATTTTGAGTTGCTCATTTCAGCTCTGGAAACATTTTTAAAGCTATCCTACAAGAACCCAGACCCAGTTGCATCCCCACCAACTGTTCATATTTGACATAAATGGTCCCAAATCATTATTTGTTGTCACAATTTTAATGGCCCTGCTTCTTTCTCCTTCTCCCATTGTCCTCAGCTTATTTCAGTTGCTGCAAACTGAGTTCAAAGTGCATTTTCCCGGACAACAAAAAGCTCCTCAAGTTGCGTCCAAATTTAGTTGATAGCGACATGACTTTGGCCTTCTCTATAAAGAGAAGCAACTTCAACGGCCTGGGAGGGGCGCCGCCCGGCCCCGCCGCACTGCCCGTGATGCGCCGCGTTGCCCCACTGCCGCGCCAAATTTTACAACATGTGGGAGATTTTTGGGATGCGTTTGCTTCTACAGGCGACCCAGCGCCTGGGAGGAGTTGCTGCGCATGCTGAAAATCTAAGGCTCCTTCATACTGGCCAGAGCGCCTCCCACTTTGGAGCCAGTGCGCATGCATGCAGATCCACACATGCGCACAGATTCGTGCATGCGTGCTGGGCTCCAAAGCTGGAGGCGCGCTCTGGAGCCAGTGCGCATGTCCGGAGATTTGCGCATGCCCACTGGGCTCCAGAGTGTGACTCGCCAAAGCCACTGTGGGGGCAATTTTTCGCTTACCCCCGGGAGAGGTAGGACCGCCCTTTACTCCCAACAACCAGTATCACGCTTTTAAATATTAATGTCCCAAATAGTCCTTATTAATAGTAGCCACGGATAAACTAAATTTTGAAGGCCCCGCCCCTTCTACATTGCCATATAATCCAAGTTTTCCAAGCAAATAATCCACATTATCTGCTTTGAATTGGATTATATGACTCTACACTGCCATATAATCCAGTTCAAAGTAGACAATCTGGACTTTATATGGCAACACAAGCCCCTTCTACACTACTATCGAAACAGATAATCCACATTATTTGTTTTGAACAGGATTATCTAAGTCTACACTGCAATATAAACCAGTTCAAATCCGATAATGTGGATTTTATATGGCAATGTAAGACCCTTCTACACTACTATATACTCCAGATTATCAAAACAGATGATCCACATTGTCTGCTTTGAACAGGATTACCTGAGTCTACACTGCAATATAAACCAGTTCAAAGTAGATAATCTGGATTTTTATGGCAGTGTAGAATGGGCCGATAGAAGTGGTTTAAAACTTCCTAAGAAGCATTTTCTTCTCCAAAATAACCAGGTTCCAACTGATCCGGGAAGCTAAGCAGGATCAGCCCTGGTTAACGCCTAACTGGGAGACCACAAAAGGTTACCAGGTGCTGTAGGCAATATTTCAGAAAACCTACCTGGCAAAACCATCTCTTGCCCAAGGAAGTCCTGTAAGATTCAAGGGTCGCCATAGGTCAACAGGCACAGGAACATGCCAAAGTCTCTCTGGCTCTAAACAGGAAATCCCAGAATACCGAAAAGGTTGGGAGTGAATGGAAAGATTGAACCAAGGGGCCTAAAACCCCCTGAAGGCACCAAATTCCATTGGATCTGGAAGCTAAGTATGACCAGCCCTGGTCAGTATTTGTATGGGAGATTGCTACTTCACAACTGGAATTTTGCTACTGTTATGAATCACAATGTAAATATCTCATATGCAGGATGTATTTCCATTCACTGGACCAAATTTGGCACAAATACTCAACACACCCAAAATTTAATACTGGTGGGGTAGGGGGGATTGAGTTTGTCATTTGGGAGTTGTAGTTGTAGTTGTCATTTATAGTTAACTTATAATCAACGAGCATTCTGAACTCCAGCAATGATGGAATTGAACCAAACTTGGCACCTAGAACTCCCATGAAAAACAGAAAATACTGGGAGGGTTTGGTGAGCATCAGGGGCGGTCTGACGTATACGCGAAGTAAGGTTAAGCCTGTCCCTTTGCCTCCGCCCCTGCGTGGACAAAGGGGGCGCCAAAGTAATGTTTGCTTACCATATAAAATAACCTTAGACCGCCCCTGGTGAGCATTGACCTTGAGTTTTAGAGTTGTAGTTCACCTATATCCAGAGAGCGCTGTGGAATCAAACAATGATTGATCTGGACCAAACTTGGCACAAATACTTAATATGCCCAAATGTGAACACTGGTGGAGTTTGGGGAAAATAGACATTGGCATTTGGGAGTTGTAGTTGCTGGGAGTTGTAGTTCATCCACAATCAAAGAGCATTCAGAACCCCACCAATGATAGAATTGGGCCAAACTTCCTACATAGAATCCCCCCATGACCAAGAGAAAATACTGTGTTTTCTGATGGTCTTTGGTGACTCAAACACACCTCTGAGCATTCCTCCCGGCCCGAACAGGTTGAGCCCCCTAGGCATTCCTTGCCTAGGAAAGCCCCATGAAATTCCCAAGTCAAGAGGGCGACATATAGACTACACCAGTGTTTCCCAACCAGTGTGCCATGAGCAATCATCAGGTGTGCCGTGGGAAATTGGAACCTCCAATACCCTTTCTTCCCCCTCCTGCTCTCTGGGTGTAGGTGAACTACAACTTCCAAACTCAAGGTCAATTCCCAAGCAAACCCTTTCTGCGCTTTCTGTTGGTAATGAGAGTTCAATATGCCAAGTATGGTTCAATTCCATTGTTGCAAGAGTTCAGGATGCTCTTTGATTGTGTGTTAACTATAAATCCCAGAAACTGTAACTCCCAAATGTCAAGGTCTATTTTCCCCAAACTCCATCTGTGTTCACATTTGGGCATATTGAGTATTCATGCCAAGTTTGGTCCTGATCCAGCATTGTTTCAGTCCACAGTGCTCTCTGGATATAGGTGAACTACAACTCCAAAGCCCAAGGTCAATGCCCACCAAACTCTTATAGTATTTTCTCTTGGTTACGGGAGTTCTGTATTTTATTTCAGGGAACCCCTGAGGGTTTGTGTCTTTCTGCCATTCCTGCCAGGATATCTATGTTGTGTTCATCGAAACAGGCCCAGGTTTCACACTGAGTGTATAAATACATTTTAAAACATATTAACTATATGTATTACTGTGTTAGAGTGTCTTTTTGTGTCATTTTGGTTGGTGGTGTGCCCCAGCATTTTGTAAATGTAAAAAGTGTGCCACGGCTCAAAAAAGGTTGGGAAACACTGGACTACACACATACATGCATATGCTAATCAATTCTTACATTTGTTCTAGAAAAATGAAAAGGACAAACTCTGATAAGGAGAATTCACCCTGGATAGAAATAGTCCCCCAAACTGTTTCTTCAATATTTCTAGAACTGTGTACATTTAAAAAAAACACCACACATTAGCCTATGGTATGAGGAATGACCTGGAAACTCAGATATCACGATTGTGCCTGGGAAAATGTCCTTTGGATCCAGTTACCTTGTTCCTTTTCTTCTATGGTGCAATGACAAGTAGAGCCATTAACAAAGCCGGGCGGCAGCGACTGAACCCACCCTCCTTTGATGATGGCTTTGATGATCGAAAGCGATGGATCATATTCATCCGTGCTACAGAACACCTTCGCCTCTCCCCATTCTCCGTCCAGGAAGGGAGTGGCTATCTGTCAGAGGTCTCGTCTCCGATTATCATTTCTGCGCCGAAGAACTTCTCCCGTGCAATGTAACTTTCGGGCCCGACATTGCCACGAAGCCAGCCACAATGGGATCTCTGTTCATGCTTCGTTTGTACAGAGGAACAAATATGTTATGGTTCAAACAGCATACCAATTAGTCCTCTTCTTATCATCGAGTGGAAATGAAGCTGGGATGAGAAATATCCTGTCGCATGTCATTTGGGTCTACCTCTTTGTCTGACAGACGAATAGTTACGCTCAATATATTCAGATATTATGAGAGTAGGCTGGCGATTACCTTGCTGGGTAAGCCTGTCCCTAATTCAAGTACAGTAGAGTCTCCCTGATCAGACCTTTGCTCACTCAACGTTCTGTATTATCCAACACGGTCTGCCTCCTGCCTGGATCCACGGCTGTTTTGGTGATATATTCGTAAATACAGTAATTGCTAGATAATGTTACCATGTATTGAACTGCTTTTTCTATTGATTTGTTGTAAAACATGATGTTTTGGTGCTTGATTTGTAAAATCATAACATAATTTGACGTTTAATAGGCTTTTCCTCAATCCCTCCTTATAATCCAACATTTCCCTTATCCAACGTTCTGTCGGCCCTTTTTTATTGGATACGCGAGAAACTACTGTATATGGTAACCTCATTTCCCTTCTTACTATTGAATTGCCTGGAAGATCTAGAAAAGTCCTAGGGCCCTTCTACATTGCTATATAATCCGGATTATCAAAGAAGATAATCCACATTATCTGCTTTGAACTGGATTCTGCTGCCTTTAAGAACTCCAGGGAGGAGAAAGGAGGAAGACTCTGGGCCATGCCACCGCCACACCCCTCCCTGCTGCAGATGCTGGGACCCAGCTACAGCCATCCCAGCTGCTGCCTTTAAGAACTCCAGGGAGGAGGAAGGAGGAAGACGCTGGGCCATGCCACCGCCACACCCCTCCCTGCTGCAAATGCTGAGACCCAGCTACAGCCATCCCAGCTGCTGCCTTTAAGAACTCCAGGGAGGAGAAAGGAGGAAGACTCTGGGCCATGCCACCGCCACACCCTCCCTGCTGCAGACGCTGGGACCCAGCTACAGCCATCCCAGCTGCTGCCTTTAAGAACTCCAGGGAGGAGAAAGGAGGAAGACTCTGGGCCATGCCACCGCCACACCCCTCCCTGCTGCAGATGCTGGGACCCAGCTACAGCCATCCCAGCTGCTGCCTTTAAGAACTCCAGGGAGGAGAAAGGAGGAAGACTCTGGGCCATGCCACCGCCACACCCCTCCCTGCTGCAGATGCTGGGACCCAGCTACAGCCATCCCAGCTGCTGCCTTTAAGAACTCCAGGGAGGAGGAAGGAGGAAGACTCTGGGCCATGCCACCGCCACACCCCTCCCTGCTGCAGACGCTGGGACCCAGCAACAGCCAATGTCATTCCAGTTCCATTGTCCCTTTAGAAAATGGCAGCAGGAGCAGGCGAGAAGGACTTTTACTTAGGGGAGGAGGGCATGGGGTATAGGTTATTTTTTATTATTTTATTTTATTATTATTATTATTTTATTTTTATAGGGCGCTGGTTGATTATTCCTGGCTTTGGCATTATTAATTAGGTGGGTTTTAGTAGTTTTTCAGTGTATTAGTTTTATACTGTGTATTTAGGTTACCTGTATAGTTTATTATTATGATAATTGTATTGTACTGTGTTTAATTGCCCACTTATGTTTTAGTATGGATGTATATTTTTGCATAATATGCCTTTGAAATATTGTTACGTGTATTCAGGTACTCAATATGAAGCTTGTCTTCGCCCTGTAAAATTTGTTTTGGAAGCTTCGCTTCACTGTCTACACTGTTTTGTATTGTATTGTGTTGTGAGCCGCACTGAGTCCCCTTCGGGGTGAGAAGAGCGGTATACAAATAAACTGATTGATTGATTGATTGATTATATCCCATCAGAAGCCTTTCTCTACTGTGATTGCTGGCCTCTCAGTCAAGGGGAGGGCTGTTTCTGAGACTCCAAGCAGGGAGGGGAAGGCAAGCATGCTTGGCGCATGGCAGCGTGCTGCACATATGCGGGTGAGGGAGAGCGTGTGAGGCTGGGGAGGGGCTTGTGCTAGTGAGTCCATTCAAGGCATGGGGGTTCTATGTGGGAAGTTTGGCCTAATTCTATTGTTGGAGGGGTTCAGAATGCTCTTTGGTGGTAGGTGGTAGGTGAACTATAAATCCCAGCAACTACAACCCACAAATGTCAAGGTCTATTTTCCCCAGACCCCACCAGTGTTCACATTTGGGCATATTGAGTATTTGTGCCAAGTTTGGTCCAGATCTATCATTGTTTGAATTCACAAAGCTCTCTGGATGTAGATGAACTACAACTCCAAAACTGAAGGTCACTGCCTACCAAACCCTTCCAGTATTTTCTGTTGGTCATGGGAGTTCTGTGTGAAAGTTTGTTTCAATTCCACCATTGGTGAAGTTCAGAATGCTCTTTGATTTTAAATTAACTATAAATCCCAGCAACTACAACTCCCAAACAACAAAATCAAAAACACCAGTATTCAAATTTGGGAGAATTGAGTATTTGTGCCAAATTTGGTGCAGTGAATGAAAATGCAGCCTGCAGATCAGATATTTATATTATGATTTATAACAGTAGCAAAATTACAGTTATGAAGTAGCAACAAAAATAATTTTATGGTTGGGGGTCACCACAACATGAGGAACTGTATTAAGGGGTCGCGGCATTAGGAAGGTTGAGAACTACTGCCCTAAAGTGATCCTATCACAAGGTTTTCTGGAGCTATAATGGTATGATTTGTCCAAAGTCAACCAATTGGTTTCCATGGAAGACATGAAATTGAACCCTGGTCTCCAGAGTTGTAGTCCAGTGCTTAAACCACAACACCATGCCAACTCTCGCTAGATGGTTACCCATCCTGACCAGTATGAAATGTCTGTTCATTTATGAATGTAGTATATTGAGACATGCCAGAGTGGTGTCAAACCACAATACACAGTGTAGATCAGGGGTGCTCATTAGGTAGCTCGGGAGCTACTAGTAGATCTTCGGCCCTCTTTCAGGTGATCTTCGGGCCTCACCAGCTGGATGGGGCGTTCCTGCCATGCACGCACACGCGTGCACGGACACTCCTGCTGCTGGCTTCCGCTCTTTCAGTGCTTCTTTCGCCTGTGGGGCATTGCAGGAAGAAGGAAGCACGAGGCGGGGCCTCTGGAGGGAGTGCCCTGCCTCTCTCTTGTCAAGAAGCAGCTGTGCAGCCTCCGTTGCCGGCGAGACAGGCAGGGCGGAGCGCTCCCTCTGGATGCCCCACCTCGTGCTTTCTCCTTCCCGCAGTGCCCCGCAGGCGGAAGATGCGCTGCACAGGCGGAAAACAGCAGCAGGAGCGCGTGGCGGCGGGAGCGCGCAGGAGCACGCGCCAGCGGGGGCAGGTAGATCTTTTGGACTTGGTTGCTTTAAGAGTAGCTCGCATGCTGAAAAAGTGTGAGCACCCCTGATGTAGAGTCTTCTCATTAGCTAACTCTGCTAGCTATCTGACTAATTTCAGGCTTCTTCTCTCTAACACAGGGCTGCGCACGAAGTCGATCGCGATCAACTTGTCGATTGCGAGTCCAAATCAGGTCAATCGCAGCCGGATGGGGCACTTCTGCCTTGCGCGCGGCGCTCCTTCTGCCCGCGGGACATTGTGGGAATGAGGGAGTGCGAGGCGGGGCCTCCGGAGGCCCCACCTCGTGCTCCGCCCTGCCTCTCTCTCACCAGCACCAGAGGCTCCCTCGTTCCCGCAATGCCGCACGGGCGGAAGGAGAGGCAGGGCGGAGCGCGATGTGGGGCCTCCTCCTCCTTGCGCTCCGCTCTGCCTCACCTTCCGCCCTCCTGGCATTGCAGGAATGAGGGAGTGCGAGGCAGATCTTTTTGACTTAGTTATTTTAAAAGTAGCTCGCATGCTGAAAACGTGTGGGCACCCCTTCTGTAGATAGACCCTAAGGTCACTTTCCATTACTGTGGTGGGAGATGAACCTTGCAAGGAACTGCTTCTATCAATTGTAAGCATACAGTCAAGTAAACCAGTGTTTCCCAACCAGTGTGCCGTGGCACACTTGTGTGCCGTGAGCGATCATCAGGTGTGCCGTGGGAAATTGGAACCTCCAATACCCTTTCTTCCCCTCCTGCCGAACACTTTTTCTTCTCCGCTCGGGCTCCCTTCTTGCCAGCCTCGCTCTGCTTGCTTTGCTCACGCTGCCGCTTCTGCGGGAGGGGGGAGGGAGGAAGAAGTGACCCGTGCGGGTGCTACTGTGCAGTCTCGCCCCGCGTTTTCCTCCCTCCCCTCCACAGTTCTCTCTGGGTATAGGTGAAATACAACTCCAAAACTCAAGGTCAATGCCCACCAAACTCTTATAGTATTTTCTCTTGGTTATGGTAGTTCTGTGTGGGAAGTTTGATTTCATTCCATCATTGGTGGAGTTCAAAATGCTCTTTGATTGCGGGTGAACTATAACTCCCAGCTGTTGAGCAAGACCTTCATGTGTGTCTTTCTGCCATTCCTGCCAGGATATCTATGTTGTGTTCCTCGAAACAGGCCCAGGTTTCACACTGAGTGTATAAATACGTTTTAAAACATATTAACTATATGTATTACTGTGTTAGAGTGTCATTTTGTGTCATTTTGGTTGGTGGTGTGCCCCAGGATTTTGTAAATGTAAAAAATGTGCCGCAGCTCAAAAAAGGTTGAAAAACACTGAAGTAAACAAGGACTTGCTATCTTTTTTAAGACACCCATAATGATCAGCCTGCCCTATTAAATGGGAGGCCCTGATCCTGAGAAGGAAGGGGAAAGAGAACAACCCTTATGCTGTTATAAATTCATCAACCTGTGTGGGAAGGGAGGTCTCTTTCTCTAAATACACACACCCACCCATTTATGGATTCACAAATTAATTCCGATCCAGGTTTAAAATGGAAAATTTGACCGCCCGAGCCCTATCTCAACTTTCCGCATGCAATTTAGCATTTATTAACACTCAGAGGCAGGTAAAAGTTGGTTACAGAACCTCTTTAGAGGCCTAAGTGTATGCTGGAATAAAACCACATAGTATAAAAATTGCATTTAGCAGTTAGGAAATAAACACCTTGACTTTTATTCGCTCGTTTAAAGCAGCCCCCAAACTTTCGCCTTGATGTGCTTTTATGCCCGAGGCCCTCGCGACACACCTTTTAACCTTTCAGCACTCAGAAGTACAGCCGGGAGAGCTAAAATGTGGGTGCATATACGTGGGGAGGGAGGAGAAAGGTCATAAAACACAGGACACGTAATAAATTGACTTGCAGATTGGTGGCAATAAGAACACTGAGCTACGTTTCTATGGAAAAGGGGCAGCAGTGTTTCTCCCTCATATAACATCGCTGCTATTTTTTAATACCCAAGCGGACTGAGGAATGGCACCAACTTGTTAAAAGCAGGGAGTAGCATTCCTCGAAAGAATATTAAAATGTTTTCATTTTAATCCCTTAGTGAATTCGGGAGCCAAGTACAAATATCTGCATAGGCCCCGAAGGTCAGATGCCATTCACTATAGACTTTCTTAGTCCCCTGATTTACTTGAATTGCAGCACCTGTCATAGCTTGCCTGTCTCACCAATGGTCAGAAGGAAGGAAAGGATGGGAAAAGGCAGGGTCAATGTTAGGGATATTCTTTTCCAAATTCAAGTACGAGGGTCGAATGAAAAGTAATGCCTCCACCTTCATAACTCCTCAACAGATGGCAGTACTGGTATGCGACAGGTACTGGCTTGTTCAGTAGACTCTCCTCTACAGTTCCATTTTGGCAGGAAGCCTCCAGTAGCATTCTCTCCTGATGTTTCACCAACATCTGTGGCAGGCATCCTCAGAGGTTGTGAAGTCTTCACAACCTCTGAGGACGCCTGCCATAGGTGTGGACCAAACGTCAGGAGAGAATACTTCCGAAACATGGCCATAAAGCCAGGAAAACTCAAAGCAACTCTATGTCTACTATATGAGGGTTGAATGAAAAGTAATGCCTCCACCTTCATAACTCCTCAACAGATGGCAGTACTGGTATGCGACAGGTACTGGCTTGTTCAGTAGACTTTCCTCTACAGTTCCATTTTGGCAGGAAGCCTCCAGTAGCATTTTCTCCTGATGTTTCACCAACATCTGTGGCAGGCATCCTCAGAGGTTGTGAAGTCTTCACAACCTCTGAGGATGCTTGCCATAGGTGTGGACCAAACGTCAGGAGAGAATACTTCCTGAACATGGCCATAAAGCCAGGAAAACTCAAAGCAACTCTATGTCTACTATATGAGGGTGGAATGAAAAGTAATGCCCTCACCTTCATAACTCCTCAACAGATGGCAGTACTGGTATGCGACAGGTACTGGCTTGTTCAGTAGACTTTCCTCTACAGTTCCATTTTGGCAGGAAGCCTCCAGTAGCATTCTCTTCTGATGTTTCACCAACATCTGTGGCAGGCATCCTCAGAGGTTGTGAAGTCTTCACAACCTCTGAGGATGCCTGCCATAGGTGTGGACCAAACGTCAGGAGAGAATACTTCCTGAACATGGCCATAAAGCCAGGAAAACTCAAAGCAACTCTATGTCTCCTATATGAGGGTTGAATGAAAAGTAATGCCTCCACTTTTGCAACTCCTCATCAGATGGCAGTACTGGTATGCAACAGGTACTGGCTTGTCCAGTAGGCTTTCCTCTACAGTTCCATTTTGGCAGGAAGCCTTAGCATTGAATGGTTGTGTTGTTAAGATGCAAAGTATGGAACCCTGCGCAGACGGTTGGTCAATGTGACTTAAGCAACGTGCAGTCATTGAATTCTTGACAGCAGAAGGTGTCACCCCAAAGGAGATTCATCAGAGAATGCAAGCCGTTTATGGTGATTGTGTTGATGTGAGTCCTATGTGTTGTTGGGCGAGTAAGTTTAAAGATTTTGAGGTGGGAACATCTGACTTGAGTGACAAACAAAGAGTTGGATGTCATGTGACAACAGCCACCAAGTTTCACGAGCAAAAGGTTGACAGATTTATACAGGATGATCGTTGTATCACTCAGAGAGAAATTTCAAGCATAATCGGCATTTCACAAGAACGTGTGGGTCACATTATTGCTTTGCTTGGCTATTGGAAGATCTGTGCATGATGGGTACACAGCAGAACTTCAGAGACTAGATCTCACCACCATATGGCATCCTCCATTCAGTCCAGATTTAGCACCGTCTGACTTCCATCCATTCCTGATAATGAAAGAAGATCTGTGGGGACATCATTATGGTTCTGATGAAGAAGACATAGAGAGAACTGTGAGACGCTGGTTGCGGAAACAGAGTGTCAATTTTTTCTGTGACTGCTTCAGAAAACTTGTTCATTGTTCGCAGAAATTTATCCAATTGCCTGGTGATTATGTGGGAAAGTGTGTGTGTGTGTGTGTGTGTGTATAGCGCATAGGTAAGGGTTAACTACCCCATGGAGTTTGTGGTTTGTTGTGGAAACAAGGATTGGTGAGAAAGCTTCAGTGGAGATCCCTTTTCCCTTTGATAATACCTCTTTCCGGCATGAATTTCCCTTCCGAGGGGTAGATTTCTTTCACGTCCTGTTGTCTCACCCCCGTTCTTAACTATCTGTCATTTGTAAGTCAGATGTTTGCAACTCGGGGACTGCCTGTATTGAGTTAGATGGCCCAATGGCCCAAATCCATGGACAGTTGCTCAATGATTATAATCTGAATAGCGCTTGGCCATGATATTCTCCTTTGCATTTTTGGTTGCTTCCTCTCGTTTTATTTTTCCCCTCTGCACGAGAGACCCGCCAGACCCTTGCAGCCTAAGTCCTTTAAATTAAATCAAAAAGACCGCTCCTTTGCAGTACTTTGCCCATTTGATCACCCTTCCTCTTTGCGAGGCACAATGCCGGGGCTGCCTTGCTCCAGGGCAAAAGCCACTGCTTACACGCAATGTCAGATAAAATGCCTTATCTGTCGGCAGCACTCTGGTGAATTAATCATAATTCAATAGAATTTGCTAATCAAGATTGGAGATGAATGTTCTGATAAAGCAATCAGATTGGTCTCATCTGTCATTAGTTGACAGCCACTTTCAGGCAGCGGCTCACTTGGCATCCCTATCCTGGTTCGGGTCGTGGCGGTATGGTCCAACGAACTGGCAAGTAGTGCTTGCGATTGTAGCCATACGAGCCTCTGGACAAATTCTAATTAATTCTTTTTTCCCCCCTCATCTCCCCTCACCCTTCCTCCTAAGTACACACCGAGCTGTGTGGGCAGAGTACAGTAATGCCCTGTCGTGGATCCCAACCAAATTTCCGAACAAGTAGTTCACTTAGTAATTTTCCTGAAATAACAAGAGATAGCTGGAACCTGTTGAGCAAACCAAGCCTTGATTTATGGGAAAGGTAGGCGAGACTTGCCTCAGAGTCTTGGGGAGGAATGAGGTTGCGTAGGGGGTCACCGGGACAGAGAAGAGGCAGAACTTAATATATTATTAAATGTGACTAATTACGAAGCCAGTCATGTCCCCGATGTCACTAAAATTGTTCTCTCTTTTTGCCCGCTTCTGCATTCTTTGGGGGTAATTTACAGCCCCGCTCCGAGCGGTTTGCTCAAGTTGAAAGCATAAAAATGAAAGCCTTCATTGTCTATTGACATATTTTTCTTGTTAAGCAACATTTAAAGTATCCAGACAAGATGCCGTAATGGTGGGTTAGACTACCAGTGCAAGTTCAGCCTGTCGCAGTCAATAATACATTAGCGTGAGAAAAAAAAGGAACAAGAGCAGAAAGCATCAAGAAGGGTGGGGATATCTTCATTGTTAAAAGGAGCGCAATTTTTCATAAATGGGTTCCAAATCTGAGTATCTAAAATTGCCATCTCTGACCTATTTTTCTAAATTTATTAAATTTAAATCCTGCCTTTCTCACAATCCTTACACCAAAGACCTTTTTCCTAGCTGGCAATGCTTTTATATTATAGGCAGGTCATGAACACGGAAAGGTTTTTTCTTTTGAGGCAGTACCATGACTTTGTGATGTGCTCCATGGAGTCTCCCTTGGGTAACTTCAAGAAGAATCTATACAGTCCCAGCCCAGTTTACCTGTCCGAACGTATTCTCCCCTATGAACCGCCAAGAGTGCTAAGATCGTCTGGAGAGGCCCTGCTCTCGGTCCCACCACCTTCGCAGGCGCGTCTGGTGGGGACAAGGGACAGGGCCTTTTCTGTGGTGAACCCCCGGCTGTGGAATTCCCTCCCAAATGAAATTAGATCCGCCCCCTCCCTCCTGACTTTTAGGAAGCAGGTGAAAACATGGCTGTGCAATGAGGCCTTCGCAGAATGAAGGAGGAGATCGCGAAGCGACTAAAGTCACCAACCACTTGATACGGACCAAATATATGGATGAAGTTGGACTTGATTTTACTTTGGCGAAAGGCTTTTTAAATGTATTTATTGTATAGTATTTTATTGTAAGTCTATGATGTTTTTAGATTTTAAATGTTAGCATTGAATACTTGCTGTTTGCCGGCCTGAGTCCCTCTTCGGAGGTGAGAAGGCCAGGGTATAAAAGTTTTAAAGAAATAAAATAAATAAATAAACAAATAAGAATCTGGATAGCTTTTGACTGAAGATTAGATGAACATCTGAGGAGTAAAAGTGATTTGGTTATGGAATTAATTTCCTAAAGAAGCGATGGGGTCTTCATCTTTGGATGTCTTCAAGAAGAATCTGGGTAGCTTTTGATTCAACATTGGGAGAACATCTTGACAAATTTGTTTGGTAATGGAACCAATTTCCTAAAGATGTTATGGTGTCCTCTTTGTGTGCCACCAAAAAGAGTTTGGACAGACACCTGTTTGGGGATCCTGCACTGAGAGAGGAGATCGACTCAATGGCCTATGACGCCTCTTAGAATCATAGAAACATAGAGTTGGAAGAGAGCTCATGGGCCATCCAGTCCAACCCCCTGCCAAGAAGCAGGAAAATGCATTCAAAGCACCCCCGACAGATGGCCATCCTGCCTCTGCTTAAAAGCCTCCAAAGAAGGAGCCTACACCACACTCTTGGGCAGAGAGTTACTGCTGAACAACTCTCACAGTCAGGAAGTTCTTCCTAATGTTCAGGTGGAATCTCCTTTCCTGTAGCTTGAAGCCAGTGCTCCATTGCGTCCTAGTCTCCAGAGCAGCAGAAAACAAGCTTGCTCCCTCCTCCCTATGAGTTCTCCTCACATATTTATACATGGCCATCGTGTCTCCTCTCAGTCTTCTCTTCTGCAAGCTAAACATGCCCAGCTCTTGAAGCTGCTTCTCATACGGCTTGTTCTCCAGACCCTTGATTATTTTAGTCGCCTTCCTCTAGACACATTCCAGCTTACAGTCAACATCTCCCTTAAACTGTGATGCCCAGAATCGGACCCTGTGTGATTCCAGGTGTGATCGGACCAAGGCAGAATAGAGGGGTAGCATGACTTCCCTGGATGTAGACACTAGACTCCTATTGATGCAGGCCCAAATCCCATTGGCTTTTTCAGCTGCCACATCACATTATTGGCTCATGTTTAATTAGTTGTCCGCGAGGACTTCAAGATCCACCAAGTAAGACAGAGATGGATAAGATATGGAAAGTCCTTTCTATGTTATGCTCTCTAATATTAAATCAGACAACCCCAGGAGAAAGACGAGCTCCAAATGCAGTAAGTAAGTTACATATTTATTTTCTGTCGATGGGTGCCTCTGCACTGTAGAATTAATGCAATTTGACACCACTTCAATAGCCATAGCTCATTGCTATGGGATCCTGGGAGTTGTTGTTTTTGTAAGGTTGATCAGGTTGGCTTCATCCCTCCTGTCTTTCAGGGGGGGGGTGAAATTGTGGTTCTGGGACCAGGCTTTTGGACAGAAGGCATAACAGCACTTTGGATATGAAATTGGACTGGAGTGGCTTTACGGTTTGACAAAATGCTTTTAATTGTTTTTAACTTAATGATTTATCTATTGTTTTAAACTGTTGTTATATTGTTGTATTTAGTTGTATGTGTGGCATCCAATTGTTGCCAAATGTAAGCTGTCCTGAGTCCCCCCTTGGGGTAGAAGGGGGGTAGAAATGCTGGAAAGAAATCTATATAAATTAAAATGCAATGTTCTTTTGTGGGATTAATATAATTAAAAAACCACTGGGCAAATTGACACCAAATTTGGACAAAATACACCTATCAGGCCAACAACTGACCATCACTCATAAAAACACTGAAAAACACAGCAGACTTGAAAACCCCTAAAATCCCCCAAAATACATTACAGCACATGCACAAAACCACATGTATACACAAACACACATATATACACATATACACAAATATACACACAAACACATACACACACAAAACACATATACGCAGCCTGGGCCACAGCAATGTGTGGCAGGGGGTAGCTAGTATATAAATAAAAATGTAATGTCTGTTTGTGGGATTAACATAACTCAAAAACCACTGGGCGAATTGACACAAAATTTGGATACAAGACACTTATCAGGCCAACGAGTGATCATAACTCATAAAAACACTGAAAAACACATCAGAAAAGACTTAAGGTCAAAAAATAAAATTGTATTATAATGCATGCACAAAATCACACACACACACACATATACACACAAACACACATATATGCACATATACACAAATATACACACACATATACACACACAAAACACATATACACAGACTGGGCCACAGCAACGCGTGGCAGGGGACAGCTAGTAAATAATAAATAAGGTTTAGGTTTTCTTCCAGAAAGTGTTGATGCCTCACCAAACTACAAATCCCAGATTCCATAGCACTGATCCATGGCAATAAAAATGGTGTAACTGCATTCATTCTACAGTGCAGATGATATGTACTCTAGGACAGAGATGAGAAACTCTTAAGTAGAAAAACATTTTATTGACTGTGAGCTCAGCATCTGTTTCAGGGGTTTTGCGGAACCTAAAAATCAAGCAAAATACTAATATGACATGAGCACGATGCTAACCTTTCTGTGACTCTACCTTTTTATCCTTTTCCTCCTTCTATTATCCTTTTCCTCCTTTTCCCCTCTTTCCTTCTTCATTTCCAAAACACTGTTTTTCTTAATCAATGGTGAGCCATGCATGGGGTCACGAGAACCAACTTCCTTACCAATAACCTCCAGTGCTCCCACTCCTGAGGATAAAAATGTTTTAAATGGACTTCTATTTGAGGAAAATCAATAAGTGATTACTGCAAAGATTTGTATTGATTCGCCTATTGCATTGCAAAAAAACCAAAAAGCTCCTGTAAGAGAAAAAAGGAAAAAAAAATATCCATGGCCTCCTTTCCTTCCATTTTCTATTTCACAGAACTTATGGCAAATAGAGGGATGAGCTGGAAAATAAGTTGATTTAATAAGCCATACTTCTCCTCATCCAATCCAATGCTCTGACTAATTTGCATCCCCTTCCCGCCCCCAAAATGATTTGATAACACAATAGTAACTAATGTTGAAGGCTTTCATGGCTGGAATCACTGGGTTGTTGTAGGGTTTTTTTTTGGGGCCATATGGCCATGTTCTAGAAGCATTCTCTCCTGATATTTCGCCTGCATCTATGGCAAGTATCCTTATAGTAGTTGTTTATCATAATCATATAATGATGCTAGGCCTGATAAATAACTACTATAAGGATACTTGCCATAGATGCAGGCAAAATGTCAGGAGAGAATGCTTCTAGAAAAGCCTGCCGGCTCCCAATCACAGGTAACCTGAGAAACAACTACAATTGGACCTCAACTACTGACCCTGGATGGCGAGGCATTATGCCCGTCATCACCAGTAAAAAGCCTGGGAGTCCTTTTGGACCCTCTGCTGTCAATGGAGGCTCAGGTCTCCAATGTCAGCAGAGCTGCGTTTTTCCATCTACGACAGGCGAGGCGTCTGGCTCCCTATCTGTCCCGGAATGACCTGGCCACGGTAATCCAAGCCACGGTCATTTCACGACTTGACTACTGTAACGCTCTTTACATTGGCCTACCCCTGACTCTGATCCGGAAACTTAGACTAGTGCAGAATGCCGCGGCCCGACTTCTCACAGGGGAGCCTGCAAGTTGTCGTATAACACCAATACTCCTGGATCTGCACTGGTTACCAATCGAATTCCGGATCACTTTCAAGGTGTTAGTTCTTACTTTCAAGGCCTTACATGGTCTGGGGCCAGTGTACCTAAGGGATCGCCTAGTCCCATATAACCCCCCGAGATCACTACGATCAGAGGACCAAAACCTCTTGGACATCCCCAGCCTAAGATCATTTTGCCTGACGACAACTCAGCGAAGGGCGTTTTCAATCATCGCCCCAGTATTGAGTCTCAGCCTTGCCATCTGAGACTCGTGCTCTGCACAATCTGTATTTCTTCCACAGAGCATGCAAGACTCATCTGTTTAGGCAGGCTTTCGATTAATGTTGTGAGCTTTTAAATCTTTTAAATAATTTCTTGTTGCTAAATAAAGTTTTATTCTTTCTATCTTGTATGTAAACCGTCCGAGCCCCAAAAATCGAAATAAATAAATAAATAAATTTTTGGGTTTAATTGTGATGGGAGCCGGCAGGCTTTGTGGCAAAAGTGCAAAAAACCCAAAACCAACAACCTGTTGCCGTCACTGAATTTCACCCCGTGAGAAGAGGTCCATAGGGTCAGCGTATCTGAGGGACCACCTCTCCCCATATTGCCCTACGAGATTACTACGGTCAGAAGGTACCAACCTCTTGGACGTCCCCTCTGCAAAGGCTGCTAGGTTGACTGCAACCCGCAGAAGGGCATTCTCTGTGATCGCACCCACGTTATGGAATGCCCTTCCCCCGGAAACGCGCGCCATCCAGGAACTGCTCCCCTTCAGATGGGCTTGCAAGACCTACCTATTTCAACAGCCTTCGACTTGTAGGTCTCACCTGTGTGCAGCCCGCCTTATATGTAAATGTTACCTGTGGTGTTGCACTTACACCAGGTTTTTTATTGCTTGCTGTATTTTGTGATGTTTTTATGCTATGTTTTAATTTATAATACTGTTTATATGCTGTTTTTACCCGGCGTTGTGAGCCGCCCCGAGCCTCCCGGGAGTGGCGGCATAGAAGCCGAATAAATAAATAAATAAATAAATAAATAAATAAATAAATAAATAAATAAATAGTTATTCACTGACTTTGGCTCCTCCTGCATGTTCTCATACATTTCACAATGATATCTTATTGGATGAAGAGAAGAGATGGAGCATAAGGACAGCCCTCCAGTCTTCATCATACTTTTACCTAACAGTTCTTTTTAAATTGCTAATGATTTAAAAATGCAAATACCAAAACATTTTAGGGAGGTATTCACTCGAGCTAGATTTGATCACCTTGAGACAATGGTCAGATACGGGAGATTTAACAGCACCCCTTATAATGAACAGAGTTATATCTGTGGGGCATCTGAAATTGAGGATATAGCACACATATTATTTGATTGTAAATTGTATCAGAAGGTAAGAAACTTGTTGTTCATTCGTTCAGTCGCTTCCTCATGGACCATGCCACGCCAGAGCTCCCTGTCGGCCGTCACCACCCCTACCTCCTTCAAGGTCAAGGCAGTCACTTTGAGGATTCCATGCATCCATCTTTCTCTTGGTCGGCCCCTCTTCCTTTTTCCTTCCCTTCCCCCCAGCATATTTGTCTTCTCTAAGCTTTCCTGTCTTCTCATGATGTGGCCAAAGTACTTAAACTTTGCCTCTAATATCCTTCCCTCCAATGAGCAGTCGGGCTTTATTTCCTTTATTTATATTTATTTATATTTATTTATTTTTATATTTATACTAGCTTGGGGACCCGGCCCTGCCCGGGTATTTGTGTGCGCAGCAGGATGTAGAGTGGGTCATGGGGGCTCTGTGTGCTAAGTTTGGTCTTGATCCATCATTATTGGGAGTTGCAGTGGTATCATGAAATTACTGAAGGTAGTGCAAGTCCCATCATCTCTGTCTCCCCCCCCCCCCCCAGTGTAGTAGGATGTAGATTGGGTCATGGGGGCTCTGTGTGCTAAGTTTGGTCTGTATTGGTGAATGGATGAGGGATGCATTCTTTTTCGGAAGTGAGTGAAGGTACTTCAAGTCCCATCATCCGTGGTCCGTCTCACAGTAAACTGCACCAGAATGTAGAGTGGGTCGTGAGGGCTCTGTGTGGCAAGTTTGGTGTTGATCAATCATAGGATTAGGTTTGTAGCAGTCTTGGAAAGTGAGGGAAGGTACTGCAAGACCCATCATCCATGTTCTGTCCCCCTCCAAACTTCAGTAGGATGTGGACTGGGTCACTGGGGCTCTGTGTGCCAAGTGTGGTCTTTATCAGTGTTTGTTGGGGGCCATAGTGGTCTGTGGGAACAGAGGGGTGTAAAAGTACTACAAATCCCATCATCCATTGTCAGTCCTCCCCCAAACCTCACCAGGACGTGAAGGCAGTCATGGGGGTTATGTGTGCCAAGTTTGGTCTCGATCAGTGATTGGATGAGGGTTGCAGCGGACTTGGGAAGTGAGTAGAGGCACTTCAAGTCCCATCATCCATGGTCCACCCTCCTCCGAACTGCACCAGGACGTAGAGTGGGTCATGGGGGCTGTGTGTGCTGAGTGTGGTCTGTATTGGTCCTTTTTGGTGGCCTCAGTGGTCTGTGGGAACCAAAGTGTTGGAAAGGTACTACAAATCCCATAATACGTGGGTCATGTCCCCGACCCGCGCCAGGACGTAAAGGGGGTTAGGGGGGGTTATGTGTACCAAGTTTGGTGCAGGTCCATCACCCGCGCTGGTCGCTGTGGCCTGTGAAAGTGGCTGCCACATATCCACCCTGGCCTGTGAAAGTTGCTGCCACATATCCGCCCTGGCCTGTGAAAGTGGCTGCCACATATCCGCCCTGGCCTGTGAAAGTGGCTGCTTCCGCCCTTCTGCCCTCCCGCCCTCCGCATACACACATACAAACATGCCGTTTTATAAAGGTATACAGATTTATATTTATTTATATTTATTTTTATTTATTTATTTATATTTATTTCATGGACTGGTTGAATCTTCTGGCGGTCCAAGGCACTCTCAGAATTTTCCTCCAACACCACAGTTCAAAAGCATCTATCTTTCTTCGCTCAGCCTTCCCTAAGATCCAGCTCTAACATCCATTGGTTACTATGGGGAATACCATTGCTTTTACTATGCAGATCTTCGTTGGCAGTGTGATGCTCTTCACTATTTTATCAAGTTTGGTCATTGCTCACCTCCCAATAAGGAAACATCTTCTGATTTCCTGGATGCAGTCTTTGTCTGCAATAATCTTTGCACCTAGAAATACAAAGTCTGTTACTGCCTCCACATTTTCTCCCTCTATTTGCCAGTTATTGATCAGTCCAGTTGCCATAATCTTGTTTTTTTATGTTTAGCTGCAACCCAGCGTTTGCACTTTCTTCTTTCACCTTGGTTAGAAGGCTCCTCGGCTCCTCCTCACTTTCGGCCATCAAAGTGGGATCATCTGCATATCTAAGGTTGTTAACGTTTCTTTCAGCAATTTTAACCCCGCCCTTGCATTTGTCAAGCTCTGCACATCGCATACAAGTGGAATAGGTTGGGTGACAGTATGCAACCCTGCCATACAACTTTCCCAATTTTGAACCAGTCTATTGTCCCATGGTCAGTTCTTACTGTTGCTACTTGGTCATTATACAGATTCCTCAGGAGACAGACAAGGTGATTTGGTCTCCCCTTACCACTAAGAACTTGCCACAATTTATTATGATCCAGATGTCTACCTTGGTTCATATAACAAATAGACAATGTATTGGGAATCTCACATCAGAACAACATATTTTATGTGTGGCCAAGACCCAAAAATATCATATAAAACAGCTCTGTATTTAAGCAAAACAATACGTCTGAGAACCACATATGTGGGGTTGATCAGGGTAAATTGTAGGGGAGATAAGGAAATATGATGTACATACTCAGTTTAATCATATCTTATATTTATTTATTTACAGAGCTATCATACTGTCTATTCTCCTCTATGGGTCTGAAACATGGGCCACCTATCGCCAACACCTACGACTCCTCGAATGCTTTCATCAGCGCTGTCTTCACACAATCCTAAATATACACTGGACCGACTATGTGACGAATGTTCCTGTCCTTGAGCAAGCAGGGATCACCAGCATTGAGGCCATGCTATTGAGAACACAGCTGGGCAGGGCGCATCTCTAGGATGGAGGGCCACCGCCTCCCAAAGATACTACTCTACGGTAAACTTGCCACGGGTCAGCGCAAGAGAGTGTCCCCAAAAGAGATATAAGGACTCCTGAAACAACATCTCAGGCTCGGCCAGATTGATCACCAACAATGGTCCACCCTGGCCTCACATCGGGAGGCATGGAGATGCACTATCCACAATGCTGCGGCCTCTTTCGAGAAGACACGCCGAATGGGTCTCGAAGAGAAACGACAACGCAGAAAGAACCGCAACTTGGAAACAACATCACCCAAGGAGACTTTCTGCTGTGCTTTCTGCAACCGGACTTGCCTATCTCAGATTGGCCTTTTTAGTCATCAACGCGCTTGTAAAAAGCGTGGGATGATTCCTTCCCAAGAATCTTCATTCGCGAAGTAATGCCGAGAGATATTTATTTACTGTATTGTTATAAGTGTCATATTTTAACTTACTACATAGAGTGCAATCAAGCCTTATCAAGCCTTGTTGTTTTGTTTGATATTGAGATATGGCCTAGGGGATAATCAATAGAATTACATTACTACTACTACTACTACTACTAACAGTTCTCCTGCTCAGACCTGGAAAATGACCATCACTTTGCAACATCTTTTGGCACATCTTTAATTCCGACCATGGCAACAGTGCTTTGCACCAGAAAGGAAGCCCTCCTCCTTCTGTTCCAATCTCATCAGATTATTTTGAAATGCAATTTTAAATGTCAGGAATTCCAATCAAAGCTGCATCCGCCCTGTTTTCACATTCCGTTCATAAAAAAAGAAAGAAAGGCCGATACCATTACATTAGGCACATAATACAGAAGCAATAAGTCGTAATCTCATTTTTACACGGGAGGCATTAGAGCCGTCTGTGTCTGATCTGTGAATCAAAAGAGGCCATCATTCCATTCCCATTTGGGGACACTACATTCCTCGATATGCAAAGTGTATATATTTTATTAAATAAACACAAACTAGGATATAATGGCATGCATTTGTTTTCATTACAAGTCGTAATGCAATATTTCTCCAAGGCTTACTGCATTAGCATGTCTCTCCATGTTCCTAGTGCCTTTGAACTTCCTGAAAAGCTACATCTGTTCGCTCCCTTGTATACAACAGAAAGTTACCCAGTGAATTAAGTTTTAATACAAATTGCTTTGTTCCCTATTAAGATTGATGTCGGACACTGTGTACTGTAAGTTGCAAAACTTGCAATTACAGTTCACTGCAATTATCTCCGGTTGTTAATAGCACAAGATAGCATGTCACTTTCCACCCAGTGTATAATTTATCATTTGCTTTTCTTTTTTCTTTCTTCCAGCCCTCCCCCCGCCGTTCACCCCTCCCTCCTTTTCCCCATGAACTCTTGTGGTATTTCCAAATGTATAATCTTGTTGTATTTATTTCCCAACGGCCCAACAAAATGAACACAAGTGCTGACTAGAACAAACTAAAAAGCAGTGCTATTGACAAGACGTCAGCCGGGTAGTAATGAACACCCTGCCTCGACTTTCACCTCGCCGAGCTAGCAGCTTTAATTTATGAATAAAGCAAACGAGAGACAACCTCCAGTTTTATTATACCCTCAGTGCTGTTTCAAATAAAGTAATTAGAAGGTCAAGATACAGGGCCAGGGAGCCAAATATAAATGCAACCTTTCTGCACAGGCTCCCCTTTACACACTCTCCAGGAATAAAAGAAAAATAAAATCTTGAGCGTCCAAGAGAACATTTCACCCATCGTTCGTCTTCTGAGAAATGCGCCGGCGCTCCTTATCCTACTGTGTCCAATCCAAAACAGTGACATTTCAATTGCTTTGTTTACTAATGGGCTTCATGAGGAATATAGCGAGGGATTTTAACACAACGCAGTGTTTCCCTGCCCATGGTGAGATATGAAAGAAGGTGTACTGTGTGTCTGCTTCTTCAAGTCACTTATCAACTTATGGTGACCCCCATAATTTCAAAGAGTTTCCATAGGCAAGGAATACTCGGAAGTAGTTTTGCCAGTTCAACCCTTCAAAATTTAGGCTACAGCACTTAACTGAACATTAATGCACACATGCATACAGTGGGTACTTTGTATCTGTTGGTATTTGATTTTTTAGGCTATGCATGGATACCAAAATTCATGGATGCTCAAGTTCTACTATATATAATCTACATTAATTAAAATGTAATGTTAGTTTGTGGTATTAATATAACTCCAAAACCACTGGATGAATTGACACCAAATTTGGATACAATACATCTATCAGACCAACGAGTGACCATCACTCATAAAAACACTGAAAAACACAGTGGAAGGGACTTTAGATGCTACAGTGCATGCACATAAACGACCCCCCCCCCAAGCAAACAAAGTACACAATAGCATATCCACACTCTCTTCCGGACTACAGCTCCCAGCAGGGGCGGTCCGAGCTCTCCAGGGGGAGTAAGCAAACATTATTTTGGCGCCCCGGTGGCTCCCGGCTGCGCCCGCGCATGCACACTGACTCCCGCGGGAGGAACGGGGAGGGGAGAGGGGACTCACGGGGCGGGCTCCCAGACCCGAGGAGGAGCAGGAGGAGGGGGGAGGCCACGAGGGCGGCCCCCATGGAGACGCAGTGGCAGCAGCAGCAGTGCCCCTGGAAGGGCCCGGACCCAGAGGCGCATCTTCCTGATGTCACTTCCCCGTCGCCGCCTCTGCCGAGGAGGAAGGGGAAGAAGGCCTCGCCGGCCGCGCTGCAAGAACGACCGGAAGGAGAGATGCCGGAGGGAGGGAGGGAAGGATGAAGAGGCCGCCGCGCCTCCGCAGGGCTCCCTCCCTCCGGCGTCTCTCCTTCCGGGCGTCCTTGCAGCGCGCGGCCAGCGAGGCCTTCCTCCCCGTCCTCCTCGGCAGAGGCGGCGATGAGGAAGTGACGTCAGGAAGATGCGCCTCTGGCTCCGGGCCCTTCCGGGGACGCTGCTGCTGCTGCGTCTCCGTGGGGGCTGCCCTCGTGGCCTCCCCCCTTCTCCTCAGGTCCAGGAGCCCGCCCCATGAGTCCCCTCTCCCCCCCGTTCCTCCGCACCACCGGCTGGCTGCGGCAACACGGCGGCGGGGCGGCGCCCCTCCCAGGTGGCCACGCCCCTCTCCGGGAACGTCATCCTACGCGGCCGGGTAGGTCGCTTAATGGGGAAGGCCGGCCCTGGCTCCCAGCATCCCCTAGACCAGGCCCTTTAGGAGAGGAAGATCCAATTGCACTGCTTCCAAGATGCAAGCTTTCTTCTCTTTAGATTTCTTTGAGAGCACCTCAATCCCTGCATATTTCCAATTTCCTATTCCTGGACTGCAATTCCCAGCAATCCTCCAGATAGATAGATTAGATAGAGGTAGGTAGGTAGGTAGGAGGGCCAAGGGTATAAACATTGAATTTGTTTGAACTGCCTTAAATGCATTTCCTATATGTTGACTCAACAATTTATTCAATGCGGCTACTTGGGTTATCCAATGGCTCCTCCAAGACTTTGGAACTCCCTTTCTAAACATGATAGTTTGGTGCTTGTCTTCTTAAAATATGAAGAAAATGGTGCTGGTTCAAAACTCTCTAATTTGTAGACTGTTAAAGGGAATATATTCTGAGGAATATTCTGCAAGTTGTCCCATATCACAACGGGAAATGTTGATGGTGAATTTTCTCAACACTATCCTGAATAATTGAAAGATGAAACTTTTCAAAAGCTTTGCAAAAACTTTCCAAACTATGTACAGGATCTACTTTCTCTGCGAAACGGTTAAAGCTATGCTTGTAAGGACACTCCGTTGAAGAGTGGTTGAATTTCATTTCCAGAGTGGGGTTTGAATCACAAAATTCCAATTATAGAGAAGCCATTTCCTTCTTTGGCTTCCTAGGCTCCACTTCATATTTTCTGTAATTTTGAGATTCAAACCCTCGCCTTTCCTTATTTTGACAGACATTCCGAGGATGGCAGTCTGATGTCAAAACTTAGCCAAACCCTTCATCCATTTTATTTTTTTAGTTCTGAAAACCTAAGTTAGAATTCTGTTTTCTGAGAATAAACGGATATGGATCAGAAAGATTTTTCTACCAGCTAGCCTCCCTTTCTGGATGTGAGTTCACAAGCAATGCCTTTAATCATATTTTTGTTGATTATTTATTAGTTTCTGAGGGAAATCAAAGGATGGACAACCTAAAATATGTCTTCCATAAAATATTTCCTGAATCACAAGCTGTAGTAAAGAATTTATAGGAAGTGTCTTTCATGTGCCGATATGACCTGATTGAGGGATAAAATATATGTCTTTGGCATGCAGGCAACATGCAAATGAAGAATGGTCCCAAAATGGAACACTATATCATGAATATCTGACTGGGTAGATGTTAGCCTAACACTACCTGAGGAGGGAAATCTATTGGGGTTAGCTAGGAAGGTCTCGGCAGAAAGCATTTCCATCTTTCCAGAGGACGTCTGGGCACAGAATATTAATGTTGAGTCAAAAAAGAACGGGAGGCAGAGAAAAAGAAAGAGTGGTCCTCAAATGCATAAAAAAGAAACAAATGAGAATATGGATATTTTTCATGATCTATACCTCCATTAATTACACACTATACTAAGTCAGTTCAGCAGTTCACCTACCTGGGAAGCATCATCTCTTCAGACGCCAAGATTGACAAAGAGATAGATCACAGATTAGCAAAGGCATATAGGGCATTTGGAACGTTTCACAAAAGAGTCTGGAGCAACAAGCAGCTGAGGCAAAGCACCAAATTCAGTGTGTACAGAGCTATCGTACTGTCTATTCTCCTCTATGGGTCTGAAACATGGGTCACCTATCGCCAACACGTACGACTCCATAAACGCTTTCATCAGCGCTGTCTTCGCACAATCCTAAATATACACTGGACCGACTATGTGACGAATGTTTCTGTCCTTGAGCAAGCAGGGATCACCAGCATTGAGTCCATGCTATTGAGAACACAGCTGCGCTGGGCAGGGCACGTCTCTAGGATGGAGGACCACCGCCTCCCAAAGATATTACTCTATGGTGAACTCGCCACAGGTTAGTGCAAGAGAGGTGCCCCCAAAAATAGATATAAGGACTCCCTGAAACAATATTTCCGGCTCGGCCAGATTGATCACCAACAATGGTCCACCCTGGCCTCACATCGGGAGGCGTGGAGACGCACTATTCACAATGCTGCATCCTCTTTCGAGAAGACACGCCGAATGGGTCTCGAAGAGAAACGACAACGCAGAAAGAACCACAACTTGGAAACAACATCACCCAAGGAGACTTTCTGCTGTGCTTTCTGCAACTGAACTTGCCTATCTCCGATTGGCCTTTTTAGTCATCAACGCGCTTGTAAAAAGCGTAGGATGAGTCCTTCCTAAGAATCTTCATTCGCAAAGTAATGCCAAGAGATACCAATAAAATCACTAATGAGTCCAAGTCCTGGTTGAGCTTTGATAACAGGAGCAAACATTGGAACTGCAACTTTCAGGATCCATCAACCAGCCCCTTTTTGGACTACAGTGTTCAGAATCTCCCAGCCAGCATCGTACTCCAAAGACAGCAATCCATTCAAGCTCTGGAGAAAAGCCATGCCTTGTTCTAAGACACATTGTGATTGTTTAGTTTCATAAAATGGCCTTTGTCATATAGCAACTGGCAGATGAAGATGGAGAGGATCTGACCTTTGAAGAGCCATCACTTCGTGGTAGAACATACATGATGCATGAAGAAGAACCAAGGTCCAAACAACCACAACTACCCTATCAGATGTAGTAGTAATTTTATTGTTTAGCCCTTAGGCCAGTCCTGGGCAATTGCCGGCCCTCCAGGTGTTTTGGACTTCAAATCCCAGAAATCCTAGCCAGTTTACCAGCTGTTAGGATTTCTGGGATTTGAAGTCCAAAACACCTGGAGGGCCGGCAATTGGCCATATCGCAGTATCAAACAAAACATCAAGGGGTTGCCTCTGAGCCCAATTCCAAGTCATCCTTTCTCTGTTGATGGAGGGTGGGAGTGATAGCCAAATCTGCCTCTGCTGTCCATTTGACTATCTGTTGTAGATTTGACCACCACTAAAAGTTGGAGTAGACATACTGGACGAATTGGCCAATAAGGTGGTCATGTTTAAAGTAATGGTTCTGTGTCTTAATGAACACCCAAATCTTGGCTTTTGGACAATTATTAGAAACAAATGGATGCAATTGGCCCTCTGTATCCACAGATTTTGTATCCATGGATTCAACCATTCATAGCTTGTAAATGTCGAGGGATTGATAGTTTCAAAAGCACAACCTCCCTGAACCACTGCAAGCTGGATAGCAAATATCCCAGAAGCAAGCAAAAATACAGTCCTTTCACAGCAAAAACCTATGCTTCAGCCCATCTTTCAGCAGAGTCCAACTACTAGCATCTGACCTTATTGTAGTGAACTCACGGATTTAGGTTTTCATCCATAATATTCAGAGGCTTTAATCTTCACTGTTGCAATACACACAAATGTACAAACAGGATATGCAGATCCACTTTCCTTGTAATTGCAAACAGAGTCATCAAATAGTCACATACAAATGCTCCTTATATTCACCTGTGAATAGGTCATCAGTAAGGGACACTGACTGATGCAACCCCTGAGATGGTTTTTAAGCAACTTTTAATGTGGATATAAGGGATTTTAATGTTTGTATATATTTATGGTTTTGTGCCCCGGCATTGAATGTTTGCTGTATATGCTGCTCTCTGCCCTGAGTCCCCTGCGGGGTGAGAAGGGCGGAATATAAATGTTTTAAATAAATAATAAATAAATTTTCAATACACATCACATGATTATGACTCAGCCATTACTGCACCCCATTAAGTATTGCAGGTTCTTACCTACAAAACCTTGAACGGTTTAGGACCCGCCTACCTACGTGACCGCATCTCCATCTACAAACCCACACGTTCTCCTCGATCTTCCAGAGAGACCCTTCTCTCGCTCCCGCCTCCATCGCAAGCACGACTTGTGGGGACGGGGGAGAGGGCCTTCTCTGTACTGGCCCCTCGGCTCTGGAATTCGCTCCCCAGAGATATCAGGCAAGCCCCCACCCTGGCAATCTTTAGGAGGAGCTTGAAAACCTGGCTGTTCCAGTGCACCTTCAATGATTGAATGTAAGATAATTCCTGACCAAACTCTGCATATAAGGCCCTCAGAAGCACTTTGTTTTCTGGTTTGTACAACTAAATCTTACCTTATCCCCCGGATTCCCTGTCTTGATATATTTAATTGCCCTATCACCCAGTGGTTTTTTAAAAAATTACCTTGAATTTGGCCCTGCCCACTGTGCTCATATTTAGTGTTTTAATGTTCTGATTTTATAGTGTTGTATGTTTATTTATATTGGTTTTGTATTTTATGGTGTGTTTTTTTTTTGTTGTGTGTTCTTGCGTTATATTGTGTTACTGTACTGATGAGCGTGGCCTCATATAAGCCGCCCCGAGTCCCCTTGAGGAAATGGTGGCGGGGTATAAATAAAGTTTATTATTATTATTATTCCATCATGACATTCACAGTCATACCCAGGTCCTATCAATCAACCATATGTTCATCAAACATTATTTCTTTCATTATTCAAAATGCTGACCCATTCCTATCTAACAGTAAATACTAGGGGTGGATATCTCCGGTCGTAATACTTTAATTTCCGTTAATTTTTCGTATTTGAAATTAGTTTGACCCTATATTGACCCTCCTCGTCCAACCCGGAAGTGACCTTTCTAAATCGAAACCGGGTCAGCCATTTACGTAAAGGGCACGTTATTAAGTCATTTCCGCCCTTTCTTATGTTTAACCCGCCTTTGGTTGTCAGCTGACGAGAGGGGAGTGGAAGGCAGCATCTCCTCTCGCCAGATGACACCCAAACACGGGTTAAAGATAACCCCCGTTTAGGTCTCGGCTGGCGAGAGTAGGGTGCCAGGCTGTCCCCTCCACCCTCCTGTCGCTATCTGGTTAAAGGGAACGCACGTTGGTTTCTGGGCTGGCAGAGGGAAAGAGAGGCGCCTCCCTTTCGCCCCTGTGAGCTCAGGAATCCAACCCGGGTTAAATGGATCATGATCCCTTTAACCCGGGTTGATTTCTGGGCTGGCAGAGGGGAAGGGAAGCGCCTCCCTTCACCCTGAGCTCACAATCCAATCTGGGTTACAAGCCATCCACTCCTCCGTTTCTCCCACCCGCAAGCTCAGAGGCATCCCGGGTTATATTTAACCCACGATGCTTCTGAGCTGGGGAGGGAGAGAGGGAGGGAAGAGTGGAGGGCTTGCCCTCCATTGTTCCCTCCCAACTGGCGTAAGGAATAATGAAAATTCGTTATTAATTACGTTCAATCACGAAATTTATTTAAAATTTTTCGGATTAATTTCTATAATGACCCAGCAATGGAAATCCCCATGAGTTTAGAATCAATTTTGTAATGGATCAACCACCCCTAGTAAATACCTCTCTCCCTACACACACACAAAAACTCCAGAAAGCAAACCTTGATTTTGCCGACTTATACAAGTGCACCATTTTATTATGCCATCATATATAGTGGGACTCGAGAACCCACATCCTGGAATCCAAACCTGGTGGACACCAAGGGGACATCAGTTTCCTCCCATGGAAAACCCATTGCTGCCTGTTTTTGCCCCAAGCTTTCTTGCCACTTTTCAAAGACACTTTCCAAAAAATGCTGAACTTCAGTAGCTGGGAACACACACACATACATTAGGAGAGGCAGTAACAATTCCTATAAAATAACTTATGGAACAGTGAATGATTTACAGCTTTGAGTCACACCATTATGAGGTTTGGGTTGGGTTTTCTCCCCCTTCTATACATTTTTTTTGAAAAGGGCTGGTTATTACTTAATTCCTAGGTGTGTTTGGGAAGGAAACAAAGATAAATTTGTTCATGAATGAATCGGCGCCTCAGGTAAAAGCCCAGGTGTTCTTTCAACTGCGCAGTGAGACTAATTTCTTCCTGGGCCTCCAGGAACCAGCTGAAGATGGATACCAGCTGGCTTATCTTCAAATCTCACATACCAACGTCTTTCCCTCATTTGCCGATTTCCTTCTGTCCCCAAAAGTTCCATCAAGACTTTCGAATCCTTTGAAGACAATGGTTATTTAAAAAGTCTCCCAGTTAGCAGCAAGGAGGGAGAACAAGAGAGATGTCTCCTTAAAACTAGATGGGGGAAAACAAACAAACCCCAAGATGGTCTTGGTTTCCTTTGTGTTTCATTGCTTACTTCCAAGATGAATTGGATTAACAACAATGCTGTTTCCCCCAGGGAATCTTGAAAAAGGAAGTGGAACCTCTAAGAGTGCATCTACACTTAGAATTAATGCAGTTTGGCAATGCTTTAGTTGCCAGTGCTAAGTTCTATGGCATCATAAGTTAAAGGTAAAGGTCTTTCCCCTGACATGAAGTCTAGTCGTGTCTGACTCTGGAGGGCGGTACTCATCTCAATTTCTGAGCCGAAGAGCCAGTTTTGTCCATAGACACCTCCAAGGTCATGTGACCGGCATGACTTCATGGAGAGCTGTTACCTTCCCGCCGGAGTGATACCTATTGATCTACTCACATTTGCATGTTTTCGAACCGCTAGGTTGACAAGAATAGCATCATAGGAGTGTGCCGTTTAGAAGGTCTTGAGCCTTCTCTGCCAAAGAGTGCCATGATGGCAATATAGTTATAATAAATAACAATAATAAACTTTATTTATAACCCGCACCCATCTCCCCAATGGGGCCAAATCCAAACAACAAATTACAATAAAATCAAAATCTAAAACATCAACAACAACACAATAAAAATACAAACATATAAATAAAAGAACAAGTTTGCCACCAAACTATAATGCCATGATTTCATTGCATTTCGCCAACTATTTCTCCAGCCAAATAGAAACATAATAGTAGTTCGCATCGTTTTTAGCCATTGCAATTAAACTGGTGTCAAACTGCAGCGTAGATGCATCATAAGATATTGTTCTCACAGATGTGTACCAGCCTTCAATGCTGAGATACGTTGGGGAACGGCATGATGGGTGCAATATGGGTAAGTGATAACTCTTGTCCGATAGCACGTCACAATCAAATACACTTTCAATATAGCAACATGGTTGGACCAAGCTGTGCATTTTACATGTTTCTCCCTTGTGGTGTAATGGGTTAAACCCTTGTGCCGGCAGGACTGCTGACCGAAAGGTAGGCAGTTTGAATACAGGGAGTGGGGTGAGCTCCTGTCTGTCACCTCCAGCTTCTCATGTGGAGACATGAAAGAAGCCTCCCACAGGATGGTCAAACATCCAGGCATCCCCTGGTCAACGCCATTGCAGACTGCCAATTCTCTCACACCAGAAGCTACTTGCAATTTCTCAAGTCGCTCCCCCCCTCTCTCTCACACACAAAACCTTTCTGCAACAACAGTATAATTGTTTAAACTTGCATTGAGGTGTGAGAATTCCCACAAAAACTCCCATTTTATTGAGACTCATGGCCAGAGTTAAACTTTTTGAACTTCTAAAAAACTAAACCATGAGAATGCTTCCCTGTAATTTGAAGTGGTCTATGCTTAACCTGAATACACGAGCATCTCATCCACTGTTAGTAAACTGAGGTGTATTTCTTTACAATATACTGTATGCGCCACTGTTTCTACTTTCAGAAAACTTTTTTTGTTTTACAAAAGTGAGAAAACACACAAGTCTGTGTTCCAATTATGTGATTACATGGATTCATATGACTTATGTCATTACACACAATTACTCTTACTAGGCTAAAACACCATGGTAAACGCATGCACAATTATATACTAACACTTTAATTGGAATTCTATTAAATACGGCAGACACACCTTTCAAAGTGGTACATTTCATAGCTGCGAGGGGTGAAAATGTGTCTGCGTGTGTATGCACATTGGTTGAGGTTTCATTTTATACGTGGGGTTTTCTTTCTGTGGATGCAAATTCCATTTTGAATGGGGGCAGAAGATTTCTTCTAAAAGCGGAAGCTGTTTAGAAACGTAAAAACACCAACCAATTAACTTTGAATATGTTTGAATGGTCTTTAAATAGGATTTTTTAAAAAGCTGTTTATATTTAATTCTTTTTAATGTTTGCATATTTGTATGTTTTAAACCATATGCTAATGATTTTAAGAGGGTTGAATGAAAAGTAATGCCTCCATCATCATAACTCCTCAACAGATGGCAGTACTGGTATGCGGCAGGTACTGGCTTGTTCAGTAGACTCTCCTCTACTGTTCCATTCTGGCAGGAAGCCTTAGCATTGAACAGTTGTGTTGTTAAAGTGCGAATTATGGAACCCTACGGTCGGTCAACCTGCAGTCATTGAATTCTTGACGGCAGAAAGTGTCACCCCAAAGGCGATTCATCAGAGAATGCATGCTGTTTATGGCAATTGTGTTGATGTGAGTACTGTGCGTCGTTGGGCGAGTAAGTTTAAAGATGTTGAGGTGGGAACATCTGACTTCCGTGACAAACAAAGAGTCACAGCAACACCTGAGTTTCAGAAGCAAAAGGTTGACAGATTGATTCAGGACAATCTTCATATCCCTCAGAGAGAAATTTCAAGCATAATCGGCATTTCACAAGAACATGTGGGTCACATTATTGCTTTGCTTGGCTATCGGAAGATCTGTGCACGATGGGTACACAGCAGAACTTCAGAGACTGGATCTCACCACCATATGGCATCCTCCATACAGTCCAGATTTAGCACCATCTGACTTCCATCTGTTTCCGATAATGAAATAAGTTCTGTGGCGACATCATTATGCTTCTGATGAAGACGTTGAGAGAACTGTGAGATGCTGGTTGCAGAAACAGAATGTTGACTTCTTCCGTGACGGCTTCAGAAAACTTGTTCATTGTTGGCAGAAATGTATCCAATTGTCTGGTGATTATGTGGAAAAGTGAATAGTGGTAGTTAAAGAGCACAATCTGGGGATTATTTCTGTGTTTGATTTATTAAAATAAAATAAAATAAAAGATGTTGAGGTGGGAACATCTGACTTGCATGACAAACAAAGAGTTAAGAACATAAGAACATAAGAAGAGCCATGCTGAATCGGACCTCAGCCCATCTAGTCCAGCATTCTGTATCACACAGTGGCCCACCAGTTGTACACGGGGATCTCGAGCAGAAGGGAGGGCAAAACCCTGACCTGCTCCCGACCCCCACAACCAGTACCCAGGAAATCCTGCCTACCAACCAACTCCGAGGTGGCACTTGAATGTCCTTTTCAGTAACTACCGATACACTTGGTATCCATGAATCTGTCTAATCCTGCCTTGAAGTTGTTCAGGCTGACAGCTGTCACAACCTCTTCTGGAAGTGAGATCCATAACCCAATGACCCTCTGGGTGAAGAAATATTTCCCTTTATTAGTCCTAATTTTCCTACCTTGGAGCTTCAGGGAGTGCCCTCTAGTCCTAGTGTTTTGTGACAAAGAAAATATTTTTTCTTTATTCACCTTTTCTTGGACATCCTGTGACAGCAACCACTGAATTTCACAAGCAAAAGGTTGACAGATTGATTCAGGGCAATCGTTATATCACTCAGAGAGAAATTTCAAGCATAATCGGCATTTTACGCAAGAACGTGTGGGTCACGTTATTGCTTTGCTTGGCTATTGGAAGATCTGTGCACGATGGGTACCCAGATGCTGATGCCTGAAATGAAAGCACACAGACTTCTTCTGTGATGGTTTCAGAAAACATGTTCATTGTTGGCAGAAATGTATCCAATTGTCTGGTGATTATGTGGAAAAGTGAATAGTGTTAGTTGAAGAGCACATTCTAAGTATTATTTCTGCGTTTGATTTAATAAAATATTCCCATCCAAACCCAAATAACGAAGGTGGACACATTACTTTTTCTTCAACCCTCATACAACAATTTTGCTTTAATCTGTCAAAACAAAAAGGAGTGCATCTACACCAGGCATGAGCAAACTTTCTAACTTGGGGGCCACACTGCGGGCTGGAGCGGGGTGGGTGGTCAGGGCAGCAGGGGATTATCCCCAAGTCCCCTCCCTGCCCTTTCCTCCCCTTTCTCTTCCCTTTTGGAGGCAGAAAATGAAGGAAAGATGGGAAATGTTTGGATCCCAAAAGGGTTGGCCTTGGACAGGATGAGATGGTGGACCATCAGGCCCCTGTATTGCTATAGAACCCTAGAATCCTAGAGCTGGAAGAGACCCCCAAGGGCCACCCAATCCAACCTCCTGCCATGCAGGAAAGCACAATCAAAGCACTCCCAATAGACAGCCTCTGCAAAAAAAAAAAAAAAAAAAGCCTCCATAGGAGACCCCACCACACCCCAAGGCAGCTACACCATTCTCCAACAGCTCTCACTCTCAGGGATTCTTCCTAATCTTTTCATTCGAATCTCTTTTCTTGCATTTTGAAACCATTGCCCCCATGTGCTCTGGTCTCTGGAGCAGCAAAAAGTCCCCGTCCCCCTGCCTTTGTTGAGATATGGTTCTCATGTTCCATCTCTATCTTCTCTTCTCCCAGCTAAACATCCCCCAGGATGAAAGGAGGAAGGAAAAGGAGAAGAGAGGGTGGAAGGGAGGAAGAGAAGGATGGAAGAAAGGGAATGGAGGGAGGGTAGGAAGGGAAGGGAAGAAAAGAGAGAAAGGAAGGAAGGAAGGAAGGAAGGAAGGAAGGAAAAAGAGAGAGGGAAGGAAGGTGGAAAGAAAGAAGGAAGGAAAGAAAAAAGCGAAGGAAGGAAATAGAAAGAAAGGGGAAAGGAGGGAGGAAAGAAGGATGAAAGGCAGAATAGAAGGAAGGAGAGAAAAAGAGGGAGGTGAGGAAGAGAAGGATGGAAGAAAAGAAGAATGAAAAGGAATGGTGGGAGGAGAGGGAGGAAGAGAGAAGGAATGAAAGACACAAGGGAAGGAAGGAAAAAGAGAAGGAAGGAGGGTGGAAAGAGAGAAGGAAGGAAAGAAAAAAGGGAAGGAAGTAGAAAGAGAGGGGAAAGGAGGGAGGAAAGTAGGATGAAAGACGAAAGAGAAGGAAGGAGAGAAAAAGAGGGAGATAAGGAAGATAGGGAGGAAGAGAAGGATGGAAGAAAGGAAGGATGAAAAGGAATGGTGGGAGAATGGAGGTAAGAGAGAAGGAAGGAAAGGCACAAGGGAAGAGAGGAAAGAAGGAGAAAGAGAGGGAGGGAAGGAGGGAGGAAAGAGAGAAGGAAGGAAAGACAAAAAGGAAGGAAAGAAGGAAGGAGTAAGAGAGAGGAGGGAGGAAAGAGGAAAGGAAGGACAAAAGGGAGGAAGAGTGGAAGGAAGGAGGGAGAAAGAAGAGAAGGAAGGAAAGCATGGTGTCAGAGAGGAGGGCCTGAAAAAAGAGCCCAAGAGGCTGCATCCGGCCTCCGGACCTGGGTTTCTCCATACCTGATCTACACTGTGGAATTAATGCAGTTTGGTACCACTTGAACTGCCGTGGCTCAATACTATGGAAACAATGTGTTGTAGTCCTATAAGGTTTTTAGCCTTCTCTGCCAAAGAGGACTGGTGCATCTCCAAACTACAAAACCCATAATTCCATATCATTGAGCTATTGCACTTTTGTCCCAGAATACTGTTGTGTCTCAAACTTTGGACCTTGGTATCCAGGGGGGAGAACTGCCTCTATCTAATTTCTTAGATTTTCCTTTCTTTTAGACATTTGTGGAGTGAGATAATTTCCACCCGGTATGTTTGCAAAGACTTAAGTCCATATGGCTGCACAGGAAAGAACCAGCTATTCAATTAAATTTTTAGTATTCAGATCTACTTTGCTTGGGCCCATGGGTCCAGGGCTTCTTAGCCCTCTTAATCCCTTTCCCCTTTTGCAAGATGGTGAAAAAAAATGACATCAGCCCTCCAACATCTGCACTGGTTTCGTTTTCTCTCCCAAGCAAAATGGAAGGTGCTGTTGCTATAACTAACAATGCCTTACAAGGCTTGGATCCAATACATCTCTAAGGAAGGAGTTCTCAACCTTCAGATCGCAAGTCAACCAGAACTAGACTGGAAACTTCTTACTACTGTATTTTAATCTTTATGGCATGTATGTTAATTTATGTATATTATAATAATAATGTGTTTTAATATGTCTTTTATTGTATGTATTTTACGGTGATGTGTTTTGACTGTGCTATGCCCTGCCTTGAGCTATAAGGAGAGGCGAGTAGCAAATAATAATAATAATAATTATTATTATTATTGGATTGCTGTGAGTTTTTCCATGGCCATGTTCCAGCAGCATTCTCTCCTAACATTTTGCCTGCATCTGTGGCTGGCATGCTTAGAGGTTCTGTTGGCAGTGAAGCAAGTGGAGTGTGTATATATATGTGTGTGTGTATATGTGGAATTTCCAGAGTTGGAGAAGAAATAATAACAATAATAATAATAATAATTTATTTGTATTCTGCCCCACTTCCCTGAGGGGACTCAAAGCGGATTGCAACATATATACAAACACAAACTCAGGCAAACATTCAATGCCTTGACACAAACAGAAATTCACAGACAAAGGCAAAGGCTTCCTCTTTTATCTCTCGCTTCTGGAGGCGGTGCTCAACTATGGCTCTTCGGAGGTGTTTACCACCATTTCCAAGCCAAGGAGCCTGCGTTGTCTGTAGACACCTCCTGGTCATGTTTATTTATTTATTTGTTTTTCCAGTTTTGTATACCGTCCTTCCCCGAGGGATCAGGACGGCTTACAGAGAATATAAAAACACACTTTAAAACAACAGAAAGAATTAAACTCTTAACTAAAATTATAAAACTGTTTACAGCTGATTAACCTGTGGCTGACATGACTGCTTGGAGCACCCATTTGTCTTCCCACTGAGGCGGTAGGTATTGATCTACTCACATTTGCATGTTTTCAAACTGCGAACTTGGCAATAGCTGGGGCTAACAGTGGGAGCTCACTCCACCCCGTGCATTTGAACTGCCAACTTTTAGGTCAGCAAGTTCAGCGGCTCAATGGTTCAACCCATTTATTTATTTATTTTTATTTACTTTATTTATATTCTGCTCTTTTCACCCCGAAGGGGACTCAGAGTGGATTACAGTTACACATACTAGCAGACAATTTCTGCTGTTTTTCACATACACAACACATAGACGAACAGAGGCAAACTCTGGCCACCAGCGGGAGCTGATGTACTCCTCATCTCTCACCGCCCCTTGTTGTTCTTTCTGCATTCCTGGAGTTGTTTTAATGGCCTCATAATTCAGTCAAAATTTGCCTCCCCACTTAATGTGGTGCCTTAATCTCCTACTTGACAGATGCAACTGTCTTTTGGGCTGCAAAGGTCGACAGTAGGCTACACTTAAAGGTTGAGCACCCACCTCGACCCGGGCAGGCCTCGAACTCATGACCTACTGGTCAGAGAGATCTTATGCAGCTGACACTTAGCCAGCTGCGCCACATTCCCAGTGCACCACTGTGGCCACTTTGTCTGTTCAAAGCAAGTGTGGCTGTTGTGATTAGCCAGCTTGAATGAGCAATTCAAGCTTGCCAATTGCAACAGTTACATTTGTTTTAAACAGACAAGGGTTCTTTCTCCCACCCTGGACATTCCACAGGTGTATATATACACTCCACTTGCTCACAGCCAACCGAACCTCTGAAGATGCCATTAGTCACAGGTGCAGGCAAAATGTCAGGAGATACTGCTTCTGGAACATGGCCATACAGCCCAAAGAGCTCACAGCAACCCAGTGATTCCAGCCATGAAAGCCTTTGACATCATCATCATCAGAGGGCATTTTCTTCAGCCAGCCCCAGACTATGGAATGGCCTGTCAATGCCAGTCAATGAGCTACTGACAACTAGCACTGCTCGTTTGCTTCCTCTGGCTTCCTGATTCCCCCGAAAAATACATATATACATACATACATTAAGGCAGTGTTTCCCAACCAGTGTGCCGTGGCACACTAGTGTGCCGTGAGCGATCATCAGGTGTCCCGTGGGAAATTGGAACCTCCAATACCCTTTCTTCCCCCTCCTGCCAAACACTTTTTCTTATCCACTCGGGCTCCCTTCTTCCCAGCCTTGCTCTGCTCGCTTTGCCTCGCTTTGCTCTGGGGCGAGTCTGTGCAGTAGCGCCCGCACAGGTCACGTCTTCCTCCCTCCCCCCTCCCCTCCTGAACATGCTCACGCTGCCCCTTCGAATCAAAATGGCAGCAGAAGCGGCAAGGTAGAAGAAAAATAAGTGTTCGGCAGGAGAGGGAAGAAAGGGCGCGAAGGGGGAGGAAGAGGTCTCTGTCGAAAGCTGGCATGGGCAAACTTGGACCTTCCAGTTGTTTTGTACTCCAACTCCCACCATTCCTAGCAGCCTCAGGCTCTTTTCCTTCCCCCCCCCCCTCAGCCATTTAAGCAGGAAAGGGCCTCAGGCTGTTAGGAATGGTGGGAGTTGAAGTCCAAAGCACCCAGAGGGCCGAAGTTTTCCCATGCCTGTTTTAGGGACCTTAAAGTGGTGAACCTCCTTCCAACATTGTGATTCTGGATAGAAAACAAACAACAACATAACATAACATTGCTTGAGTCCACAGTGCTCTCGGTGTAGGTGAACTACAACTTTCAAACTCAAAGTCAATTCCCAAGCAAACCCTTTCACTACTTTCTGTTGGTAATGAGAGTTCAATATGTCAAGTTTGGTCCAATTCCATTGTTGCAAGAGTTCAGGATGCTCTTTGATTATGTGTGTTAACTATAAATCCCAGAAACTGTAACTCCCAAATGTCAAGGTCTATTTTCCCCCAAACTCCATCTGTGTTCACATTTGGGTATATTGAGTATTCATGCCAAGTTTGGTCCTGATCCAACATTGTTTCAGTCCACAGTGCTCTCTGGATATAGGTGAACTACAACTCCAAAGCCCAAGGTCAATGCCCACCAAACTCTTATAGTATTTTCTCTTGGTTATGGGAGTTCTGTGTGGGAAGTTTGTGTCTTTCTGCCATTCCTGCCAGGATATCTCTGTTGTGTTCATCGAAACAGGTCCAGGTTTCACACTGAGTGTATAAATACATTTAAAAACATATTAACTATATGTATTACTGTGTTAGAGTGTCATTTTGTGTCATTTTGGTTGGTGGTTTGCCCCAGGATTTTGTAAATGTAAAAAATGTGCCGCGGCTCAAAAAAGGTTGAAAAACACTGCATTAAGATACCGCGATAAATTTTGCATTAATTAATAAATAAAGTAACAACAACAAGAGACATATGTGACCCAAACAGTCAAGCAATTCAAGGACTCCTTGTATTCATCTAATCTTTTTTTATAGCTTCCATTCCACTATCGGTTCTTATAATTTATTACAATTTCATTAAACATCCTTAGCTGATTGTGGTTCAGAGGTGAGAATCTGTTTTAGGGCAATAATAATAATAACTTAATGGAGACCCTTGTTAATGAGATATTAACAAGGAGGCCTCCAATACTTATTTCTACTGGTTTTAATTCAACCTCTTGCTACTGTTATTGGCCTGTCAAATTGTGTGCATGTGCAGAGGGGGGAAAGGATGCTTTTCGACCGTATTTTATTAGAGTTATCCAAAGATTTATTGAGACAACTTATTAAAATAATCGATTAATGCAACTGTAATGCCAAGAAGTAGGCTAACCTTGCAGGCTAAAGCAGGTCAATGCCTAGTCAATAGGTGGTTAGCTGACCTCAATAGAAGAGCTAAGGTCTGGCACAGAAAGGGGCATTAGAGCAGTAGTTCCCAACCCTCCTAATGCTGCGACCCCTTAATACAGTTCCTCATGTTGTGGTGACCCCCAACCACAAAAAGAAATTTCATTGCTACTTTGTAACTGTAATTTTGCTACTGTTATGAATGTATGTCATGTAAATATCTGATATGCAAGATGCATTTTTGTTAACTGGACCAAATTTAGCACAATTTTTATTATGATGCAACATGGCTAGACCCCTTCCAGTCCGGCTTCCGTTCGGGGCACGGGACGGAGACGGTTCTGGTCTCCATCACAGACCAACTCCGCTGCCAGCTCGACCAAGGCGGGTCTGCGCTGCTCGTGTTATAGGACCTCACGGCAGCGTTTGACACGGTCGACCACAATCTATTGATCCACCGCCTGGCCATGGCTGGAGTGAGGGGGACAGCCCTTAAATGGCTGACCTCCTTCCTCCACCAGCGGTCTCAGCGTGTGAGGAGGGGCGAGGTGGTCTCCGAGGGCTCCCCACTACTCTGTGGGGTCCCCCAGGGGCCATTCTCTCCCCTCTGTTATTTAACATCTACATGCAGCCGCTTGCACAGCTGGTGCGGAGTTATGGGCTGGAGTGTCACCAGTACGCTGACGACACCCAGCTCATTCTGAGGATGGAGGGCAGGCCGGGTTCTGTCCCCGATAATTTCCAACACTGCCTCGAAGCCGTTACTGGATGGCTGCGAGCCAGTAGGTTGAGGGTGAATCCGGCGAAGACGGAGATCTTGTGGCTGGGTCGCCCGGGTGATGTTAATGTCCAGCTTCCGAGCCTGGACGGTGCGGTGTTATGCCCATCGCCTTCCATAAAGAGCCTGGGGGTCCATTTGGACTCCCAGCTGACCATGGAGGCCCAGGTCTCTGCGGTCAGCAAGATCGCTTTTTTCATCTGCGACAGGCAAGGAGGCTGGCCCCCTATCTCTCCCGGAACGATCTGGCCACGGTGATCCAAGCCACAGTCATCTCAAGGCTGGATTACTGCAACGCGCTCTACGTTGGCCTTCCTCTGTCGGTGACCGGAAGCTCAGGCTAGTGCAGAACACTGCCGCCCGGCTCCTGTCTGGCACGCCAGCTGGCGCCCACATAACACCTGTTTTGCAGGACCTGCACTGGCTGCCAATTGAGCACCGGATCACCTTCAAAGTGTTGGTCCTCACCTTTAAGGCCTTACACGGCCTGGGGCCAGCGTATTTGAGGGACTGTCTCACCCCATATTGCCCTCCGAGATCACTTCGGTCTGAGGACTCCAATCTCCTGGAGATACCTTCAGCTAAACTCGCAAGGCTGACTGCTACCCGCCGGAGGGCGTTCTCTGTCATAGCACCTACGCTGTGGAACGCCCTCCCGGCCGGAACTTGGGCTATGAAGGACTTGCTCCCGTTTAGACGGGCCTGTAAAACATACCTGTTTAAGCAGGCCTTTGGTGAGTAAGTCCTGCCCATGCCCCGCCATCTATTCGTTCTTCTGAGGATGATGTGCTGTTCATTGTTTTAACAGTGTTATTAATTACTGTACTGCTGTTGTTTTTAATTGTTTTTAACTGCTTATTGCCTGTATTTTACTGTGCCCTTCGGCTCCTGTAAGCCGCCGCGAGCCGCAGGGAGTCGCCGGCATAGAAGCCCGAATAATAAATAAATAAAATATTTATTTATTTATTTATATTCTGCCCTTCTCACCCCGCAGGGGACTCAGGGCGGATTACAATGTACATATGAGAGCTAACCTTCAATGCCATAGACACATAACATATATAGACAGACACTCAGAGGCTATTTAACATTCCAGTTTCTGGCCACCAGGGGAGCTGTCGCTTCCTCATTCTTTGCATACTTCCTGGAGATTTTTATGGCCTCGTAAATCAGTTAAATTAGCCCCCCCACAAAGTGGTACCTAAATTTCCTACTTGACAGATGCAACTGTCTTTCGGGCTGCAAAGGTCGACAACAAGCTACACAATTTTGGTCGGGAGCTCACTCCGACCCGGGCTGGCTTCGAACTTATGACCTTTTGGTCAGTAGTGATCTTAATGCAGCTGACACCCAGCCAGCTGCGCCACAGTCCCAGTGCACAAATGGGGTTGGGAGGATTGATTTTGTCATTTGAGACTTGTAGTTGCTGGGACTTATAGTTCACCTACAATCAAAGAGGGTTTGGTGAACTCCACCAATGATGGAATTGAACCAACTCGGCACACAAAACTCTCATGACAAACAAAATACTGGATGGGTTTAGTGGGCAATGACCTTGAGTTTTGGACTTGTAGTTCACCTACATCCAGAGAGCACTGTGGACTCAAACAATAATGGCTCTGGACCAAACTTGACACCAATACTCAATATGCCCAAATGTGAACACTGGTGGAACTTGAGGAAAATGGACTTTGACATTTGGGAGTTGTAGTTGCTGGGATTTATAGTTCACCTACAATCAAAGAGCATTCTGAACCCCACCAACAATAGAATTGGGCCAAACTTCCCACACAAAACACCCATGTCTTGAAGGGACTCGCCAGTGCGACCCTCCCTCCAACCTCACATGCTCTCCCTCACATGCGCACCATGCTGCCATGTGCCAGCATGCCTGCTCTCCCCTCCTCACTTGGAGTCTCAGAAACAGCCCTCCCCTTGGCTGAGAGGCTGGCCAATCATAACAGAGAAGAGCTTTTGGTGGGAGGATTTGCCCTCTGTTCCCAAAAAGGAAGAGAAGGACAGGTGGAGAGATCATCAGCCTTCTCTGCCAAAGCAGTTCCTAAGATAATCAGAATTATTGGTTTTCTGATCATCTTGGCGACCCCTCTGAAACCCCCTTGTGACCTCCACAGGGGTCCTGACCCCCAGGTTGAGAAATGCTGTGTTAGAGTGAATCACATCAGGAAATATTCATAGCTGTACAAGATGCTATGTACAGTATAGTTGAAGGCTTTCATGGCTGGGATCACTGGGTTGGTGTAAATTTTTCGAGCTGTATGGCCATGTTCTAGAAGCATTCTCTCCTGACATTTCGCCTGCATCTACAGTATGTCAGGTATCCTCAGAGGTTGTGAGGTGAACCTCACAGCCCAAAAAACTTACAGCGACCCAATTCGGATTTTGCATTTTTCCACTACACAAAAACTCCTGCTTGATTCCACGAATTACAAAGTGAGGAAAATCACAGTACCATTTCTGGGCCGTATACAAAAGACTCATTAAACTAGAGTAGACTCATTAACCTTAATTTAATCTCTCTGGGCAGCAAAACTTGGAAATCACAACTGGTCGCCCCCCCCCCCCCCGAGGGTCTTTCTCGAGGGGCAAACCAAGAATGGGCGACTTAGAAATCGGTTGCTCTAGAAATGGCTAAAAAAGTTGGAAGTATCCCAAAAACTTCCAAAATTCGGGGATATTCGAAAGTGTATAACAGCCTTACTGTTCAGCAGTCAAACTCTCTACCCCGGAGTGTGATGGAGGCTCCTTCTTTGGTGGCTTTTAAACTGGGTGGCCTTCTGTTGGGCGTGCTTTGAATGCAATTTTCCTGTTTCTGTGCAGAATGGGGTTGGACTGGATGGCCCATGAGGTCTCTATGATTCTATGATTCTTACTTGGAAGTCCCTGAACAGACTCAGAAGCAGAGTGGGCAGATCAAAAGACAACCTGGCAAAATAGCACGACCTAAAAGAATCCCACACTTCGTGTGACTGTGGAGCAGAACAGACAACTCCACATCTGTATGCTTGTCCACTGTGCCCAGCCTCATGTACAGAGGAGGAATTGTTGGAGGCTACAGACAATGCCGTTGCTGTTGCCCGTTTTTGGTCAAAAGATATTCAGCCACCTGCACACCTTCTATTTTTATCAGTGTTATACTAATTTATGCAATGATTTTGATACGGAATAAATCTATATAAATAAAAATGTAATGCTCATTTGTGGGATTAACATAACTCAAAAAACACTGGACGAATGGCCACCAAAGTTAGCCACAAGACACCTACTAACCCAAGGAGTGACCATCACTAAAAGAAATGATTTTGTCACTTGGGAGTTGTAGTTGCTGGGATTTATAGTTAACCTACAATCAAAAAGCATTCTGAACTCCACCAATGATGGAATTGAACCAAATGTGACACACAGAACTCCCATGGTCAACTGAATACACTAGAAACCTTGAGTTTGGGAGTTGCAGTTCACCTAAATCCAGAGAGCATTGTGGACTCAAAACAATGATGCAACTGGACCAAACTTGGCATGAATACTCAATATTCCCATACTTGAACACAGTTGGAGTTTGGGGAAAATAGACCTTGACATTTGGGGGTTGTAGTTACTGGGATGTATAGTTCACCTACAATCAAAGAGCATTCTGAACCCCACCAATGGCAGATTTGGGGCAAACTTCCCACACCGAAGCCCCATAACCAATAGAAAATACTTAAGGCCATCCAGTCCAACTCCTTTCACCAGGACAAGAAAGTGTAATCAAAGCCCTCCTGACAAAGAGCCATCCCACCATAGATAGAGATAGATATATATGGTTCACAGAGAGAGGGGGGTATCATAGATTTGAAAGGGACCTCTCAAGGACAATGATATGTACAGACAATGCCGTTGCTGTTGCCCATTTTTGGTCAAAAGGTATTTAGCTGCCTGCACGCCTTCTATTCTTATCAGTTTTATACTAATTTATGCAGTGCTTTTGATACGAAATAAAAATAAATAAATTTACTTTATGGTCAAATCACTTCTGATGTCAGATGATATGTTCTAAGTATGACTATTCCGATCCAAAACTTAAAGACTCTTCAAACTTTTCCTTCTTCTAATCCCACTTGAGTTTGCCTCTTTTTTGTTTTGTTTTTAACATAAAGCAATCCTACAGCTTCTGGCAAGAAACCGAATGCCAACATTTGGTAGCCCATCTGAACTGTACTTTGGAATTAAAAACTTTCTCCGTCTCCGAGCCTGAATCGCTGGAGCTAAATCGGAGGATTTACCTATTGAACGCTCAAGCGGGCTCCCTTTCAACTCTGAAAGAAGGAAGAATTATGAGACTGGAGTTATTCATTGAGAGCTATCTGTCCTGGCACTTAATCAAAGGGATTTGGACTTGGAAAGTAAAAAAGAGCCCACAGGTGAACCTCCAGGAAGAATACCAAGCAGTTATCAAAAACATACAAGTTCAAAGCAGCTCAATTTTCATATGTTAAAAGTATGTGGATGATGCCCGGGGCTTGTTTCTAGGTAAAGAGCCGCGTTAAAGCTGTTTGTACTTGCATATTTAACAGACAAGGGGAGCGAAAGCAGCAAGCCGCTAGAACGGTATTTAGGGTCTACCTCGCCCTTCTTGTATCGCAATAAATCAAACTCCTTCTGTTGGTGAAACATGAACGGTTGCCGCATCCAAGTTTCGCATGCCCTCTCCCCGACTTTGGCAGTCACAACAGATATTCATTTACTCCATCAACGATGAGAGCTGTCATAACACATGCAGGCAAAGACGTTATGTGTGGAAAAGTGAGGGGAAGGAGGGAAGGAAGGAAGGAAGGAGGAGGGAAAGAACCCACCGCTTCCCATAATTGTTATTAATCGTGTCGCGGGGGCTGGGTTTGTTTTGAAAACGCTATCTTTTATTTGCAGATGTGTCTAACAGCTTTATTTACATTCACAAAGTGAAAAAAAAACCCAAACACGCAGCACACTGCGAATCAATAGATAAATTCGGATGGTATTGGAAAATGGGCCTAGTTGTGTTGAGGCGCCATCTAAGCCTGGGCTGATAATGTCTTGCCAAGGCCAGGGCTCCGTTTTGAACATAGAATGTTCAACCTCGGGAATTGTAATCTATATAAATAAAAATGTAATGCTCGTTTGTGGGATTAACGTAACTCAAAAACCACTGGACGAATTGTCACCAAATTTGGACACAATACATGTATCAGGCCAACGAGTGACCATCACTCAAAAAAATTGTTTTCATCATTTGGGAGTTGTAGTTGCTGGGATTTATAGTTAACCTACAATCAAAGAGCATTCTGAACTCCACCAATGATGGAATTGGGCTAAACGTCCCACACAGAACCCCCATGACCAACAGAAAACACTAGAAGTGTTTGGTGGGCAATGATCATGTATTGAACTTCTATTTCTGTTGGTTTGTTGTAAAACATGATGTTTTGTGCTTAATTTGCAAAATCATAACATAATTTGATCGTTTAATAGGCTTTTCCTTAATCCCTCCTTATTATCCAACATTTTCATTTATCCAACGTTCTACTGGCCTGTTTGTGTTGGTTAAGTGGGATTTACTGTACTTTGTGTTGTTGAAGGCTTTCATGGCCAGAATCACTGAGTTGCTGTGAGTTTTCTGAGCAGTATGGCCATGCTCCAGTAGCATTCTCTCCTGATGTTTCACCAACATCTGTGGCAGGCATCCTCAGAGGTTGTGAAGTCTTCACAACTTCTGAGGATGCCTGCCATAGGTGTGGGCCAAACGTCAGGAGAGAATACTTCTTGAACATGGCCATACTGCCAGGATAACTCAAAACAACCCTATGTCTAATTTATGAGGGCTGAATGAAAAGTAATGCTTCCACTTTCATAACTCCCCATCAGATTGCAGTACTGGTATGCAGCAGGTACTGTCTTGTTCAGTAGACTCTCCTCTACAGTTCCATTTTGGCAGGAAGTCTTAGCATTGAACGGTTGTGTTGTTAAAGTGCAAAGTATGGAACCCTGCATGGATGTCGGTCAATGCAACTTAAGCAACGTTCAGTCATTGAATTCTTGATAGCAGAAGGTGTCACCCCAAAGGGGATTCATCGGAGAATGCAATCTGTTTATGGTGATTGTGTTGATGTGAGTACTGTGCATCATTGGGTGAGTAAGTTTAAAGATGTTGAGGTGGGAACATCTGACTTGTGTGGCAAACAAAGAGTTGGACATCCTGTGAAAGCAACCACCGAGTTTCACAAGCAAAAGGTTGACAGATTGATTCAAGATGATCGTCGTATCACTCAGAGAGAAATTTCAAGCATAATCAGCATTTCACAATAACATGTGGGTCACATTATTGCTTTGCTTGGCTATCGGAAGATCTGTGCACGATGGGTATACAGCAGAACTTCAGAGATTGGATCTCACCTCCGTACGGCATCCTCCATACAGTCCGGATTTAGCACCGTCTGACTTCCATCTGTTGCCAATAATGAAAGAAGATCTGCGGGGACACCATTATGCTTCTGATGAAGGCATTGAGAGAACTGTGAAATGCTGGTTGTGGAAACCGAGTGTCGACTTCTTCTATGACGGCTTCAGAAAACTTGTTCAACGTTGGCAGAAATGTATCCAATTGTCTGGTGATTATTTGGAAAAGTGAATAGTGGTAGTTAAAGAGCACATTCTAAGGATTATTTCTGCATTTGATTTATTAAAATATTCCCATCCAAACCCAAGTAACGAAGATGGAGGCATTACTTTTCATTCAATCCTCGTATTTGGCCCATGTAGGCAGCTGGAAGTTGCAAGCCAAAGTTCTTGGCTGGAGGGTCACAGTTGCTCATGCGTGCCCTATGGAGCCTTTCACCCCAGTGCCCCTTCATCCTGATACAGAAAGAGAGTGACTCCAGTGATGGGACTCTATCATAGAGACATTTGCCATCCACAGCAACATTCATTTCTTCCTTGGACATTTCTCTTTCTAAATCTTTCATCCTTTAATTCCTACTACATGTGTTTGAGCAGGAAGGAGGGGCAGTGCTTCTTTTCTTTCTTCTTGTTTCATTCCTTGTTCATTTTGTTTCCTTCCTTGCTTTCGAAGGGTTTGGCCTCATGTTATATTTTTAGCCTTTTGGTTTTTTAGTTGTGCTCTTACATCTCCGAACCATATTAGTGTTTTATTCTTCAAACTGCAGTGAGCCCCGAAGACCTGTTTTACAGGTGTCTTATAAATTCAAATGATAAAATACATGACGAATCAAGCCTCCAAAGTTCTGCTTGGAATGCAAAAGAGGAATGTGCGAAATTCTCATGCAAGCACAGTTGGTGTTCGGCACACCAGGTGGCCAGAGCTGGCTGCTTTGTTTGCACATGCACAAAAGTTCTTTAACGTTAAACCCACTTGATTAAACAAGATGTATATACACATGAAAAGTTTCGAGTAGCTTCAACATGTTTCTACCCTAAGGTCTTCCTCAGCAGGGGAAATATACAGCCCTTTCGGGAAGAAAACAAGCTCAATCAGAAACTCCAAAAGGATAAGCACAAAATCCTGTTTTTCTAGAAGGTATTTGAAAACTACAGCAACAAATGGAGAATGTTGTTTGTCTCAATCTATAAAACACATCCAAAGCTTGGAAAAGTTCCTTTTTTGGATCACAGTGAACATCATTCCATAGCCAGCATGGCTGGGGAACTGTGTAAATAAGTGGTTCCTAACCTTTTTTTTTTGACAAGGGACCACTTTGACCAGGGACCACTTTGACTGGATGGTATATGTTCTGTATCAGAAAGTAGAGCTGATGTGGTCTGCTTAATGCAGGGGTGCTCATTAGGTAGATCGCGATCTACTGGTAGATCCCGTAGGGCATCTTGGTAGATCGCAGGCAGGGCGGGAGGAAGGCTCAGTCCTGCCCCGCAGGCTCCCGACGCCGCCCAGGTTAGGGAGCCTTATTTTGGCCCTAAAATTTCCCTTAATTTCCCTTACCAGGGCATCCTGGTAGATCGCAGGCAGGGCGGGAGGAAGCCTCAGTCCCGCTCTGCAGGCTCCCGACACCGCCCAGGTTAGGGAGCCTTATTTTGGCCCTAAAATTTGTGTCCCTTTTTTTCAGGCCCTGTCCCTTATTTTTGACTAGCAGGACAGGACTGGGCGAGGTTGACCAGAGGAAGTTGCGCGCTGTGGTTTCCACGGCAATGCTTGTCCGGGGATTCCAACTCGCAGGGCAGTCTGCGTCCCCGTTGGAAGGAAGAGGCGATACAGAACTTTTTCAAAGTACAGTGAACTAATTAACTGTTACCTAAGGGGAATGTTGGATCATGTTGGATAAAGATAGTTTCTGGTTGCTTGAGAGTTACTCTTAAAATAGGCCTAGCTGTGCATCCCAATACTATACAATGCTGTGTATCCCATACTATACTATACTATACCATTAACTACTGACATAATAATCATGAAGATGTACTGTCTTATAAAATTTATTTTATTTTAATGTTTAGACAGTGCACTTTTAAAGTCAACAAAGTCAGGTACTAAATACAGATGGAGAAAATAAGGCAGTTCTAATAATGTTTTTTCTGCATGACAAAGCATGCAGAAACATACCATGTCCTGTTAAGAGGGTGTGAGTCAGTTTCTTTTGTGAGTTTCAATCATTATCTTATTCTGTTAATAAAACTATTTCTACCTAATGTTTGAGTTTCAAGTTTTTAATGAAATTTTTAATTTTTGTGAAAAATCCCATAAATGTCCCTTATTTCTTATATCAAAAAATGGCAACCCTAGCCCAGGTGCAGAAGGAGGTTGGACTGGATGGCCCTTGGAGGTCTCCACCTATTCTAGGAACCCATTGTTATTATTATTATTATTATTACTATCAGAGGCTGAATGGCTATCTGTGAGGAATGCTTTGATTGTGTTTTTCCCTTATGGCAGAAGGAGGTTGGACTGGATGACCCTTGGAGGTCTCCTTCTACTCTAGGAACCTATTGTTGTTGTTGTTACTATTATTATTACTAGTAGTAGCAGTGGTAGCAGAGGCTGAATTAAAATTATCATCATCATTATTATTATGAATAAATTCAGGGGCTTATTATACTCACATTTAGTTGAATTCAGTCTTAAAATATATTATATGGCTCTCACTGAAATAAATTTCCAAATATTTTGCTTTTATGGCTCTCTGAGTAGTGGATAGGTAGATCATTTTGACTTGGTTGTTTTATAAGTAGCTCGCATGCTGAAAATGTGTGAGCACCCCTGGTCTAATGCAATTTTCTGAATCAGCACCCCAAATAACTAAACCGAAACTAAAGTTGGCCATGAAAGGGAACCCCTAAAACCTCGGTCCAGCAGAGCAGGCAATCAGAAGCAAAAACAACCAGTCTCCTTAGGTGAAGTAGAAAAAATCTTTTATTTTCAGTGTGGCCATGCAGAGACAGAAACAGCTGAAGACAGAGAGTGCTTTCAAAGAAAGAGCTGCCTGTCCCGTTACAATCTCTTTGTTATCTTTTTATACACTTTTTACTAGGCCATGGTATAAACCTTTCTCCTCACACCCCTTATCCAATCAGGTTCTTAAAGACATGCTTTTCTCATTGTTTTGCCATCTTGGCACTCTCAACTAATAAGCTTTACATATGAAGTGCCAACATATATAAACATCTTATTATTTGTATCTAGATAAGCATTGAATTGTCAGGTTCCCTTTTGTGAAGAGAGGCACTTATATATTTTAAACTAAAATTTTCAGCATTTTGCACTATTAAGCTCATTAACCCCTTTCAACCAAAACCAGATTTGTAACCCTTTTGGTACTAATGTTGGAGAGTGGTCCCTGGTCAAAGTGGTCCCTGGTCAAGTGGTCCCTGATAAAAAAAAGTTTGGGAACCACTGCATTAGGGGGAAAAGGAATATAAACCAAAAACCAAGCAGCTGACTTACGGTCCATCTAAACTGTTGAATTAATGCAGTTTGATATGACTTTAACTGCCACAGTTCAACACTATGCAGTCATAGGAATTTCATCTTTACAAGGTCTAGCCTTCTCTGCCAAAGAGTAATGGTGCCTCATCGAATTGCAACTGTCTTCATTCCATAGCATTGAGCCATATCAATTAAAGTGGTGTCAAACTGCATTAATTCTACAGTGTAGATCAGGGCTGCCCAACTGGTGGCCCAGGGGCCATATACAGCCCCCAGCCCCTTCCCTACGCCCCTAACTTTCTAATAAAAAAAAAATTAAATTAAAATATTTTTTTGAAATTACCCATTTCCGGGTTTCAAGCAAGTATCGTGAGACTACGGAAGCCACACGGAGAGCGCTCTCAACGTGAAATCTCGCCTGCGTTGAGAGCGAAATCCCGTGGGCTTCCATAGTCTTGCGATACTCCTGTTACCGAAATCTCGGCTACTTAATCCCTTCCTCCACACAGATGTGATTTGTACCTTCCGGCTGCTGCCTCGGTAGGTCGTCACCTCTGCTCGTGGTCCGGCTGCTCCCTGGATCCCAGCGTTTGGGAAGGTAGGCTAACCTTTGTTATTATTATGTAATTGTGTATTTGAATGCCCACCCTGCATTTAATGTTAGTAAAATATTATATTTGACTGTATGGATGCCCCTTTTGAATGCCCACCCTGCATTTAATGTTAGTAAAAGATTATATTTGACTGTATGGGTGCCCCTTTTGAATGCCCACCCTGCATTTAATGTTAGTAAAATATTATATTTGACTGTATGGATGCCCCTTTTGAATTCCCACCCTGCATTTAATGTTAGTAAAATATTATATTTGACTGTATGGATGCCCCTTTTGAATGCCCACCCTGCATTTAATGTTAGTAAAATATTATATTTGACTGTATGGATGCCCCTTTTGAATTCCCACCCTGCATTTTATCTCAGTGAAAGATTATATTTGACTGTATGCATGCCTCTTGTGAGTAGTAAGCTGGGGCAGGGCCGGGCGGAGCTGGGGTGGAGCCTAGGTGGGGGCAGACCCTAAATAAATAATCAGTGACCGGAATTCAGGCCCCTGGGCCGGTACAAGTTGGACAGCCCTGGTGTAGATGAAACCCTAACTGACCTACGGACAAGCTCAACCCAACTCAACCCAATGAGCTTCTAGTCTGTCTTTTAATTCAGAGTGTTCCCACTCTAAAACCAATAATCCACCCATTGACTTTCAAATTTCCTGTTTTTTCTCTCTTGCTCCTTTGCCTCTTAACTTCACATGCCATTTAAATGAATTAACATATGAAAATAAAGATTGACAGGACTTTCCTCTCCCAGTCCCCGTCCCCCCCATAAGAGAAAAGGAAAAAAGTAGGCATGCTCCTTAATTACTCAAAAACTGTGTATTCCATTTGATGCTATGCTCATAAATAAAAGAATTAGCATATCATTTATTTTGTCATATCTCTACTCTCTACGAGGAATACATAGCTTTGTTTCCTTCAGATTTAAATAAGTTGTGTGTGTATATTACGGCTTTCTTTTTTTCTAAAAGAAGAAATATTTGTTTCTTGATTGGGAAAATTTGGGGAGAGGAGGGAGAGGGCAAAAAGAAAAGGGAGGGGGTAAGTTTGCCTGAAAGGAAATATGGCTTTAATAGAAGTTTACATCTGCGTGGCATTACGTGCATGTAAAACAGATGTAACCTAATTACATTTTCATTTAAATTGCTAAATAGCTACTTCAGATTTTTCTTCTTTTTTCAAAAAAAGAGAGAAGAAGCTAAAATAACATACAAACAACAGTTACTATAATAACAAGTGTACTTAGAACTAAATGGAATGGATCAAAGAGACAGCAGACAAAATTTGAGCTGGTCTTTGAAAAAGATACAGTGACATAACAATGCCGTATTGATTTACTTAGTAATTTAATGTCTCTACAGCTCAGCCAGAAGACACGGCTCCGTTTAGGAGAGACACATGGAGGTAAATCCGCCGAGTTTATATAAAGACTTTGGGTTGCACATGAAGATTAGATGTACTCGGCTGGAGATTATGTTAGCAAAACCCCAAATTGGAAATTAGAATGCTAATGCAATACAATCAACATGATTACAGTTTGAGTAATGTTACAAATCGGACAGCAGCTACGGTCTTCCTATTTCATGTTGTTGGGTTTTTTTGCTTTCCTTCCATGCATCTCCAGCAAATGCTAAGCACATTCTCCTGGCGCAGGTTAAAGGAGGTCATCGGTTTGACTCCGTTGACCATAATGGAGCTCCCTCTGCCAAGAATGTTTATCTCTTTCGGCTAAAGAGTGGGTTTGAGCGGTAAGAAAAGTCTCCGCTGGATCAGACAAAAAGGACAGAGGTTGGGAGGAACAAGTTGCAAGTAGTGCCACAACCTGTAACACATTATTGCTGGATATATTTCTTTTTCAGCAACAAGGGCAGGATGGAGTGGCATTCCAGAAGAAACAGGAGTCAGAACAAAGTCTCCTTATCAGCGAAAAGGGTGGCTTGAATCAAAGCCACCTCTCAGAAAGAAATTTTAGCAAAGCATTAATTGGATATTTTAGGTTTTTAAGACACTCTTGTATCAATCCTAAAAGTACACAGACCATTAAGGAAAAATAACAAGCAATACAAGAGCTTCAACACCTTGTCGTTTTACTTCTCAACATTGCAACAGATTATGTTTTGGACAAATAGATAACAGGCATGGATCACTATGAAAAAGTAACTTTCCAAGTTCTGACTCAGATTCAGAGCCTGTTTCCAACCATGGTCAACCAGATTCCAGTGTTGAGCTCACCAAATGGAACTTGAAGGCAACATGCCCTCTGGATGTTGTCTCCTTATTGCATTCAGTGAGAGAAGGTATTATATCTCCATTACATAGTTTTGACAATTTAATTATTACTGATCCATCTTAAAGAATCCTGGGATTTGTGTGGCTAAACGGTTTGGGACCCGCCTACCTTCATGACTGGGTCTCCTCCCATGAACCAGCTTGAGCCCTTCGCTCCTCAGGGGAGGCCCTCCTTTCACCCCTGCCAGTCTCACAGACTCGGCTTGTGAGCACTAGAGAGAAAGCCTTCTCTTCTGTGGCCCCCTGACTTTGGAATTCCCTCCCGGGAGAGATTGGGAATGCCCCCTCACTGGAATCCTTTAAAAAACAACAGAAAACCTGGTTCTTCCACCAAGCCTTTGGAGATTAGACTCCCCAAATGCCCCCGTTCTTGTCGAGACCTCTTCCCCTCCTATATGATCCTTTATGTGTTGATACTACTCCAATTATCTCCCCCGAGTGTTTTAAACACTTTATATGTTCATGTGGTTTGCCCTGTCATTTCTGTTTTAGATTCATCTGTGTTGTTGTATTTTCAAAGATGTACTTTTTTCATTGTGTTTATTGTTGCTGTTTTAGTTTTTGATATTTTCTGTGATTTGTTGCTCGGGCATGGCCCCATGTAAGCCGCTCCGAGTCCCCTTTGGGGAGATGGATGCGGGTTAGAAATAAAGTTTTATTATTATATTATTATATTATATTATTATATATGTAGAAGATTCTGTTGAAGAGCACTATGCACAAGTCTCTGAACTACAATCTCCAAAGTATGCCTGAAAAGAAAAACTGGGAATTAGATCAGGGAATTTTGGAAATTATCTTTTGGCAGAGAATATTCGATTAGTGCTACCCAAATTGGTACTTTGAAGACAATTGCTGATTAGTAAACTATGGGCAGCAGTCTGTGGCAAGCTTCCAGTTGTCGTCAATAAGCAGAAATATGGTCCATTGGGATAATAACCCTGATGGCCTCCTACAGAAAGCTACAGAAAGCACTGCACTAGAGCACTATAGTTAGGGGATCTTAAGTACTTCAGTAAACAACAAATCCAAATGTTTCTTATGAGGAGTCATGATAATTAGAACAGTTTCAAGTTGATGTAACATTTTGTGCCAATATATTGAAGAGCCAGCATGGTGCAGTAATTCATGTGTTGGACTAATGACTTCATCACATGGGTCTTTACAAGCACCCTAGGATGCTTTCATTACACTTCTCCTATGGAGCCTCACACTGCCCATCACACGACACACACCCAATTCTGGCGGGGCTCAGTAAATGAACTGTGCTGCAAGTATCCTAGGACACTTCACCCAGAACACGGAAGTCTTTCTGTGTTCTGTAGGCAGCAACACGGCCAGTGCAGGGGGAAGCCATGCTATGCTTCCCTGTGTGTGATGGGGAAGCATTGCTGCAGGCGATGCAGGGCGTGGGGCGAAGGGATTGCCCCACTGCCCTGCGAATTTGCCACGGAGGCTGGCAAATCCCCAGGGATCCAACAGTAAGTGTGATGAAGTCCTTAGCCATGGAAAGTCACTGGATGTCCTTGCATAAGTTACACTTTCTTCGCTTCAGAGGAACAAACCTTTAAAAAAAACCCAAAACATGATAAGAGTCCCCATAAGTCAGGGATAATTTGAAGGCACATCATGACAACACTTCATATATTTGTCATGTATCATGTTCTGCAGTTGATGAGGCTGGTGATGGAAAGGGTTAATGTCTTAGTTCTAAAGGGTTGAGTAATCTGTAAGTAAGAGTTCATGGATGAAAGCAATTAAGGTTGGAAGTATGCAAGAGATAGGTTGCAGTTGGGTGTTTCTGGATATAAGGAGCTAGCCTTGGGACTGATCTTTGGGAGAAAAGTATTTGTTTTCTCTTGGTGGTATATGCTGCTGGTTTTCCCCCAGGTTTGTGGATTTTCGGTATCCTGACCTGTCTCCTGAACCCTTGGAACCTTGAATCTTTGGACTGGTTTTTGACTACGGTATAGACCAGGGGTGGGCAATTACCGGCCCTCCAGGTGTTTTGGACTCCAACTCCCAGAATTCCTAACAGCTGGTAAACTGGCTAGATTTCGGGAGTTGAAGTCCAAAATACCTGGAAGGCCGGTAATTGCCCACCCCCGGTACAGACTCTTGATCCCTGGACTTTGCTCACTGAACTCTCGGCATTTTACCACTGGACCGGACCCTTTGACTACGGTGTAGCGTTTGTTATCACTTTTTCTTTTGTTTTCTGTGGCTGAGTGCTATCTTTTATATTTTGGACTATTAAAACAGCCAGAAAGTAAGTGCTGTTTTAATTAAACTGCTTGATACAAACTGGATATTTATTTGGTTCATCTCTACCTGAATATGGCATGACAATATTATCTGAATCTAGAGATTTATAGCAATCACAAAGATACATCAACAGACCATGAATCTATCTAAGCCACTTCAAATAGTTCTCATCTTTTGCTCTTGGACCAATGATGGTTCAGGATTACCAAATTGAGGGAGATTCACTCCTACAACCCAAATTTTCAAAATCTTCCCCCCTCTTGTTTTGGTGTCCACCCAGTCAAGGCCCAAGGAAGTTCTGCTGTCCTTTTGGCCATACATTTTGACTGGAAGCGTCTCCTTGTCTTTGCTCATCTCAATAAAATTATCTTTATTAAAAGGAGCAGAAGTTAACTTGTCTGGGAGCTGCTATTCCGGTGGTCTTTCCCATGTGGTTCCAGATAGAATAACCCGTCTTTTCTTTAAGAACTTCCATCTTCGTTTTGAAGAAGTCTCCTAGACCGCTATTTATAGAAGCAGAAATCTTGTGATCTTTTGAAACAAAAAGGAACTCAGTGTGTGGAAGAGGGAGTGTGCCTGTGTGTGTTTTCCCAAATTGGCAAAAGCAACAGAGCTGTTACTTTATCATGAAAGGCTCACTGTTTGCCGTGATATACATTAAAACACCAACACTTCTGAAAGACGAACAAATCCTCTGACCCTGTTTTGAAGTGCCAACACACTCCAGTGTTTGCATCTTAAAATATTTATTTCCCTTCATGAAATATCTATGCATGGATCTTCGTCCCTTGACAGTAAATATTCTCCACACACACACACACACACCAACAGAAGCCTGAAAATAAATAAATATATATATAAACAAAATAAGAAAAATATTGCTCCTCTTTCTATTTTAGAGTTTGTTGGTTTCTAGTTAGTACCTTTAGCATTTTAAAAGCCTGCTCTATGTTTAAGGGATACAAGATGTGCAATTCAGCTTGGTTACAGGTTAGAAATCTGTGGTTATTTAGATGTTATTACAGTTCATCCCCCACAATCCCTTAGCCATATTGGGTGATACTTCTGGACAGAAATGCAGACCATCTGAAAAGTTGAAGCTTACCCACAGTTAGAAGAGTTCAGAAGGCAAAGCACAAAAACTGCAATAATAAACACGCTGAAGTCAAGAACCATAAATCAGAACAATATCCAAGTAGAAGAGTCAGTGAGGAGTTAGAAGGTTGTAAATACAAGACACACAGCGGTTGGGATCAATGGACTTGAGGTGGACTGAAATTGCTTTCAGTAGCCAGTTAGGAGACATAAGTCTACTTTTAAGAAGAAATATGAGGGTTGAATGAAAAGTAATGCCTCCACCTTCGTTACTTGGGTTTGGATGTGTCACACCCCAGCCTGGTCCCCAACCCGATTCCTTAGCCAAACCAAACCAAAGCCATGTTGTTTCTGAGTTACCAGCTAGGCCAGAAAATCGGCTTCTGAAGAAGCCTCCAGTTCAATCCACATTCAAGGCCAGGCGAAATTCAGCTCCATCCCGAGCCGAAAAGGAGTGCTGGGAAAGTGGAGTCGAGTTAACTCCTTTTCGCTCAGGTGCACCTTTGCATCGTAAGGATCAAAGCCTTTGAGACCTATAAGAGTTGGGACTGAGAAATGTGTAGTATCTCTTGCCAACGTTCGGATTCAAGCCTTCATGGAACTTTGCCTGGGCCATTGAGCCTTCCAGCCTTTGAACTCTATTTGTCAAGCCTTTGTTTCAAGAACTTATCCCTGGATTTGCCCCATTGGGGCATAAAGACTCTTTTTACCTATTTTGATCATGTTTTGCTTTTGGACTATTGCTTTCCAATAACCTGATGCTTGGGATTATTTCTGGATTATAGTTCTATCTTCTTTACTCTTTTCATTCTTCTAAATAAAGCATTTAACCTCAGCTGTTTTCAAGTGGTTTATTGAGGGATCTTCCAGGCCTACGGTGCAACAGGATGGGAATATTTTAATAAATCAAATGCAGAAATAATCCTTAGAATGTGCTCTTTAACTACCACTATTTACTTTTCCACATAATCACCAGACAATTGGATACATCTCTGCCAACGATGAACAAGTTTTCTGAAGCTGCCACAGAAGAAGTCGACACTCTGTTTCCACAACCAGCATCTCACAGTTCTCTCAACGTCTTCATGAGTAGCATAATGATGTCCCCGCAGAACTTCTTTCATTACCGGGAACAGATGGAAGTCAGATGGTGCTAAATCTGGACTGTATGGAGGATGCCGTACGGTGGTGAGATCCAGTCTCTGAAGTTCTGCTGTGTACCCATCGTGCACAGATCTTCCGATAGCCAAGCAAAGCAATAATGTGTCCCACATGTTCTTGTGAAATGCCGATTAAGCTTGAAATTTCTCTCTGAGTGATACGACAATCATCTTGAATCAATCTGTCAACCTTTTGCTTGTGAAACTCGGTGGTTGCTTTCACAGGACGTCCAACTCTTTGTTTGTCACACAAGTCAGATGTTCCTACCTCAACATCTGGAAACTCACTCGCCCAACGGCGCACAGTACTCACATCAATACAATCACCATAAACAGCTTGTATTCTCCGATGAATCCCCTTTGGGGTGACACCTTCTGCTGTCAAGAATTTAATGACTGCATGTTGCTTAACTTGCATTGACCAACATCTGTGCAGGGTTCCATACTTTGCACTTTAACAACACAACCGTTCGATGCTAAGACTTCCTGCCAAAATGGAACTGTAGAGGAGAGTCTACTGAACAAGCCAGTACCTGCTGCATACCAGTACTGCCATCTGTTGAGGGGTTACGAAGGTGCAGGCATTACTTTTCATTCAACCCTAGCATCTCAGCCCACGTCTAGATACGCAGCAGCATAGAGAGTGCACCTCAAAGATGTAGGCATGTAGACTTTCATTACATTGAGGTTTATTTGTCTTCACTCACTAGGACTTGAAAGTCTTTCCTCCAACTCCCCTTCTTGCTGAACAGGAGGAGAACTTAGGTTGGATTTACACCATCCTATATCCCAGGATTTGATCCCCGATTATCTGCTTTCAAGTGGATTATATGAATATATTACCAGATAATCTGGGATAAGAAGATAATCTGATACCTGATCCTGGGATATAGGCTATTGTAGATCCAACATTAGTTGTTTATAGGGTGAACTACTAAAGGAGGACTCGGCTGTTGTAAATCTTCTTCATCTTTTGAGAATGACAAAATCTTCTCAAAATAATGACATCACCTCTAATTTGGTTCCATGATGGTTGGAGACATCTTGGAACAACAGTCCAAAAATAACTATCCAAAGCACTGGGACAGAGGGCTGAAATTCTAGTTCTTACATGGCTCATGGACTGAGACAGAGAAAGGATAGGGATGGTGTGGACCACTTGTGGCTATCTCACAGGGTTCCTGGCTTCACTTGAACATCAAGTTTGGCCTAAATGTCCCATTTGGGCCAAAATAATGAATTCTAGGAGTTCTGTTTCGGCTTGTGATTTGTGGCTAGGTTAGCCCAGTGACCATTAATAGTCCTTTTAATGGTCATGTAGAAGGTGTCATTTTAGTAGGCATTGCCTGTAGGAGGGCTTCTACAATATGCATTCACATCCCAGTCACTGCTATTTAATTTACAGTTAAATTACATGTAGAAAAGGTTTGTTTTAATACTTTAAATAGAGATGATAGCCAAGTATAAATATTTGAAAGGATGTCATGTTGAAGATGGAACCAAGTTGTTTTCAGCTATTGCAGAGACTAGAACAAGGAGGAATGGATTCAAACTACAGGAAAAGAGATTCCACCTGAAGAACTTTCTGATGGTAAGGGACATTCAATAGTAGGGTATCCTGCCTCATAGTTGGCTGAGTCTCCTTTTCTAGAGGTTGTAAAATACATTGAAAAATAAAATTCCCATGATCCCACAGCATTGAGTCATGGCAGTTAAAGTGGTATCAAACTACATTAATTCTAAGTCCTACTTTTAAGACTAGACTGTTCTAACACAAGGGCCTACAGCTGTTTAATCCAACTAAAGTAAACCTACTGAATCACTAGGTCTTCATTTTCCCCAACTTGTCATTTCTCCATCAATTCATTTCATTGCTCTACTCTCAAACTGGATTTAGGTCTCCTCGTGACACTTTCACCTACAGTATTGCCTTTCTAGGAAAGCAAGATTTGAGTGAAGAAAGAATGTGGACACTCATTATCCACAGTAGACTCGGGGATCCTGAAGGCTACAGAACTGCCTCAGGGTAAACAACTGAGCTTCCATTAAGCCTGGACTGTACCTCCGGCAAATTTCCTCTAGCAGTATAACCAGGGTTGCGCGTGCCAAGCATTTTGAGCAGCAAGAGGTTGGAAGGGGAGTCACCTGGCGAAACACAGCATTGGAGTTTTTCATCATTCTTAGAAGTGACATTTTGGAAACGTCTGTCTCTCCAGCCAACCTGATCAGTGAGCTAACAAACGTTTCCCTGCTATAAGCTTTGCTTGCTAGGGCTAGCGGCCGAAAGGACATCAGGGCATGACTACATTGTTCAAACTTCCTCGGTGCTCAATTCAAATTTTGTCTCTCAGCAACTCAATCTGAGATGTATGAGGGTTGAATGAAAAGTAATGCCTCCACCTTCGTTACTTGGGTTTGGATGGCAATATTTTAATAAACCAAACGCAGAAATAATCCTTAGAATGTGCTCTTTAACTACCACTATTCACTTTTCCACATAATCATCAGACAATTGGATACATTTCTGCCAATGATGAACAAGTTTCCTGAAGCCGTCACAGAGGAAGTCGACACTCTGTTTCCGCAACCCATTGTGCACAGATCTCCTGATAGCCAAGCAAAGCAATAATGTGACCCACATGTTCTTGTGAAATAACATCAACAATCAACCAGTGCCCTGACATAGTAGCCAAATACTAAGCTCAGGCGGGCAGGGCCTGTGCAATACAGTTTCAAGGATAGGGCAGATGGAAAAAGTGCAGGAGCCAGATGGCTGGGGGGGGGGAGGGGGGTTATCTAGTGAACTTTTAAATCAGTGGTTCCCAAAGTGGGCGGTACTACCCCCTTGTGGGCGGTGGGGAGATTCAGGGGGGCGCTGGGAGGCACAGGGGAATTTGGGGGGCGCTAAACCCCTGTAAGGGGGTGGTGGTGTGAACCAGATGACAGACTCCCCGCAGGGCCCACCCCCTGCCTCCGATAGAAGCACGAGTGGCTCCGCCCCTCCTTGCTTGTTACAAATTGAACATAATTAATGCATAGTTACTTAGTGAAGGGGTTATGGCAGGGAGAGGAGGAGGAGGCGGAGTCAGGCCCCTTTGATTTGGGTCACTTGTTATAGGCCCCATCGAGCCACGTGATGGGATAGGGTTAATTTCTTGGGGGGGGGGAGGACTGAGTAATTTTTTTCTGGAAAGGGGGCGGTAGGCCAAAAAATTGGGAACCACTGTTTTAAATCAAAGACACAGTGGAACATCCATGTTTTAGGTCTTTACAAAAAGTGGACAGGGTGGGTGCCCGTCTAATTTCCCTGGGGAAAGAGTTCCAGAGCCGGGGTGCCACCACTGAAAAGACCCTCTCCCTAGTCCCCACCAACCAAGCTTGTGACAGAGGTGGGAGCGAGAGAAGGGCCTCCCCACACAATCTTAGAGCTCACACAGGTTCATAGGGGAAGATGCACTAGCTAAAGTGGATGCATACTAGAATGCTCAAAAAGTATATTAGCAGAAAGTTTTAGTCTTATAGGTATATGGATACCTGCAAAAGCTGGTCTTACAAAAATATTTGTGTAGGTCTCTCTAACTACAAGGATATCTATATAAATAAAAATGTAATGATTAATAGAATTGACACCAAATTTGGACACAATATATCTATCAAGCCAACGAGTGACCATCACTCATAAAACACTGAAAAAGACAGCAGAAAAGACTTAAAAAGCCAAAAAACAAAAAAATACATTACAACTCATGCGCAAAACCACATATACACAAATATACAAATATATACACACATAAAAAACATATACACACACTAGGCCAATTTTAATTTTAAAATTACAAAAAAAAAATTCTGCTTGATTGACACTCACACTCAGTGTGATTTGCACACACACACACACACACACCACTCACACAACCCCCTAGTGACACAGCAATGCTGGAAACAACAGATCTTATTTAATTTGTTGGTTTGTTAAAATTGTATTCTGCCTTTATACCATACAGTGCTCAAGGGCAACTAGTAGCATGCTGACTCAAATCCAGTAAAATTATTAAGCAGCAATAAAACACATTTTTCAATAAAATAAAATAAACAAGCCCACAATAGTAATGTAAAAATAAGACAGGAAAATCATAATAAAAAGATTATTAAAATTAATTGCACTTTCTTTTTACAGTAGGAAGCCAGCTAAAAGATTTGTGGTAGGCTTCAAATGCAATAGTATTTTCTAAGATAGTGTTTCCCAACCTTTTTTGAGCCACGGCACACTTTTTACATTTGCAAAATCTTGGGGCACACCACCAACCAAAATGACACTCTAACACAGTAATACGTATAGTTAATATGTTTTTAAAATGTATTTATACACTCAGTGTGAAACCTGGGCCTGTTTCGATGAACACAACATAGATATCCTGGCAGGAATGGCAGAAAGACACAAACTTCCCACACAAAACTCCCATAACCAAGAGAAAATGTTAAAAGAGTTTGGTGGGCATTGACCTTGAGTTTTGGAGTTGTAGTTCACCTATATCCAGAGAGCACTGTGGACTCAAACAATGTTGGATCAGGACCAAACTTGGCTGCCTGTCCAATTTCGAGCTCAATTCAAAGTGCTGGTTTTGACCTTTAAAGCTCTATACGATTCTGGCCCAGCTTACTTGTCCGAACGCATCAGCCGCTACGTCCCACCTCGCAATCTAAGATCAGCCGGGGAGGCCCTGCTCTCGCTCCCGCCGACTTCTCAAATGTGGCTGGTGGAGACGAGGGGCAGGGCCTTCTCGGTGGTGGCTCCCCGCCTGTGGAATGCGCTCCCTATTGATGTACAGTCCACCTCATCCCTCCTGGCATTCAGGAGAAAGGTAAAATCCTGGCTGTGGGACCAGGCGTTTGCACACCAGCACTAGGCAGTATGTTAGATGGGATTTTAATGGAAGTGGATGAAGAGGGCCAATACTTTTATGGACTGAACATTGTTTTAACTTGGAATGAATGGCGTATGTTGCTAATGTAATTGTATTTTAATGTATTTTTTGTATTTTAATTGAAAGGGTTTGGGGGTTTTCTATTGTTACTATGTGGGCATCGAATTGTGCCGTACTGTAAGCTGCTCTGAGTCCCCCCTCGGGGGTTGAGAAGAGCGGGGTAAAATCCTGAAATAAATAAATAAATGAATACTCAATATGCCCAAATATGAACGCAGATGGAGTTCCGGGGAAATAGACCTTGACATTTGGGAGTTGTAGTTGCTGGGATTTATAGTTCCCCTACAATCAAAGAGCATTCTGAACCCCACCAATGATAGAACTGGGCCAAACTTCCCACACAGAACCCCCAGGAGGCAAGAGGAGGTCTCTACTTTGGGAAAGGGAAGCGGGCCTTCCCAATGCATGGAGAGGGAGAGACCAAGTAGACAATGGGTGGGGAAGGGGGTGTTTGTAATTTTGTGCCTTTATCGAGGTAGGTTTCTTAGGGTTTTTATACTTCAACACAATAGACTCTCTCTCCTCCCCCTTTCCTGGAGGTTCCAATTTCCCACGGCACACCTGATGATCGCTCACGGCACACTAGTGTGCCCTGGCACACTGGATGAGAAACACTGTTCTAAGACTCTTCTTTTCTCCCATCGTTCCCACACCGGCAGGACAAATTCTTTGAACCTGTTTCGGAGTCCGACATTCCAGAAGAAGCTTGTTTTGCCTGACAGTCTCCACAAATTGTTTCGACTTATGGAATGCATGATGTTATTTCCCACAATGGCAGATGCCAGCTCAGCATCCTACTTATTTGTACCATCTATGATTACCGGGACTGGAAGAAACAGCCTAGAGCAATGAACTTATCTTCCCGAAAAGGCTTATTGTCCCATTTCTACTCAGTACATGCAACATGTCATTGGGACAGAGCTGAGCTGTCCCTGTTTCTTGCATGGGTTCCAAATGATACTAAATTATGCTGTTTACATGCATTATGCATTCCCCTCTAATTACAGTAATTTATCTCCCCCCCCCCCCACATACATACACAAATGTAAACAATCAGTCTAACAACAGCAGCATCGAGATCTGAAATGGCCCATTCTGAAGTTGAATTTTGTTTGAATTCTGAGAACCAAACAAAAATATATACACATTCTTCCTGCAGAAACATTTCAAGAACACGTCTTAAGCAGAAAATGCATGTGATCTCTGTGTTGCAGAGAACATTGCAGACTCAGATATTTAAGATTTCATAGGAAGTTGCTAAATGCAGAATCTAGGAGGGGGACATGTGGCCTTCGAAGTGGACTCCAACAATTATCTGTCCCAAGAAATACAGCTGATGTAGAGGTGATAACTCCACATTTTTTATTGTTATGTGCCTTTAAGTTGTTTCTCACTTATGGTAACTTTATGACGAGCCTATCACTGAGTTTTCTTGGACATGTTATTCCAGAAGGGGATTGCTTTCCCTTCCTCTGCAATCAAACGTTTGTGACCCGATAAACAAGTTTCCTGAAGAACTCTGTACACAGATCTTCTGATAGCCAAGCAAAGCAATCATGTGACCCACGCGTTCTTGTGAAATGCCGATTATGCTTGAAATTTCTCTCTGAATGACATAACAATCATCCTGAATCAATCTGTCAACCTTTTGCTTGTGAAACTCGGTGGTTGCTGTCACAGGACGTCCAACTCTTTGTTTGTCATGCAAGTCAGATGTTCCCAGCTCAACGTCTTTAAACTTACTTGCCCAACGACGCATAGTACTCACATCAACACAATCACCATAAGCAGCTTGAATTCTCTGATGAATCTCCTTTGGGGTGACACCTTCTTCTGTCAAGAATTCAATGACTGCACATTGCTTAAGTCGCATTAACCGACTGTCTACACAGGGTTCCATACTTAGCACTTTAACAACACAACTGTTCAATGCTAAGGCTTCCCACCAAAATGGAACTGTAGAGGAGAGTCTACTGAACAAGCCAGTACCTGTCGCGTACCAGTACTGCCATCTGTTGAGGGGTTATGCAGATGGAGGCATTACTTTTCATTCAACCCTCGTATAATCGTTATTTTACCCCGTCACCAACTCCCCAAAGGAACGCATGGTGGCTCACAGAAGCACTCCAAGTGCCGCATGCAGACAATAATACATAAGTGTAATTACAATGACATAAGTATAATCAACAGCACATCAGCGTCTCATTGATAAAATTATAAACATTTGAAAATTAAAAAATTCCTAAAATGTAGTGAAATCTACAGGCCAGCTATCCATCATAATAATCAATCAAAGTGTGGGCCAGTACTATCAATGATTCCTCACATTGGCCATGGATTACTCAGGATCAAAGGCCTGCTTGAAAAGCCATGTATCTCTGGACTGGCTTTTGACTACGGTATAGACCAGGCCGGGGCAAACTTCGGCCCTCCAGGTGTTTTGGACTCCAACTCCCACAATTGCTAACAGCCTACCGGCTGGTAGGACTGGGGGGGTTGCAGTCCAAAACACCTGGAGGGCCGAAGTTTGCCCAGGCCTGGTATAGACTCTTGATCCCCTGGACTTTGCTCATTGAACTCCACTGGACTGGATCTTGACCACTGGACTGGATCTTTTGACTATGGTGTTATCTTGAACCTGCAATAGTGTTTGCTGTCAGTTTTTGTTTTATATTCTGAAGCTGAGTGCTATCTTTATGTTTTATGTTTTGGACTATTAAAATGGCCAGACAGTAAGTGCTGCTTTAATTAAATTGTTTAACTCAAATTGGGAGTTTCCTCTGCTGGAATAACGGCAGAGCTCTGGCATTGTGACACATTGCAGTAATCCAATCTGGATGTAACTAAGGTGTGGACCACCGTGGCCAAGTCAGAAATTATCCCCTCCACCTTTTCCTCAAGCTTGCTTCTGAAGAAATGTGCAATGTGCTGACACTTCTCCCAACGTAACTTCATAAGATCTACAATAAAAAATAGTTCTGAGGAAATATCAGAGAGTATATTCTGTGTTGAACTGAGTTTTCAAAAAGAAAAAAAAATCATTAGATTAGAAACCGAGTGGCTGGCCACTTCTTTGGTATTTAACTCACATGCACATCCTTTCCTTCACTTATTGCCAGTGTAATTTAAAGTCAGCAAACTAAGGAAATTTGTTTTGCATGCAGTACAAACCCTAAATAATTAAATTGAACATCCCTTTCCCTAAATGTATAGGCACACAAACACATATGCTACGAAAGCACAGGCGCACGCCGCACAGCCATCAAAACACGGTTCGCCCCTTGCCCAAATTAATCCAATTATTCAAATGTCAGTTAACACTGTCAAAAAGTGGTTCCTTGGGCCGGACCAAAACTGTTAAAAATTAAAACTGTTTTACTTCGTTTAGTCTCTCTGCCTTTTTAATGTTAAACCCATAGTCCTGACAAAAAGATGTGGGATTTTTCCACCCAGCGCAAGGCAACCCTGCCTCTGTCATACATGCATAATTCACTTTGGAAATCCACGCTCGCTTTTAAAATATTACTAAAATATACATGTAACATATGCTAATCCGGCCTCATTGGCCCGCCAGCCAGAGCCAATAGGTTAGATGTAAACTTTGCCAAGTGCATCCGCTGTACATAAAGGGATTATAAATGAAAGGGAAGCAAGTCCACTTGTCCCTGGCTCTCGGTCTTCAGCGTTGGCCAAACTGACAGCCCCAAATCCCCGAAACATCTAACATGCCCTTCCTGTGGTGAAGACAGGCTGTTCTCCGAGTCTTAATTACATCCCAGCTGACTGGCCGGCCTTGCCAGAACCACGCAACAAACGATGTACCTTCCCTGGCAATATGGTCGGCTAAACAGGCTTCCCAGTCACATGGAAATAAACTTTCCGCAGCAAGGGGAGGGGATGCGGCAAAGAGTGAAGACTAAGGAAGGAGGGTCTCAAAGGGATGGGAGCGGAATATAGATAGATAGAAAGATAGATAGATTAGATAGATAGGTGCAAAAGACGATGAAGCAGAAGAAAAGACATTCCCTCCCGTGATCCTCCGGGGTTGGCAAGGGCCGGCAGAGTATGAGCGAAAGAGGCAATCCCTCGCTCGCCGAGGAGGCCTCTTGCGCCAAAGACTGCTGTTCTCCAAGATGGGCCGCTGTTACGAGGACTCGGTAGATTAATGATGGTTAAGGAAGGCTAACCAACCCCTCGCTGCTTAGGCCATTATAATTACAGAAGAACAGCAGGCCACATTCTGCAATGGCAAATGGTATCATATGTTTCCCTGGCTGGTTTGCAAAAGAAGCCTCCGGTTGGGTCAGGCACTTCGAGGTTTGAGCTGGAAACAAAGCAGGGAAATAAAAGGAAGAGATGCGTCAAAGAGAATCATATAAGGAACCCTCTCTGCTTCCATAAGGTGCCTTCAGATCGGGTTTTAGTATTCTGGTAACTTGAGTGCCTTGGTTCATTTAACCACCCCAACAGCTGTGCGTCTAAATGTATTTACAATTTAGGATAATGCACATTTCTTCATTTCTAGAGCACCATACTGGGGGGAACGGAGCATGAAAGATTTCTATTTGTTACCACATCGTTTTGTTTAAGGAACTATGCAATTAATGGGCTGTTGTAGGTTTTTCGGGCTATATGGCCATGTTCTAGAAGCATTCTCTCCTGACGTTTCGCCTGCATCTATGGCAAGCATCCTCAGAGGTTGTGACCACACAACTCCTTTGGAAGTATCCCATTTTCGCTCTCCTACTCTCCCACAGCTTCCTTCAATTCCTGCAAATTGAGTCTGAAGTACAAAAGTAGTTTGAACTTCTTTTTGTGTGTGTCAGGAGCAACTTGAGAAACTGCAAGTCACTTCTGGTGCGAGAGAATTGGCCATCTACAAGGACGATGCCCAGGGGGCGCCCGGATATTTTGATGTTTTGCCATCCTTGTGCGAGGCTTCTCTCATGTCCCCACATGAGGAGCTGGAGCTGACAGGGGAGCTCATCCGTGCTCTCCCTGGATTCGAACCTCCAACCTGTCAGTCTTCAGTCCTGCTGGCACAAGGGTTTAACTCATTGCACAACCTTGGTTTCCTAACTTTTAACTCAGCAGAAGGCAAAGGAGAGGCCCTATGAGGAGCGGCTTAAAGAGCTGGGCATGTTTAGCCTGAAGAAGAGAAGGCTGAGGGGAGACATGATAGCCATGTATAAATATATGAGAGGAAGTCATAGGGAGGAGGGAGCAAACTTGTTTTCTGCTGCCCTGAAGACTAGGACATGGAACAATGGCTTCAAACTACAAGAAAGAAGATTCCATCTGAACATTAGGAAGAACTTCCTGACTGTGAGAGCTGTTCAGCAGTGGAACTCTCTGCCCTGGAGTGTGGTGGAGGCTCCTTCTTGGAAGGTTTTGAAACAGAGGCTGGGTGGCCATCTGTCGGGGGTGCTTTGAATGCAATTTTCTTGCTTCTTGGTAGAATGGGGTTGGACTGGATGGCCCATGAAGTCTCTTCCAACTCTGTGATTCTATGAGTCAATGGTGGGAGCAGGCTTTTGTCCTTTCCAGTAGACTCAAGCAAAAACAAAGTGCTGCAGCCTCTATATTATGTAAATTTCCTCTTTGCACTGGCCAACATACATTTTGCACTGGCCAACATACATTTTGGTACCTCAGATATTAACTTTGTTTCTGGGTATAGTTCACCTGCTAATTCCAAAACACAGCACCAGTTTTCCCCGATCAGCTCTAGTTTTTGAGATACAGGGCATAGACCCTATATACCTTCCTTTATTTGCTTACCCATAGAAAATCATGATAACTATATCTAAGAAACTATAGCTCTTGCGGTCTATCCAATGCAATTTTCTGAATCAGCACCCCAAACAACTCCAGGAACAGGCTTAAAAACAAAGATACCAAGACTTATTTTTAGTTGGGTTTTATAATCTTTGCCATTTTCCATTGCTTGGCCACATGAATGAAATGTTGGAGGGTATGTTGCCGTCACCTGCTGTGATGCGGCACACTAGTGTGCCATGACGGACCTCCTGCTGTACTGCGAGAAAAGTTCTCTGCCCCCCTTCCTTCCCGCTTCCTCCTGCCAAATTCCTGATGCTTGGGGGAGGAGGAGGAAGGAAGGGCTGGGCCGCAGCGAAGAAAAGGATGAAGGGGCCAGGGCGCTGCCTCCTTTGGCCGTTTCCCCAGCCAGCCTCCAATCCGCCATGACTCCCGCCCCTCGCTCGCTGAAGCCATGCGGAGGAGCCCCGCCCACTAAGCCCGTCGTCCGCTCATGCTCCTCTGTGGGAGAGCTGAAGCTGGGGTGGGGGTGGGGCATGGCGCGGCCTGGCTCCCCCCTTCCAACTGGCTTCGGCACTCCCAGCAGCTGCTCCAGCCTTAAGGGGACAGTGCCAAGCCAGCATTGTGCTATCTCTGCCACCGCTGGCTTGGCACTGGCCCCTGAAGGCTGGAGAAGCTGTGGGAGAGCTGAAGCCAGCTGGCACGGCCTGGCTTCACCCCCTCCTCAGGGAGGTTTCTCCAGCCTTGAGGGGACAGTGCCAAGCCAGCATTTTCTGTCTGCCACCGCTGTCCCTCCCCCAGGCCTGGCTCCGCCCCTCCCAGCAGCTGCTCCCAGCAGGCCACCATCCCCCAGCCGTTCTTTACTGTGTTAGAGTATCATTTTGTGTCATTTTGGTTGGTGGCATGCCCCCGGATGTTTTTATTGTTGAAAGTGTGCCGCGGCTCAAAAAAGGTTGGGAAACACTGACCTAGAGCACCAAAAGAGCACTAAGAATCATACCGTAAATTGGAGTCATTTCATCAACTCAGACAATGCCACATTTGAGAGAGATTAAAAATCACACTCTTTTTTACTGTTTGCATCCTCTGAAGAAGTCCAGGTTTCTTGGATGCTGCGACGGCGGAATACAGTGCAGGAAGTTAACTCTCTATTTAGTTCGAAAGTGTTATTCTTGGAGCCAACACACAGGAAAATGAACTATTTCCCCTGTGGATTTTGGCAGGATATTGTTCCTCATTGCATTGGCAAGGAAGTGTTTCCTCCTGGGCTGGCCATCAGATGTGGCACTCCTAGCCGAGCTGCTGCTTAGCCTTTATGCGCCTCGCAAGGAAGCGAGGTACTGTGCAGAGGAAGGAAAATAGAAGAAAACCCCAACCCATACCTATGAGTTCCTACATGGAGGGGAGCCTGTGGGTTCCTTCATTTTATTCTCGGCTTCAAGGGTGACTGCCCATGGTTATGCAAGCCACAGGCACCATGTAAATCAGGGACACACCTGTTGCACATGACCAAATGTAACCCTGTACTGGTTTCCAAATTATTACACTTGGTTTGGGTCTGATAAATGACATTTTCTTTGGAACAGCTTTTTAAAATATCTGAACTTGTCATCGTCGACTAAAACAGACTGGCACACGGCCCAAGATAAAGAAAAGAGGTATTTCTTCCCACGGTGCCGAGTTAACTGGTGAAATTCAGTATTGCTGGATACTGTGATAATGTCAGGAGCACACCAGGACTACAACAGGGCGCCTGCAGCTTTGTGTACAATTGTGCAGTGTCGCCAGCATTGCTGGTAGAAATAATTTCCTATGGTGTCTCCTAGATTCCTGAGACTACTGCTACTTTAAGCTCCAACTTGCATGGACAACAATCAGAAATGATAGAAATTGTAGTCAAAATGTTTTGGAGATACAAGGCTTTCTGCCTGAAGCCAGTGGTGTGACTCAGACCCTCCAGGCAGGTAATGAGTCTCCTCCTAAAGAAGACTAGCAAAGACTATTTATTTATTTACTGCATTTGTATAACGCCTTTCTCAGCCCGCAGGTGCCTCAAGACGGTTTAAGGCAACGATTTGATGCACAATATGATAAATACAATTAAAAACATTAATATTTAATGTAAAACCATAACAAATCAATTAAAAAACATTAGTGTCTCCTTGTTAAAACATTGTCCAGTTCCATCGTCCAGTCGTTCCATTTTCCTATGTCCGTTACTCTGCATTTACAAACGCTTGCTCAAAAAGCCACATTTTGACTGTTTTCCGAAATATCAAAAGGGAGGGGGCCGAGGCACCACCACTGAGAAGGCCCTGTCTCTCATCCCCACCAGACGTACTTGTGGCAAAAGCAGTAACGAAAGCAGGGCCTCCCCAGACAATCTTAAGGTTCTAGAAGGTTCATAAGGGGAGATGCGTTCTGACAGGTAAGTTGGGCCAGAACCGTTTAGGGCAGGGGTGCCCACACTTTTTCAGCATGCGAGCTACTTATAATAAAACCAAGTCAGAAAGATCTACCGAGAGAGAAGCAGGGCGGAGCAGGGGAGGGGGCGGAGCTTGGCACAGCCTGGCTCCACCCCCTGGCTTTAGCTCTACCACAGCTTCTCCAGGCTTGAGGAGGGTAGTGCCAAGCCAGTGGTGGCATAGCTCCTCCTCAAGGCTGAAGAAGCTGTGGTAGAGCTGTAGCTGAGGAGGGGGTGTGGCTTGGTGTGGCATGGCTCCGCCCCCTCCCCCCCCTCCCCCTTCTGGCTTTAGCGCTACCACAGCTTCTCCAGGCTAGAGGAGGGTAATGCCAAGCCAGTGGTGGCATAGATAGCCAGTACTGGCTTGGCACTACCCTCCTCTAGCCTGGAGAAGCTGTGGTAGCGCTAAAGCCAGAGGGGGAGGGGGCGGGGCTTGGTGCGGCATGGCTCTGCCCCTTCTAGAAGTGCCCCATCCGGCTGGGATCGACCTCCTTTGGTCCTGGAATCGACCAGTTGATCGCGATCGACTTCCTGGGCAGCCCTGGTTTAGGGCTTTATAGGTTAAAGCCAGCACTTTGAATTGTGCCTGGTAGCTGACTGGCAGCGAGTGGAGCTGGCGCAACAAAGGAGTTGAATGCTCCCTGAGCACTGCTCGTGTTAGCAATCTGGTTGCCGCCCATTGGACCATTTGAAGCTTCCAGACAGTCTTCAAGGGCAACCCCACGCAGAGCGCATTGCAGTAGTCCATATGGGATGTAACCAGAGTGTGAACTGCCATGGCCAAGTCAGACTTCCCAAGGTACGGGCGCAACTGGCACACAAGTTTTAACTGTGCAAAATACTCCCCTGGTCACCTTGAGGCTGAGATTTTATCCAAGTAACAGTGGCCTTCATGGCCATTAGTGCCTTCTCTCCTATTTCAGATTGACTAATTTAGTTCTGGCAGAATACAAATAGACAGTTCAGCATAGACAATGGCTTGCAAAGTAGGGTTTTTGAAAAAGATTCAACAAACCATGAGCCTTCTACTCCTTCAACACTCTGTGCATTCAGAAGCAATTAAATATATGAAAGGCATCTATGCACAGTCCCTCCACTTTGGAGATGGATGGCACTATTTCTCCCCCTCTTATAGTCAACTTGGTGCCTTCTATGGCATTTGCAAGCAAAATAAATAAGTAAATCCTGGCTTCCACTTTTTAAACAATTCTATTTTCTTGCATTGGTTCAGTCCAGTATTGGGTTTCCTGTAAAGATATCCATTAATATTTATTTATTTACTAGCTGGGGACCCGGCGGTGCCCGGGTCATTTGAGAAGTGGAGCAGGATGTAGAGTGGGTCATAGGGGCTCTGTGTGCCAAGTTTGGTCTTGATCCATCATTCTTGGGAGTTGCAGTGGTATTATGAAAGTACTGAAGGTACTGGAAGTCCCATCATCTGTGGTCCAGCTTCCCCCAAATTGCAGTAGGATGTAGATTGGGTCATGGGGGCTCTGTTTGCTAAGTTTGGTCTGTATTTGTGAATGGATGAGGGTTGTATTGTTTTTAGGGAGTGAAGGTACTTCAAGTCCCATCATCTGTGGTCCGTTTCACACAAAACTGCACCAGGATGTAGAGTGGGTAATGAGGGCTCTGTGGGGCAGGTTTGGTGTTGATCAGTCATTGGATAAGGTGTGCAGCAGTCTTGGAAAGTGAGGGAAGGTACTGCAAGTCCCATCATCCATGGTCTGCCCTCCTCCAAACTTCAGCAGGATGTAGAGTGGGTCACTGGGGCTCTGTGTGCCAAGTGTGGTCTTTATCGGTGTTTTTTGGGGACCGCAGTGGTCTGTGGGAACAGAGAGGTGTGAAAGTACTACAAATCCCATCATCCATTGGCAGTCCTCCCCCGAACCTCACCAGGACGTGAAGGTAGTCATGGGGGTTATGTGTGCCAAGTTTGGTCTCGATCAGTAATTGGATAAGGGTCGTAGCGGACTTGGGAAGTGAGTAGAGGTACTTCAAGTCCTATCATCCATGGTCTGCCCTCCTCCAAACTGCAGCAGGATGTAGAGTGGGTCATGAGGGCTTTGTGTGCCAGGTTTGGTGTTGATCAGTCATTGGATTAGGTTTGTACCAGTCTTGGAAAGTAAGGGAAGGTACTGCAAGTCCCATCATCCATGTTCTGCCCCCCTCCAAACTTCAGTAGGATGTTGAGTGGGTCACTGGGGCTCTGTGTGCCAAGTGTGGTCTTTATGGGTGTTTGTTGGGGGCCGCAGTGGTCTGTGGGAACAGAAAGGTGTGAAAGTACTACAAATCCCATCATCCATGGTCAGTCCTCCCCCGAACCTTACCAGGACGTGAATGTAGTCATGGGGGTTATGTGTGCCAAGTTTGGTCTTGATCAGTAATTGGATAAGGGTCGCAGCGAACTTGGGAAGTGAGGTACTTCAAGTCCCATCATCCATGGTCTGCCCTCCTCCAAATTGCAGCAGGATGTAGAGTGGGTCATGGGGGCTGTGTGTGCCAAGTGTGGTCTGTATTGGTCCTTTTTGGTGGCCTCAGTGGTCTGTGGGAACCAAAGTATTGGAAAGTACTACAAATCCCATAATCCATGGGTCATGTCCCCCGAACCGCACCAGGACGTAAAGGGGGTTAGGGGGGTTATGTGTACCAAGTTTGGTGCAGGTCTATCACCCGCGCTGGTCGCTGTGGCCTGTGAAAGTGGCTGCCACATATCCGCCCTTCCGCCCTCCCGCCCTCCCACCCTTCCGCCCTCCGCACACATACATACATACAAACATTCCGCTTTATAAAGGTATACAGATGGTATTTGTACCCCATAGCTTCTCACCCCCGCAGGGGGACTCAGCATGGCTTACATTTGCAGCACTACAGGCCGCAACACCACAATACAATTTTAAAATGCACCATATAATCAATCGATGTCATTAAAAAGCATTAAAAACATTTTAAAAATCATTACATTAAAAACCACTATGTACAACAATAATTAATTAAAGCCATCAAGCAGAAGACATTGTCAGTCCAGTCAAGACCAAAGTGTCAATTCAGTCAAATCCAAAGGTACAATTTACATCTGCTGCCCAAAGGCCTGGTCCCAGAACCACGACTTTAGCTTTTTTCTAAAAGGGAGGAGAGATGGAGTCGATCTTATTTCATTTGGGAGTGCATTCCATAGGCAAGGAGCCACCGCTGAGAAGGCCCTGTCTCTCGTCCCCACCAGCCGCATTTGCGATGCTGGCAGGAGCGAGAGCAGGGCCTCCCCAGATGATCTTAGACTGTGAGATGGGACATAGAGGCAGATGCGTTCAGACAAGTAAGCTGGGCCAGAACCGTATAGAGCTTTATAGGTCAATACCAGCACTTTGAATTGGGCTCGGAGATGGACAGGCAACCAGTGGAGCTGACACAGCAGGGGGGTGGTATGCTCCCTGTAGGTCGCCCCAGTTAGCATTCTGGCTGCCGCCCGTTGGACCAACTGAAGTTTCCGAACCATTTTCAAAGGCAGCCCCACGTAGAGTGTGTTGCAATAGTCTATTCGGGATGGTGGACCACCGTGGCCAAGTCAAATGCTTGTTTTCTGCTACCCTGGAGACTAGGATGCAATTGAACAATGGCTTCAAACTACAGGAAAGGAGATTCCATCTGAACATTAGGAAGAACTTCCTGGCTGTGAGAGCTGTTCAGCAGTGGAACTCTCTGCTCTGGAGTGTGGTGGAGGCTCCTTCTTGGGAGGTTTTTAAACAGAAGCTGGATGGCCATCTGTCGGGGGTGCTTTGAATGCAAACTTCCTGCTTCTTGGCAGAATGGGGTTGGACCGGATGGCCCACGAGGTCTCTTCCAACTTTATGATTCTATTCTAAAGAGAAAAAAGTGTCACATATGTTTGCCCTCTTCTGGTGTCACCAATTGTTTACACCTTATTAATGCCATTCGCCAGCATAGGCAAATCTGTGCTTAAGTCCGTTCAGCAGTTCACCTACCTGGGAAGCATCATCTCTTTAGACGCCAAGATTGACAAAGAGATAGATCACAGATTAGCAAAGGCATAGAGTACATTTGGAAGGCTTCACAAAAGAGTCTGGAGCAACAAGCACCTGAGGCAAAGCACCAAAACCAGTGTGTACAGAGCTATCGTACTGTCTATTCTCTTTTTTGGGTCTGAAACATGGGCCACCTATCACCAACACCTACGACTCCTCGAACACTTTCATCAGCGCTGTCTTCGCACAATCCTAAATATACACTGGACTATGTGACGAATGTTGCTGTCCTTGAGCAAGCAGGGATCACCAGCATTGAGGCCATGCTATTGAGAACACAGCTGTGCTGGGCAGGGCACGTCTCTAGGATGGAGGACCACTGCCTCCCAAAGATATTACTCTATGGTGAACTCGCCATGGGTCAGCGCAAGAGAGGCATCCCCAACAAGAGATATAAGGACTCCCTGAAACAACATCTCAGGCTCGGCCAGATTGATCACCAGCAATGGTCCACCCTGGCCTCACATCGGGAGGCATGGAGATTTCTCTATCCACAATGCTGTGGCCTCTTTCGAGAAGACACGCCGAACGGGTCTCGAAGAGAAACAACAACGCAGAAAGAACCGCAACTTGGAAACAACGTCACCCAAGGAGACTTTCTGCTGTGCTTTCTGCAACCAAACTTGCCTATCTCAGATTGGCCTTTTTAGTCATCAACGTGCTTGTAAAAAGCGTGGGATGAGTCCTTCCTAAGAATATTCGTTCGCGAAGTAATGCCGAGAGAGATTAATGCCATTTGATTTTTTTTCATCCCCTTTTTGGTGGGAAGGTAAGATAAGAAAATATAATGAACACTTAAAAAATAAATGAAGTTGCTAAACTTGATTGGGTTTCAAACTGGTGCCTATAAAGTTTTGCCTTTTTTAAATTCCTGATTTGGTCCAGCGCTTTCTCAGAACAGAGCAAGTACAGTTAAGTTGCGTGTATGGTGGGTATATGTGCATTTATGTATAGGTGTATTATTCTGCCATTCAGGGGGATCTAAGTATTTTGATGGTTAGTCACGGTGACGGCAAATAAAAATGTTCGACATCACTGGTCTTGAAAAGAGCTTCCATTGTCTTCTGGCGCTGGTGCCAAGGGGAATCTTTCTAGCAGTGCCGCGTTGCTTCCCTCAGTGTAACATGTCATGAAACATTTCTCGGTAATGACCGACACTGAATATGAGTTGACAGGACCTCTGACTGGGTAGAGTGGGTTCAATTACCCGAAATGTGGGGTTACCTGAGATTAAAAAAAGAGAGAATGGTATAGGAAAAAGACCAATTGCACTTGATTTTTGACCTCTCAACTCGCGAGCAAAGACAAAGGCTGGATTAGCGGCGCTTTCCAACTCTAGACTGTGTTTTGCTTTCCTAATTTGTTACCTGTAAGAAGCCAAATATTTCTTCAAAGAAACACAACTATAAAATGACTTCCACGTGAAACTGGAAGTATTTTTCTCTCTCTCTCGTCCCGACACGAAGTTGAGCCCAAGAGCTGTTATTCTATCTCGTAAAAATATCTGGAACATAGTGTCCTGAAATCAATACAAGATAAGTGATTGGTCTTTTAACCTCACCTTTCTTCTTCGTGTAGCGGTTACATTGCTCCGGTTCACCTGTAGCCAACCTGACGCCAGAGGGAATGAAAAGACCTGCCATCAAAAGTATCTTCTCTCTTCTTTTATTTTTTCTTTCTTGGGACAGGGAAGGGTTTTGCGCTTGTTCTGAAGTCTGCTGCCTTCCAGCTCCCAGGTCGAGTTTTAGCAAATGGCCTAATTAAACTCTCGCCGTCTGCCTTCCCTTGACTGCCTTTGCGAAGTCATTGCACTAACTGGCATTCCCAACTCTTAAAGCAGGTTGTGATGTGTATCTCTTGCCGATGATAAAATCAAATCATTTCACAACACTCAATCCCACTTCTTGAGCTAATGCCGTTAACAGTTTGGGTGTGATCCTGGACTCATCGCTGAGCCTGGAACCCCAGGTTTCGGCGGTGACCAGGGGAGCATTTGCACAGTTAAAACTTGTGCGCCAGCTGCGCCCGTACCTTGGGAAGTCTGACTTGGCCACGGTGGTCCACGCTCTGGTTACATCCTGTATAGATTACTGCAATGCTCTCTACATGGGGTTGCCTTTGAAGACTGTTCGGAAGCTGCAACTAGTCCAACGGACTGTAGCCAGGTTGATAACAGGAGCGGCATTCAGAGAGCGTACAACTCCTCTGTTGTGCCAGCTCCACTGGCTGCCAGTTTGCTACCGGGCACAATTCAAAGTGCTGGCTTTAGCCTTTAAAGCCCTAAACGGTTTGGGTCCAACTTACCTGTCCTATGAACCATCGAGATGTTTAAGATCATCTGGAGAGGCCCTGCTCTCGGTCCCGCCTTCTTCGCAGGCGTGACTGGAGGGGACGAGAGACAGTGCCTTTTCAGTGGTGGCTCCTCGTCTTTGGAACGCCCTCCCTAAAGACATCAGATTGGACCCCTCCCTCCTGACATTTCGCAAGAAAGTCAAGACCTGGCTATTTGAGCAGGCATTTGCTGATGAAATATAAGGCTTAATTAGATATATGGAATGACGACGATGCGATGGAAACTGATTTCAACATGACGCTGAGACTGCAATTGTATGTTTTTAATTGTTAATTTGTTATTATATGATTGGGGGGGGGGGTTGCCTTGTTGCTGTGTTGTATTGAGGGCAGAGACTGCCAGTGTAAACCGTCCCGAGTCGCCTTCGGGCTGAGAGGGGCGGTATAGAAACGTGACAAATAAATAAATAATGAATAACACCTTTGCACCTCTATCTCATCAGCACCATCATGCACCGGGAATGTGACGTAGCTGGCTGGGTGTCAGCTGCATAAGATTTCTACTGACCAGAAGGTCATGAGTTCGAGGCCTGCCCGGGTCGAGGTGGGCTCTCGACCTATTGTATAGCCTGTTGTCGACCTTTGCAACCCGAAAGACAGTTGCATCTGTCAAGAAGGAAATTAAGGTCCCACTTAGTGGGGAGGCTAAATTTAACTGATTTACGAGGCCATAAAAAAGGTCTACATAAAACACGGTGAGGAATGTAGGAGTGCGACAGCTCCCCCTGGTGGCCAGATGTTAAATTGCCTCTTTCTGTCTTGTGTGTTTGTGTGTCTAAATGTAATGTGTACATTGTAATCCGCCCTGAGTCCCCTGCGGGGTGAGAAGGGCGGAATATAAATGAAGTAAATAAATAAATAATCATAATTGCTTCCTGTGTTTTGTTATTTCCATTCACAAAGTGGAGAAAAGCGCAACAGGGATTGCATCCTTCATTGCGATGTATGAGTGCCCAGCAAGTTGCATTTTTCATCTTGTGCCTCCTTCAAGAACCTCAATATACTTACTTAAGCGATCCCTCGTTGATTGAGTAAGATTGCCTTCCAGGTTCGTTGTACTGGCGGTGGGTACGTAGGTGACTGTGGAGCCCTATTCTTGACCTGCTTGTTCTCTTGCAGTGAGGATATCGGTTTCCAGGTGGGGGGCAGTTCTAGTCAGGGTAGGCTTGACATGAAAACAGGAACAGGCCCAGTGCCTGTTGAGGAGCCTCGGGCAGCCTTAAGTAGACTGCCCAGGCAAAAGGGAGGGCTGGCCCTTAGAAGGGGCAAGGGAGGTGGTGCCAGCCCCCCATTGGCCAGCTGACACTGGTGGCGGGAAACTCTCCTGCCACCCTGGGGGCTTCTGGGAAGAAGTCCCCTTCCCTAAGGCCTAGATGGCGGTGAGGACACCCTGCACCGCAACGTGCTCAGCCCGGTGAGTCTGGTCGAGCCATTTCTCTCTTTTGCCCTCCATTCGTGCCTCTTCTAATTCTACAGCACTGTTGGTCACAGCTGACCTCCAGCTGGAGCGCTCTAGGGGCAGGGCTTCCCAATTCTCTGTGTCTATGCCACAGTTTTTAAGGTTGGCTTTGAACCCATCTTTAAATCTCTTTTCCTGTCCTCCAACATTCCATTTTCTGTTCTTGAATAGAGCAACTGCTTTGGGAGGCGGTGGTTAGGCTTTCGGAAGATATGGCCGGTCCAGCGGCATTGATGGCAGAGATTTGCAGGATTTTTCGGAGGCAACGCTGATGGAATCATTCCAAGAGTTGCATGTGACGTCTGTAGATAGTCCAGGTTTCGCAGGCATATAGCAAGGTTGGCAGGACAATAGCTTTAACACCTTTGCACCTCTATCTCATCAGTACCAACATAATTGCTTCCTGCGTTTTGTTATTTCCATTCACAAACTGGAGAAAAGCGCAACAGGGATTGCATTCTTCGTTTGGATTTATGAGTGCCCAGCATGTTGCATTATTCATCTTGCGCCTCCTTCAAGAACCTCGATATAGATTAGAACCTCAATATAGGATTGTTATTTGTTTATGAGACCAAATATGCAATAACTGCAGGCTGTGTTTCTTTCATATAGGAATAATAACTTCACTTCTCCTTCATTTTTCACCCCCCCCCCCTTTCCTTTGGTTATCACTTTTTAAAAATGCAAACCTTTGTCATCAACAACACTCTGATCCTTGTCAGCATATACTGATTTTAAATGTGACAGCTTAGAATTTAAATGTAATAGATATTTAAATAGTATGTCCAAAGAAGCACAGGTTGCTGAGTATAACATTTCCAAGAAGAGCTGAATCTTCATTGTATAAGTGATCTTCTTCCCTTGAAAGAACAAGCTTTGAAAAGTGGTTTTAGTTTGGCTTCCTAGTTAATGTCAGCTCCGAAATATTTTTGGTGGGCTTACACCAGTGTTTCCCAACCACTGTGCTGTGGCACACTAGTGTGCCATGAGCGATCATCAGGTGTGCCGTGGGAAATTGGCACCTCCAATACCCTTTCTTCCCCCTCCTGCCGAACACTTTTTCTTCTCCACTCGGGCTCCCTTCTTCACAGCCTCGCTCCCCTCGCTTTGCTCACGCTGCCACTTCTGTGGGAGGGGGGAAGGAGGAAGACGTGACCCATGCGGGCGCTACTGCGCAGGCTCGCCCCATGTCTTCCTCCCTCCCCTCCACAGTGCTCTCTGGATATAGGTGAACTACAACTCCAAAACTCAAGGCAGGGGCGGTCTAAGGTTATTTTATATGGTAAGCGAACATTACTTTGGTGCCCCCCTTTGTCTCCGCCCCCTCTCCCTTTGCCTCTGCCCCCTGCCTGCCCAATTGTATCACATGACGTGTTTACAGGCTTCTGTGCCTGCAGGAGCTTCTGCACATGCCCAGAAGCTCCTGCAGGCGCAGAAAACCTGCCTGTAAACATGTCACGTCAGCACTCCATCTGTATTCGGCACACAGGGGGCGGAGGCAAAGGGAGAGGTTAAGCCTCTCCTTTTGCCTCCGCCCCTGCATGCCGAATACAGATGGAGTGCTGACGTGACGTGTTTACAGGCTTCGGCTTCTGCGCCTGCAGGAGTTTCTGGGCATGCGCAGTGGCTCCGGAGCTCAACTTCAGCTCCGGAGCCACTGCGCATGCGCGAAAATCTCCGCACATGCTCAGAAGCTCCTGCAGGCCAGGCGCTGAAGCCGACGCAGCAGCAGGGAGGTTTGCTACGGCAGCGCGGTCGGTGTGGCGGCGCCCTTCCCAGAAGATGCCGCCCTTCCCAGAAGTTGGAGCCCTAAGCGGCCGCTTACTTCGCATATACGTCGGACCGCCCCTGACTCAAGGTCAATGCCCATCAAACTCTTATAGTATTTTTTCTTGGTTATGGTAGTTCTGTGTGGGAAGTTTGATTCCATTCCATCATTGGTGGAGGTCAGAATGCTCTTTGATTGTGGGTGAACTATAACTCCCAGCTGTTGAGCAAGACCTTCGTGTGTGTCTTTCTGCCATTCCTGCCAGGATATCTATGTTGTGTTCATCGAAACAGGCCCGGTTTCACACTGAGTGTATAAATACATTTAAAACATATTAACTATATGTATTACTGTGTTAGAGTGCCATTTTGTGTCATTTTGGTTGGCGGTGGGCCCCAGGATTTTGTAAATGTAAAAAATGTGCCGCGGCTCAAAAAAGGTTGGGAAACACTGGCTTACACAACTCAAGAACTGCATCCTCCGACTTCTGATATTTAGATTGTTAAGTGACAATAACATGTGCAAATGTACGTGAATGTATGTTTGTTTGCTGTGTGCATGGGTCAGTCTACATCAGTGTTTCTCAATCTTTCTAATGCCGCAACCCCTTAATACAGTTCCTCATGTTGTGGTGACCCCCAATCATAAAATTATTTTCGTTGCTACTTCATAACTGTCATTTTGCTACTGTTATGAATCGTCATGTAAATATCCGATATGCAGGATGTATTTTCATTCAGTGGACCAAATTTGGCACAAATATTTTATTTATTTATTTATTTACATCATTTATATTCCGCCCTTCTCACCCCGCAGGGCACTCAGGGTGGATCACAATGCACATATACAGGCAAATGTTCAATGCCATAGACATACAACATATATAGACAGACAACGAGCTACACAATTGGTTGAGAGCTCACCCTGACCCGGGCTGGCCTCGAACTCATGACTTTCTGGTCAGTAGAGATATTATGCAGCTGACTATCGGGTATATGCGCCACATTCCCATATACCCGATATGCCCAAATTCAAATACTGATGGAGTTGGGGAGTGGATTGATTTTGTCATTTGGGAGTTGTAGTGGCTGGGATTTATAGGTCACCTACAACCAAAGAGCATTCTGAACTCCACCAATGATGGAATTGAACCAAACGTGGCACACAGAACTCCCATGACCAATAGAAAATACTGGAAGAGTTTGGTGGGCATTGACCTTGTGTTTTGGAGTTGTAGTTCACCCACACCTGGGATCACTGTGGATGCAAACAATGATAGATCAGGACCAGAATTAGCACAAATCCTCAATATGCCCAATTTGAACACTGCTGGAGTTTAGGGAAAACAGACCTTGACATTTGAGAGTTGTAGTTGCTGGGATTTATAGTTCACCTACAATCAAAGAGCATTCTGAACCCCACCAATGATTGAATTGGACCAAACTTCCCATGCAAACCCCCCATGTCTTGAAGGGAGTCACTGGTGCCCTTGCACGCTCTCCCTCACTCGCACATGCTCACAACGCTGCCATGCGCCAAGCATGCCTGCTCTTCCCTCCCCACTTGAAGTCTCAGAAACAGCCCTCTCCTTGGCTGAGAGACCAGCTGAGAGGCCTGCCAATCACAGCGGAGGAGGGCTTTTGATGAGAGGATTTGCCATCTATTTCCAAAAAGGAAGAGAAGGACATGTGGAGAGATCTTCAAACTTCTCTGCAAAAGGGGTTCCTAAGACCATCAGAAATATATGTTTTCAGTTGGTCTTTGGCAACCCCTTGAAATCCCCTCGTGAGTCCCTCAGGGGTCCTGATCCCAGGTTGAGAAACACTGGTCTACACAATCTATAGGGTCATCTTATAGGAGATGTTTTTTCTTGACTTGTTTCTAGCTTTTTCCTCTCTACCTCCTCCTCCTCCTCCACCCTCCAAAAAGTAAAATGTTTACATTGCAAGCAATGAAAAGGGAAGATGTTATTTAAAATAACCATACTTTCATTATATTAGAGTCAGGTCCAATCCCCAAATCTGTATTTGCAATGAAAGAATCTATTCAAGATGCTGAAACCAAGGCTTTAAATAAAACAGAGTGAGAAACCAAAAATAAATAAATACATTTCCAGTGGAAGAAAGAGTACTATATAATTTGTGTAATAGAAGTGTTTAGATGTGACTTGAGCAAGGGTGGACATACAGTCTCCATGCATGTAAAGAAAGAGGTTTTTGGCCATGCCATATTACCAAAGGCTCTTTTTTTTTTGAGAAGTGAAGCAGCCTTGGCATCTTACTATGAAAACTACTCATTGCAAGATTTGTGCAAGTTTGTGCTGTAATAATAATAATAATAATAATAATAATAATAATCTTTATTTATACCCCGCCACCATCTCCCCAAACGGGACTCGGGGAGACTAACATGAGGCCAAGCCCTTCTAAAATACAATCCTCGGCATTACTTCGCGAATGAAGATTCTTAGGAAGGACTCATCCCACAGTTTTTACAAGCGCGTTGATGACTAAAAAGGCCAATCTGAGATAGGCAGGTTCGGTTGCAGAAAGCACAGCAGAAAGTCTCCTTGGGTCAGGGGTGCTCACACTTTTTCAGCATGCGAGCTACTTATAAAACAACCAAGTTAAAATGATCTACCTACCCACTACACAGAGAGCCATAAAAGTAACATGTTTGGAAATTTATTTCAGTGCGAGCCATATAATATATTTTAAGTCTGAATTCAACTAAATGTGAGTATAATAAGCCCCTGAATTTATTCATAATAATAATGATGATAATAATATTCATTCAGCCTCTGCTACTACTAATAATAATAGTAACAACAACAACAACAACAGGTTCCTAGAGTAGAAGGAGACCTCCAAGGGCCATCCAGTCCAACCTCCTTCTGCCATAAGGGAAAAACACAATCAAAGCATTCCTCACAGATGGCCATTCAGCCTCTGATAATAATAACAATGGGTTCCTAGAATAGGAGGAGACCTCCAAGGGCCATCCAGTCCAACCTCCTTCTGCCATAAGGGAAAAACACAATCAAAGCATTCCTCACAGATGGCCATTCAACCTCCTTCTGCCTCTGATGGCCATTCAGCCTCTGATAATAACAATGGGTTCCTAGAATAGGAGGAGACCTCCAAGGGCCATCCAGTCCAACCTCCTTCTGCCATAAGGGAAAAACACAATCAAAGCATTCCTCACAGATGGCCATTCAGCCTCTGATAATAATAACAATGGGTTCCTAGAATAGGAGGAGACCTCCAAGGGCCATCCAGTCCAACCTCCTTCTGCCATAAGGGAAAAACACAATCAAAGCATTCCTCACAGATGGCCATTCAGCCTCTGATAATAATAACAATGGGTTCCTAGAATAGGAGGAGACCTCCAAGGGCCATCCAGTCCAACCTCCTTCTGCCATAAGGGAAAAACACAATCAAAGCATTCCTCACAGATGGCCATTCAGCCTCTGATAATAATAACAATGGGTTCCTAGAATAGGAGGAGACCTCCAAGGGCCATCCAGTCCAACCTCCTTCTGCCATAAGGGAAAAACACAATCAAAGCATTCCTCACAGATGGCCATTCAGCCTCTGATAATAATAACAATGGGTTCCTAGAATAGGAGGAGACCTCCAAGGGCCATCCAGTCCAACCTCCTTCTGCCATAAGGGAAAAACACAATCAAAGCATTCCTCACAGATGGCCATTCAGCCTCTGATAATAATAACAATGGGTTCCTAGAATAGGAGACCTCCAGGGCCATCCAGAACCTCCATAAGGGCCATCCAGTCTGATAATAAACCTCCTTCTGCCATAAGGGAAAAACACAATCAAAGCATTCCTCACAGATGGCCATTCAGCCTCTGATAATAATAACAATGGGTTCCTAGAATAGGAGGAGACCTCCAAGGGCCATCCAGTCCAACCTCCTTCTGCCATAAGGGAAAAACACAATCAAAGCATTCCTCACAGATGGCCATTCAGCCTCTGATAATAATAACAATGGGTTCCTAGAATAGGAGGAGACCTCCAAGGGCCATCCAGTCCAACCTCCTTCTGCCATAAGGGAAAAACACAATCAAAGCATTCCTCACAGATGGCCATTCAGCCTCTGATAATAATAACAATGGGTTCCTAGAATAGGAGGAGACCTCCAAGGGCCATCCAGTCCAACCTCCTTCTGCCATAAGGGAAAAACACAATCAAAGCATTCCTCACAGATGGCCATTCAGCCTCTGATAATAATAACAATGGGTTCCTAGAATAGGAGGAGACCTCCAAGGGCCATCCAGTCCAACCTCCTTCTGCCATAAGGGAAAAACACAATCAAAGCATTCCTCACAGATGGCCATTCAGCCTCTGATAATAATAACAATGGGTTCCTAGAATAGGAGGAGACCTCCAAGGGCCATCCAGTCCAACCTCCTTCTGCCATAAGGGAAAAACACAATCAAAGCATTCCTCACAGATGGCCATTCAGCCTCTGATAATAATAACAATGGGTTCCTAGAATAGGAGGAGACCTCCAAGGGCCATCCAGTCCAACCTCCTTCTGCCATAAGGGAAAAACACAATCAAAGCATTCCTCACAGATGGCCATTCAGCCTCTGATAATAATAACAATGGGTTCCTAGAATAGGAGGAGACCTCCAAGGGCCATCCAGTCCAACCTCCTTCTGCCATAAGGGAAAAACACAATCAAAGCATTCCTCACAGATGGCCATTCAGCCTCTGATAATAATAACAATGGGTTCCTAGAATAGGAGGAGACCTCCAAGGGCCATCCAGTCCAACCTCCTTCTGCCATAAGGGAAAAACACAATCAAAGCATTCCTCACAGATGGCCATTCAGCCTCTGATAATAATAACAATGGGTTCCTAGAATAGGAGGAGACCTCCAAGGGCCATCCAGTCCAACCTCCTTCTGCCATAAGGGAAAAACACAATCAAAGCATTCCTCACAGATGGCCATTCAGCCTCTGATAATAATAACAATGGGTTCCTAGAATAGGAGGAGACCTCCAAGGGCCATCCAGTCCAACCTCCTTCTGCCATAAGGGAAAAACACAATCAAAGCATTCCTCACAGATGGCCATTCAGCCTCTGATAATAATAACAATGGGTTCCTAGAATAGGAGGAGACCTCCAAGGGCCATCCAGTCCAACCTCCTTCTGCCATAAGGGAAAAACACAATCAAAGCATTCCTCACAGATGGCCATTCAGCCTCTGATAATAATAACAATGGGTTCCTAGAATAGGAGGAGACCTCCAAGGGCCATCCAGTCCAACTTCCTTCTGCACCAGGGCGGTGTCGGGAGCCTGCAGGGTGGGACTGATCCTTCCTCCCGCCCTGCCTGGGATCTACCAGGATGCCCTACGCGATCTACCAGTAGATCGCGATCTACCTAATGAGCACCCCTGCCTTGGGTGATATTGTTTCCAAGTTGCAGTTCTTTCTGCGTTGTCGTTTCTCTTCGAGACCCGTTCGGCGTGTCTTCTCGAAAGAGGCCACAGCATTGTGGATAGTGCGTCTCCATGCCTCCCCATGTGAGGCCAGGGTGGACCATTGCTGGTGATCAATCTGGCCGAGCCTGAGATGTTGTTTCAGGCAGTCCTCATATCTCTTTTTGGGGGTGCCTCTCTTGCGCTGACCCGTGGCAAGTTCACCATAGAGTAGTAAAATACAATACAACACAGTAAAATACAAAATACACAACAAAATACATCAGAAATAATATTAAAAGAAAAAAATATACACTTACAATAACAAATGAAATGATACAGAAAATTCACACACAGGAACCAAATAGGATGGACAGGTCAAATGGACATGATAAAATGATAAAAACACTGGGTGATATAGGAGTAGAAGATAGCAAATGCGGGGGCCCAAGAAAATAAAGAAGTGGGGACAGACTTTCATTTTATTGCTAAACTGGCAACCGTTTGTGTCACCATCTGCTATTCTATTTTAACGTTCAATATCATTGTTTTAATCTCGTATTTTATTGTGTATTTTAGTGTCATGTAGTGTTTTATTCTGTTTTATGCTGTGATTTTGCTGTTGTGAGTTGCCCCGAGCCGCACGGGAGTGGCGACTGATAAGTCCAAATAAATAAATAAATAAATAAATAAATAAATAAATAAATTTTATGATGGGAGGAAAGTGCTACCTAAATGCTACCTAAATGCCTCAAGGGCAGCCTCGGCCTCCAATTGAAGGATCTCCAGGAGCAGAGTACAAGATGGCACTTGATTTTACTTTGGCGAAAGGCTTTTAAAATGTATTTATGATATTTGATGTTTTTATTGTAAATTATGATGTTTTTAAATTTTGAATGTTAGCATTGAATATCTGCTGTTTGCCGGTCTGAGTCCCTCTTCGGAGGTGAGAAGGCCGGGATATAAAAGTTTTAAATAAACAAATCATCAAAAACCACTGGATGAAATGCTAAGATGGCACTTCTTGCCCATTTCTTCTGCTTTAATGCCATTCTTGCCCTTAAAATGACTATGGAAACTCCCAAATAATCTCCATAGAGGGCATCTGGGGCTATTCTTTGAACTCTGGGGAATCCTGTCATTCCAACATTGCATGAAGCCCACACACATTTGGTCTGAATATGGGAATGTGGGGCAGCTGGCTGGGTGTCAGCTGCATAAGATCTCTACTGACCAGAAGGTCATGAGTTCGAGGCTTGCCCGGGTCGAGGTGGGCTCTCAACCTATTGTGTAGCCTGTTGTCGACCTTTGCAACCCGAAAGACAGTTGCATCTGTCATGTAGGAAATTAAGGTAGCACTTAGTGGGGAGGCTAAATTTAACTGATTTACGAGGCCATAAAAAGATCTCCAGGAAACACGCTGAGGAATGAAGGAGTGCGACAGCTCCCCTTGGTGGCCAGATGTTAAATTGCCTCTGTCTGTCTTGTGTGTTTGTGTGTCTAAATGTAATGTGTACATAGTAATCCGCCCTGAGTCCCCTGCGGGGTGAGAAGGGCGAAATAGAAATAAAGTAAATAAATCATAAATAATAATATACCTAAAATGATCTGACCAGATAGAAGGCAGCTTTATATATATATATATATATATATATATATATATATATATATATATATATATATATGAGAAAGCTGCCTTCTATCAGGTCAGATCATTTTAGATATATATATATATACACACAGTATGTTTGGCTTCCATCAAAGAGAAAGAAAAAAGACTTCAACAAGAACCATCATTCATGGTATTCAAGCCTTATAACCTGGCAGGGGGGAAATGTGTTGCAACAATTTTTCTAATGCTGAAATACCACGTCGCCAAATGTTCCTGTCAGAGAGCTGGTTTAATTACTTTGGCACCCGCACCACTTATAATCACCTGTCATTAGCAACAACGCTTGCATCTGTTTACACGTCTGTCAGAGACGATGGCCCAGCTGAAGACGAGGGATGTAAAACAACACTTGCGAGGACACAGCCCCAGATGTGCAAAGGTCGCCTTAAGGTTATCCATCCTCAACATGGAATATGAAGAACTTCCAAGGAGTCAAAGCATAGAGGCGATGTTTTGTCTGACATCCGTCAATATCAGCAAAGAAACCTATTCTTATATTCAAACTTACTACTTACGTAATTATTTAAAATTAGCCGTCACCTGCCATGCATTGCTGTGGCCCAGTCTGTGTATATGTGTTTGTGTGTATATATTTATTATTATTTATTTATTATTTCACATTTGTCTGTCGCCCCCCCCCCCCAACGGCTCGGGGCGACTTACAACAGTTCGTAAAATACAATTGTCAGATAACTCATAATAACTCACAGTAATACCATTAAGATGGAATTACAATTAGAACAGTTGAAACAACAAATGGAGTCGCAGTGGGCTGGCAGCTAGGCGGTGCGAGCTAAAGTTTAGCTAACTCCAAAGGCTTGTTGGAACAGCAATGTCTTAACTGCTCTCCTGAACGGGAGGAGGCCCTAGGTGGCACGGATGCCGGCGGGCAGTGCGTTCCACATGGTAGGGGCTGCAACAGAGAAAGCCCGGCGGCGGGTTGCGGACAGATGGTAGGTCCTCACATTTGGGATGACCAGGAGGTTTAGCTCTTCGGAGCGCAGTGATCTGGTGGGATGGTATGGGACAAGGCGGTCCCGCATATGTGTGTGTGTTTGTGTGTGTGTGTATATATATATGTATATTTGTGTATATTTGTGTGTTTGTGCATATATATATATACACACTGACACATATCTGTATATATGTGTATATTTGTGCATGTGTGTGTGTGTTTTTTGCATGCGTTGTAATGTATTATTTATTTTTTGGCTTTTAAAGTCTCTTTTGCTGTGTTTTCAGTGCTTTTATGAGTGATGGTCATCTGTTGGCCTGAGAGGTGTATTGTGTCCAAATTTGGTGTCAATTCATCCAGTGGTTTTTGATTATTTATTTATTTAAAACTTTTATATCCCGGCCTTCTCACCTCCGAAGAGGGACTCAGACCGGCAAACAGCAGGTATTCAATGCTAACATTCAAAATTTAAAAACATCATAATTTACAATAAAAATATCAAATATCATAAATACATTTTAAAAGCCTTTCGCCAAAGTAAAATCAAGTCCAACTCAATCGATATATTCGGTCTGTATCAAGTGGTTAACGACTTTAGTCGCTTTGCGATCTCCTCCTTCATTCTGTGAAGGCCTCATTGCACAGCCACGTTTTCACCCGCTTCAGGAGGGAGGGGGCGGATCTAATTTCATTTAGGAGGGAATTCCACAGCCACCACAGAAAAGGCCCTGTCCCTCGTCCACCAGACGCGCCTGCGAAAGTGGTGGGACCGAGAGCAGGGCCTCTCCAGACGATCTTAACACTCTTGACGGTTCATAGGGGAGAATACGTTCGGACAGGTAAACAGGGCTGGAACCGTATAGGGTTTTTGAGTTATGTTAATCCCACAAACGACCATCAACTGCAGAACATGATACATGACAGCTGCCCTGGAGACTGGGACATGAGTTGGGATTCCACCTGAACATTAGGAAGAACTTCCTGACTGTGAGAGTGAGCTGTTCAGCAGTGGAACTCTCTGCTCTGGAGTGTGGTGGAGGCTCTTTCTTTGGAGGCTTTTAAACAGAGGCTGGATGGGTGTTTTGAATGCAATTTTCCTTCTTCTTGGTAGGGGGTTGGACTGGATGGCCCATGAGGTCTCTTCCAACTCTATGATTCTATGTCCTGTGATCAACATGGAGGCAAAGTGACTATCATGGTTGACCATGATAGTCAATGACCATTCTCATTGGTCTTACTTACATCCCATACTAAGATTTTTGGAGCTCTTTATACAGTGGGAAACATGATCTAACACAGACAAAAGAAGCTTGACACTCTGGTTAATCCTCACCGTTCTTTCCAGCACAGTTCCCACCATGAAATGCCTAAGGAGATACATCTCTGGGTTTCATTCGGAGGGATTATGTGTCATTATCAAGGGCCAACATGTTTGCACCCTCACAGTCAGCCTAAGCTCCCTGCGACTTGCTTTGAATTTGTCTAGAGCTGTGGTTGTTCTCGGAGTTAAGGATAAATCGCCTTCTTAATCGGTTGCGATATTTCCTCTAAGCTGCCTCTTTATTTGGGTAAATTAACCGCTCCCTGGGAATCCCCTAATGATGGGCCCGGACCTTCAAGGAGGGGAGACGCTGGCTCACCGACATGAAAGCCCGCGTTCGAGATACGTCTGTAATAGTTAAAAGAACATGTGGCAACATTTGATGCTAAATTTGAAATGCATTTTCTGCCCCTGCTACACACCTGAAACCGAGCCAAGATATCTCTTTGCTTTGCATTATAGTGAAATCCAAACTCGTCTGGATGACTATAAATGGTTACTGTTTGCCTTGGCTCCTACCTGTATCAGATTCAGACGAAGGAATCTTAGCAAAGAAATTACATGGGATAAAATGGATATTTCTAAATTACAAGGCTGCCATTCCAGGGGCTCGGGATATCGGTTTTCTGTTTCATCTAATCCCGCTGGAGAGAAAATTGTGTGGATCTGACAACAAAGGATCGAAAAGCATTTGCTTTCACGGGCCAAATGCTTCTTGTTTTGATTATATTGGAGATTCAGAAACAAAATAAAGATTAAGATCAGTTACAGCTTGCTAACAAATCAAATGGTTGTAGGCTGGAAACGGTGGAAAACTTGGGGAAATCCTAGGCACTGTGGCTTTTTATTTCTCATAAGCCAAATGGTAAATTATAAGGGAATTCAATTCCTCACTCATTCCACAACATGGGACAATTAGACCTGCATCCCAACTGTATCACCATTGAACATTTCCATGCCTCTGTCTGCAGCTACGAATGCTATATAGAGCAGAAGACAGAACCATTCTTAGTACTTCCATAGTATCCACTAAGGTTTGGCCCAAGAGATACTAAAATCCATGGATAATAAATATAAATATATAAACTTTATTTATACCCCGCAACCATCTCCCCAACGGGGACTCGGGGCGGCTTACATGAGGCCAAGCCCAACAGTGCATTAACCATAAAATAATTCAAAACGAAACACAAAAGCTACACAATAAAGTAAATAAAGTGGATGCTAAAGTCCTATCATATCTCTCGGCATTACTTCGCGAACAAAGATTCTTAGGAAGGACTCATCCCACACTTTTTACAAGCGCATTGATGACTAAAAAGGCCAATCTGAGATAGGCAAGTCCGGTTGCAGAAAGCACAGCAGAAAGTCTCCTTGGGTGATGTTGTTTCCAAGTTGCGGTTCTTTCTGCGTTGTTGTTTCTCTTCGGGACCCATTCGGCGTTACTTCTCAAAAGAGGCCGCATCTCCATGCCTCCCGATGTGCGTCTCCATGCCTCCCGATGTGAGGCCAGGGTGGACCATTGTTGGTGATCAATCTGGCCGAGCCTGAAATGTTGTTTCAGGGAGTCCTTATATCTCTTTTTTGGGGCGCCTCTCTTGCGCTGACCCATGGCGAGTTCACCATAGAGTAGTATCTTTGGGAGGCGGTGGTCCCCCATCCTAGAGATGTGCCCTGCCCAGCGCAGCTGTGTTCATATACAAGCTATACAAATAAAAATGTAATGTTCATTTGTGGGATTAACATAACCCAAAAACCACTGGACGAATTGACACAAAATTTGGAGACAATACACCTATCAGGCCAACGAGTGATCATCACGCATAAAAACACCGAAAAACACAGAAGAAATTTAAAAAGCCAAAAATAATAATTAAAAATACATTACAACGCATGTACAAAAACACACATATGCAAATAGACACAAATATATACACACACACACATAAACACATATATACACACACAAAACACATATTGGGCCACAGCAACGTATGGCGGGAATGGCTAGTCTATATAAATAAAAATGTAATGTTTGTTTGTGGGATTAACATAACTCAAAAACTACTGGAAGAATTGTCACCAAATTTGGACACAATACACATATAAGGCCAATGAGTGACCATCACTCAAAAATTGATTTTGTCATTTAGGAATTGTAGTTGCTGGGATGTATAGTTAACCTACAATCAAAGAGCGTTCTAAACTCCCCCAATGATGGAATTGGGCCAAACATCCCGCACAGAATCCCCTTGACCAATAGAAAACACTAGAAGGGTTTGGTGGGCATTGACCTTGAGTTTGGGAGTTGCAGTTCACCTACATCCAGAGAGCACTGTGCACTAAAATAATGATAGGTCTGGACCAAACTTGGCACAAATATTCCATATGCCCAAATATGAACACAGATGGAGTTTGGGGAAAATAGACCTTGACATTTGGGAGTTGCAGTTACTGGGATGTATAGATCACCTACAATCAAAGAGCATTCCGAACCCCACCAACGACAGAATTGGGGCAAACTTCCCAAACAGAACCCCCATGACCAACCAAAAATACTTAAGGCCACCCAGTCCAACTCCCTTCACCAGGGATAGAAAACGTAATCAAAGCCCTCCTGACAAAGAGTCATCCAGCCATAGATAGAGATAGATATGGCATCATAGATTTGAAAGGGACCCCTAAAGAAGGACAATTATATGTTGCATGTTCCAGAGTAGGCAAACCACGCAATCTCCACATAAACACTGACAAAGAAACAAGAAATACACAAGCATAAAGAAATTACATATATTAGAAACCAACACTTTCTCATTATTTTATTTTCCTGATCACCAAACTGGACCACAGCAATGCCTGGCAGGGGACGGCTAGTACACACATAAACATAAATGGGGAAAACCTAAAAATGGTGCCCTGCCCCTTGTATCAAATCACAAAATCAAGGGTAGCATTTTTAATGGTTAAACCCATTTTGTTACACCATTGTATGGATTTTGGTATAGCTAAGTGGTCCTAGGGCCAAACCCCAGAAGATACCAAGGAACTTTTCCAATGTGATTCTATGTTCAGCTTCCAGTGGATGTGGACTACAGAGCAGGCACGGGCAAACTTTTTAACTTGGGGCCGCATGGTGGGTCGGAGTGGGGTGGGCCGGCTGAGAGGGAGGGAGGGGAGTCCCTTCGGGGAGATGGTGGTGGGGTATAACTAAAGTTTGTTATTTTCCTCCCCTTCCTCTTCTCTTTTGGAGGCAGAAAGTGAAGGTAAGACAGGAAATGTTTGGATCAAAAAGGGTTGGCTTTGGTCAGTATGAGATGGTGGACGGGAAAGAAAAATATTTATCATATTATAATAATATAATATAATAATAAACTTTATTTATAAGCCGCTTCCCTCTCCCCAAAGGGGACTCGGAGCGGCTTACATGGGGCCATGCCCAAACCACAAATCACAAAATATCGGACATCAAAAAACAATAAACACAATAAAAACAGTTATTATACAACATACACACCATAACATAAAATCTGTATTGATATTAATGTCAAAATACAGTACATAAAAGCAAATGGAAACAATCATGACTTAATGTAACATTTCTGGATTTTAATGTAATTTTTATTTAAAGTATTTATTTAATATTTGTATTGGTTCCTTGAGGATTCTGGTTGCTAAAGTTCTAGTTAATGGAGAGTCTACTGTACATTTAGCCTGTTGTTATTTGAAGCATGCAATGAAAACTATTACAATAAATAAATAAATGAGCAGCCACGAAAGGGAAGTCTGGCAAATTAAAACTGGAGGGGGAAAAAACAAACTTGAATGGCAATTTTTGGAGCATTCCCCAGAAGAAGACCACAACGGCAAGGTCCTTATTGTTCAAAATTAGCCATATATTACAGTAATGTTACCCTGTCTTTCCCATCGTGGGGAATTATGAGGGCCTCATGTTAGGACCTCAGTGTCCTGCCATAGTTAATTATCCATAGATAATGGTTTTCAGCAGTAGCTGCTACAAGATCGCCAGCATCGCGATGGAGGGCTTATTAAATGCGGGGAGACTCAGGTGCAGCACACCTATGCACTTTTCCCTGCCGAAGGAAAACAGCTGTGTTTTCTTTGCTGTACAATACATCACACGCAGCATCTCGTTTATTATAGAGGAAGCTAATGATGCAAGGGGAAACTTGTACGTTGTGTGTCCACCCCACCCGGCACCCGGATGCGGTGATATATTTGCTGTAGATACGTTCACTTAGCTTCCATAAGCAATTTATCTCTCCCAGCACCAAATGTATCTTTTCCCTAAAACGCTTTGACTGCAGGGTTCATTATTTTAATCACAGCTCATTTAAATCATCCCGTGCCTTTTCTGGTTCTCCTAAAAAGTGTCTTAATTAAGATGGTAAACAATATCACAGTGGAATAAGGGAGGATTGGTTTTCTGATTGCGTTTCCTAATATTTCTAAGTCCCATCGAGTGTATGGCATCAGTGCCAATCCAACACCAAATGTCATCCAAGTAATGGAGCGTCTGTATACATGCTTTCTTTGTTTACCTGATACATATTTGATTTTACAATCAGCCCTCCATATTTTCTGGGGTTACGAACACAGGAGCATCATGAAAGTGAGACTAAAGAAATTACTTTTTTTAAAATCAAAGAATTTCTAGATCTTCCAACATGACTCTATAGCAGGTATGGGCAAACCCAGGCCCAGGGGCTGGATGCGGCCCCTTGGGCTATTTTCTCAGGCCCTCCTCTTTCTCACCATTCAATCCTTCCTTCCTTCTCTCTTCCTCCTTCCCTCCCTTCCTCCCTCCCTTCCCTCCCTCTTTTTCCCTCCCTCCTTCCTTCAACCCATTCGCAGTGGTCGCGCCAATGCTATGGAACTCGTTGCCTGGAGAGACGCGCGCCCTGCGGGACTTGATGACATTTCGTAAGGCTGTTAAGACCTGGCTGTTTAGATAGGCATTCGGCTCTGACCGGTGCCCGCCATAACCTGCCACCCGCCGTATCACTGCCGCTACGTCACTACTGTCCTGTTACAGTTTTACTGGGGGGTGGGGGGTGGAATTGGTTTTAAAGCTGTTTTAATGTTGTTATGTGTTTTATTGGTATTTTATTGTTGTAAACCGCTCTGAGTGAGCAGTCTACCAAGCTGAAATAAATAATAATAATAATAACCCTTTTGTCCTTCCTTCGCGCCCACCTTCCATCTCTCTTTCTCCTTACTTCTTTCATTCCTTCCTTTCTTCTTTCCTCCCTCCCTTTCTTCTCTTTTTCCTTCCTCCATTCCTCCTGGGGGATGTTTAGCTGGGAGAAGAGAAGGTAGAGAGAGACTCTCCCATTGAGGAGGGGGTGGACAACTGACTTTCTTCTGCTCTAGAGGGCCGGGAGTTAGGACAGCGGTTAAAACAGCAGCTGTAGCTGCAAGCTGTAAGCTGTAAGATCCGAACGTGGCAAGTTCAAATCCCGGGCTGACTTGGGTAAGTCACCTGTAAGCCCTGCCCCTGTTGACCTAAGCAGTCGAAAGCAGCTACCTGCAAGTAGAAAATTTAGGTACCGCATAAGCAGGGGAGGTATCTTAAAGGACTTTTTAACTTCAATAAATATTGAAGACGAGTACCGGAAGAGGATTTGGCTGGCTGGCTGGCAGGCTCTCGACAAAAAGGAGGAGGAGGTAGCAAGGAGGATGGAACAACAGTGCCCTCTGTGACGAAATCGAGCAGCAGCACCCAGTGACGAATATAGCAACTGCACTTGGTTGGAAGCGAGGAAGAACAAGGCTCAATCCAGAAGATCCTCCTGCTATATGTTGTTGTTTGTCTTGTACATCAAAAACGGCAGGGATTGTCTGCTGTATGTGTTCTGTGATCTGCACTGAGTCCCCTTCGGGGTGAGAAGTGCGGAATATAAATAAAGTGTATTATTATTAGAGACCAGGGCACAAGAAGGGAGCAATGGGTTCAAATGGCAGGGAAAGAGATTTGACTGAAAAGATTAGGAAGAACTTCCTGAGAGTAAGAGCTGTTGGAGAGTGGCCTAGGCTGCCTTGGAGTGTGGTGGAGTCTACTTCTCTGGAGGCTTTTCCACAGAAGCTATCTTCTCTGTTTCAACCTTCATTCTCAATTTCTGTGGTATGTAGTTTTACCTTTGCATTTTAACAATGATATTTCTAATTATGTTTAACTTTTAGCTTAATCAAGTTTCAATGTACGTTCACTATTACAGGAGTTTTAGCACAGTGATTAATATCTACTTGTGTATTTTCCTGTTTTTGTCTTTTACTGTTGATATGGTCAGTGGAGTAATCAATAAAATTTACTATACACAGAAGCTATCTATCAGGAGTGCTTTGGTTGTGCCTTACTGCATGGCAGGGGGTAAGCCTGGATGGCCCTTGGGAGTCTCTTCCAGCTCTAGAATTCTAGGTTTCTATATCAGGAGTAGGCAATATGGGGTCTAATAGATATGAAATTTCTGGTTGCTTGAGAGTTACTATTTTTTATATGAGGGTTATCTAGAACGTAAGGTTACAAGGCACAAAGTTCTTGTGGGGAATTTTCGCGGGAGAAGTTGATATCACTTCCGTGTAGCGGGAAATATTTATTTATTTACTTCATTTATATTCCGCTCTTCTCACCCTGAAGGGGACTCAGAGTAGATTACAGTACATATACATTGCAGAAAATCCCTGCAGTTTTTAACATATATACTGTACATATATTGACAAACATATACGAACAAAGACGTACAAAGAGGCAATTTTTCTGGTAAACTTGTGACAAACTTCTGGCCACCAGGGGGAGCTCACACACTCCTCTTCTCTCTCAGCGTTTTTCCAGCTTCCCTTGTTGTTCTTCCGCATTCCCTTTTCAGCGATTCCTGGAGTTCTTAATGGGCTCATAAATCAGTCAAAATTTGCCTCCCCACTTAATGTGGTACCTTTATCTCCTACTTGACAATGAACTGTCTTACGGGCTGCAAAGGTCGACAGCAGGCTACACTTAAGGTCAGGCACCCACCCTGACCCGGACAGACCTCAAACTCATGACCTACAGGTCAAAGAGATCTTATGCAGCTGACACTTAGCCAGCTGCGCCACTTCCCGGTGCAATGGGAAACCAGGGGAAGCAAACGAGCAGTGCTAGTCGTTAGTAGCTCATCGACTGGCATTGTGGTGACGGTTAGAGATGAGCATCCTCATTCCGCTTCCCTTCTGTCTGTCACCTTGATGACAATGTTTTAAGCCACCCCTCTCAAAGCCCTGATCTCGCACCCAGTGGCCATCATCTGTTCACTCAATTGAAGGAACACCTGGGTGGAAAGCACTTTTCTGATGGCAACGAGGTGAAAATTAAAGTGACGAACTGGCTCAAAAAGGCGACGGGAGACTTCTATGACACAGGCATAAAAACTTGTCCCACATATGACAAAATTTATTGAACTGAATGATGATTATGTGGAAAAATAATAAAATACCTATGCTATAATCCATGTAAGTTTTTTTTTTTTCAAATCTTGTAATCTTACTTTCTGGATAACCCACATAGTAACTCTCAAGCAACCAGAAACTTCATTTATCTGGCATTTACCAATCCCCATGGATACCAGTTAACCAGTTACAAACATACAATAGCCTCTTAGTTAACTGGTATCTGTAAAAGAAATACATTCAATGCAAAATGATTCAATTACGGCGACTTTTCCATAATTGTTTTACTTAATCAAACATTTTTAAAATCCTCTACAAAGTTAATTGTTCAATTTCTCATAATTCACATTGAATTCTCCTTGGTAAGGCTCCAAGTGGAGTGTAAGATGAAATAAGAAGAAGGTATAGCAACTTGCAGCCTTATTATTCCCCAAGCGTTATGAAGATATAGCACAGCTCAGGAAATTGATTATCTGCCTGCCTGCCTTCTTTTAATTTTGATAATGTTTGTTAATTTAATTATATATACCATGTCCCAAATTCTTAACAACCCATCTGCTTACTTTTCCCCCCATTCATGCCTCTCTGGGCTTGCCTTGGATTATTGGTAACATCTGAAAAGAAAAGAAACCCAAAAGGAAATCACCGATCTATCAAATTAGGTGAGGGGGAAAAACGATGTGCCTTTTGATACGCTCTTGAACTGATTCCATACTTTGCAATGATACTTTGGTTTCTTAAAAGTATATTTGCATAGATAATTGAAGAGATCGGGCCCAAGAAGACAGTCCCATCTCCTCTCCTGTGTTATGCTAATAATATAACATAATATAATATATTGTATATATAGTGTTTATAATATAATGTAATGCAGTATAATACTACTAATAACAATAATATATTATATTTATATATTTTATATTAAATATTTATTAATATAAAATATTAATTTATTAATATAAAATATTTATTGATTTATTATTTACGGCATTTATATGCCGCCCTTCTCACCCCAAAGGGACTCAGAGCGGCTTACAAGATGTATGTATATATATATATATATATATATATATATATATATATATATACACACACACACACACACACAATATATTATTAGCATAGCACAATATCAGTATTATATATTACTATAGTGTACTATACAATTATACTGTAATATTACTAATAATATTACAGTATAATTGTATAGTACACTATAGTAATATATAATACTGATATTGTGCTATGCTAATAATATATTTTGTGTGTGTGTGTGTGTATATATATATATATATATATATATATATTGTAAGCTGCTCTGAGTCCCTTTGGGGTGAGAAGGGCGGCATATATATGCCGTAAATAATAAATAAATAAATAAATATTTTTAATCACTATAATATAAATTTGCCTTGTTTACAAAGAGGTGAGGCGTCGCTATCAATTCCAAAATTCATTTTTTTCCCTCCACATCAGAAACAATAACTATCATTTCATATTGCTAGATCATGACTTTGTAACCCACTTTTGGCTTCTCAAAGCTCTTAGTGATTTTTTTTTTCCGGAGGAGGAGGAAAAAGAAGAGGGAAGAAAACTAATAAAAGGGGGAAATGTTTTAATTACTCAATAATAAAAAATGCCTTTCTGAGACAAAAGCTTGAGGATGCTTATTAAGGGGACTGCCTATGGTGTTGGGCTTTGCGCGACTTCATAATTAAAATTGCACCTGAGCAGAGCCATCTGTGAGTGCGGATGAAGTTTCCTACATGGCACAAAAGCCTTTTTTAAAAAATTCTACAAAGAAATGAAATTTTCTGTACTACATTCACAGGACATTTCAAAAACAAATAGAAGATAATTTACACAAATTATAAACATTTTTTTAAAGCATGTTGCAAACAACAACAAAGATTGTCCCTTCCAACTCGAAATAATGGAGAGTTATATCTTGGAGTTTAGCCTATTTCCCCAAGTTGCACAGATGGACTCTGTCAAAGGCTGCTTTGCACATGGTATTCCCCAAAGACAGAATAGGAAAAAATGGGCAGCTCTGTTATTAAGTAAAGATCACATATGTAAAACAATAATAATAACTAAAAATACACAAACCACAACACTTGGGGGGGGGGGGCAGCTGCACTGTAGAATTAATGCAGTTTGGCACCACTTGGACTGCCAGGGCTCAATGTTATGGAATCTTGGGATTTCATAACACAGTTCTTTTCTTGGTGTCTTGGTTTTGAGGTTGGTTCTTTGGGGCGCCATTTCAGAAAACTATTGGATAGACCACATCAGCTCTAGTTTCTTTGATATGGTCATTAGAGTTGTGCACGGAATTTATTTCTCCTGTTTCATCCGTTCTTACGTTACTTTTGTTATGTAATGCGAAAGCCCCTCCCAGTAGAAAAATCAGCTTGACACAAAAGCTCCTCGTCTGCTTTTCACGAGCACGTGGCACTCCATGTCTCCTTGCCTTGGAAAGTGTATATACGAAGGTTGAATGAAAAGTAATGCCTCCACCTTCATTACTTGGGTTTGGATGGGAATATTTTAATAAATCAAACGCTGAAATAATCCCCAGAATGTGCTCTTTAACTACCACTATTCACTTTTCCACATAATCACCAGACAATTGGATACAATTCTGCCAATGATGAACAAGTTTTCTGAAGCTGTCACGGAAGACGTCAACACTCTGTTTCCGCAACCAGCATCTCACAGTTCTCTCAACGTCTTCATCAGAAGCATAATGATGTCCCCACAGAACTTATTTCATTATCGGGAACAGATGGAAGTCTGGTGGTGCTAAGTCCAGACTGTATGGAGGATGCCGTACGGTGGTGAGATCCAGTCTCTGAAGTTCTGCTGTGTACCCATCGTGCACAGATCTTCCGATAGCCAAGCAAAGCAATAATGTGAGCCACACGTTCTTGTGAAAGGCCAATTATTCTTGAAATTTCTCTCTGAGTGATACGACAATCGTCCTGAATCAATCTGTCAACCTTTTGTTTGTGAAACTCAGTGGTTGCTGTCACAGGATGTCCAACTCTTTGTTTGTCACGCAAGTCAGATGTTCCCACCTCAACATCTTTAAATTTACTCGCCCAACGATGCACAGTACTCACATCAACACAATCACCATAATCAGCTTGCATTCTCTGATGAATCTCCTTTGGGATAAGTCTACTGAACAAGCCAGTGCCTCCCACATACCAGTACTGCCTTCTGTTGAGAAGTTACGAAGGTGGAGGCATTACTTTTCATTCAACCCTCGTAACATACAGGCCCAAAGCATGCAGCCAGCCAAGCGCCTTGTCTCCTCTGGAGTAAGATAACTTCTCCTTCCATTAGAAAGTGTATGTGGCATGCAGGCCCCGAAAGTGCACCTTCCTGGCAGTGCCTGCAGCCAGGTGCCTCCACTAGAGTAAGAAACAGATAAGAAACCTCCTTAAAGCACGCACCTGCAGCTGAGCACCACTTCTCTAAAGTAAATGCCTAAAATGATGGGAAGCCTGGGAAGCCCCCCCAAATAATGAGCCGATAGACAAACAAATATCTGCCAAACCGATTTCTGGAATGGATTGGGGGCCTCACCGAAAGCTGAGACATGAAACCTGTCAAAGTTTACCACAAGTGCACAACCCTAATGTTTATCATGATTTTCTATGGGTGAAAGAATGAAGACTGGTATATATGGCATATGTTCTATATCTCAAAAGCTACATCTGATACGGGGAAACCGATGCCATTTTTGGAGCTAGCAAATCAAATATACCAAGAAAGAAGTCTAACATTTGAGGTACCAAGTTGGCCAGTATTAGGGTCACAACCGCCACCATGGCTGAAAGGGAGGACTCCTATGGTTTCTTCCAACTTTATTTCTCAAAGCTTTCACCAATACATCCCCCACAGCATAGGATTTTTGTAAAGGATATATTCCATGTCAATGGGACATGAGTGTGAATTTTTAATCCAAACTACTGAACTCAACTCTCCAAAGGGACCCAGCAACTTCAATGTTTGTTGTTTATTTGTTCAGTCACTTCTGATTCTTTATGACCTCATGGACCAGCCCACGCCAGAGCTCCCTGTTGACCGTCACCTCCCCCAGCTCCTTCAGGATCAAACCAGTCACTTCGAGGATACTATCCATCCATCTTGCTCTTGGTCAGCCCCTCTTCCTTTTTCCTTCCATTTTCCCCAGCATATTTGTCTTCTCCAAGCTTTCCTGTCTTCTCATGATGTGAGGAGTACTTCATCTTTGCCTCTACTATCCTTCCCTCCAATGAGCAGTTGGGCTTTATTTCCTGAAGTACGGACTGGTTGGATCTTCTCACGGTCCAAGGCACTCTCAGAAGTTTCCTCCAACACTATAGTTCAAAAGTATCTATCTTCCTTCACTCAGCCTTCCTTATGGTCCAGCTCTCACATCCGTAGGTTACTGCCATTGCTTTTACTATGCGGATCTTCATTGCCAGTGTGATGTCTCTACTCTTAACTATTTTATTGAGATTAGTAATTGCTCTCCTCCCAAGAAGTAAACGCCTTCTGACTTCCTGGCTGCAGTCTGCATCTGCAGTCATCTTTGCACCTAGAAATACAAAGTCTGTCACTACCTCCATGTTTTCTCCCTCTATTTGCCAGTTATTGATCAATCCAGTTGCCATAATCTTTGTTTTTGTCAGTTATCAATCAGTCTTGTTGCCATGGTCTTGTTTTTTTTTAATGTTTAACTGCAACTAGGGTTGCCATATGTCCCGTATTATACGGGACGTCCCGTATTTTGGGCCTTTTTCAGGTGTCCCATATTTCCAGCTGCTGTCCCTTATTTTTGGCTCCTCCTGGCCTGCCCTCTCTCTGGCTGGTGCTGGGAAAAGAGGGGCCGGCTCGGAGCAGGAGGGCTCAGGCGCCACTGCGCGTGGCCAGCGCTCCTTCTTTCCCTGGCCTGGAAAGGGAGGCGAGGGGCTGGGAGAGCAGCGGGGTCAGGGCACCTACCTACTTTCAGACTGAAAGTAGGTAGGTAGGTGTGGAAATTCGATGTTAACTTGTATTTCGCTGCCACCATTAATTTATTTAGGCTTGACCATTGACTTGTAAAGAGTGGTGAGGAGACTGGTAATCCAAATGAAGTCACGGGGAGAGAGTTTTGAATCAAAACTTAAATAGTTTATTTCACACAACTGGGCACAAAACTTGGTTTGATACTTAATATAACTCTTCCGAAGAGGCACGACTTAAAAAGGTTACAAAGTTTAACTAGTGCTATTACTTAGTTAGATCAGCGTCTAACAATCTCAAACATACAGGCACTTTTGTCTTCTAAAGGCACCTTGCCTCTATCTAGCCCTCAGGCTTTACACAAAACAGATTCCCAGCCGGTTACACTCGCTCGCTGACAGGAAAACTCTAACTGCTCTCTCTGCAGTTTCAATAACGTGATTCCTACTCTTCTCCTCAGAGTAGAATCTAACCTAACCTTCTGGCTTAACAGCCAGGCACCCACTGACTCTCTCTAAGAATTCCGAGCTAGCCTTCTGGTTGGCTCCGCCCACCATCACCATGGCAACACATTCCCCAGGAGGGAACTACCTCCATTAACACAGCCAACCCTTTGTGGTCTGTCCATAACGTGACCACTTAATATAACACAAATAACCACCTCATCACACACCTGTCTTCCATACGGAATTATTTTTAATTCTCTCTGTCCAGAGTGAATTAAAAATAATTCTGTATGGAAGACATTACATAAAACTTACACACTTTACACTATTATACATATTTACTCTAATCATATACAAATCATCAGTCATGTTTACCGAATCCAGTAAACAGAATCAGCGTAAATATGGGGCACATCAGCAATACAATCAATAATGTTAAAACATTGAATACACCAAATATAATTCCTGAAAAAGGAAAAACATTTTAAATACAACACAATACAAGGATAAGTCAGTCACGTTTATTGAGTAACCGTCAGGTCATTTCAAATAAAAGCTCCAACAGCAGAGTAGTATACAAAATAAGGATAAAATCAGTACCTAATGTACAAGGCAAACAATGTAACACATTAAAAACTAAACTTATTGCAATTGTCTTGCGTCAACGCATAGGAAGGGAAACTATTAGCATAGGATACTTAGGAGGCCCGGTGATCATTTGATGTGGCGCTTATTACCGCTGTACCGCGGGCTGTTCCATGCCACCTACTGGAACTCATCCCCCGCACAGTTGACTCCAATAGACTCCATATACCGCTGTCTCTTTTTATATGCTTTAAATAGGTAAGCAGCTACCTTATACACCGTTTGAAGGTTAGAGTCTGAGAGGAGGAAGTTAATTTTAAAGGTAGAGGGCCAAAATGTCCTTTTGGATAGTAAATAGCTACGGTATTTTTCCCTCTCCTCTGCATATATGGGACAGATCAACAAAATGTAGACTAGATCCTCGACTTCTGGTAGGCCGCAGACACAGACTCTGTCCCTATAGGGTGTGGCAGCATATCTGCCGGCCCTCACCATAGACTCGAATTGCTCGACCTAGCTCTAGTTAGGCAATCCTAAGGTGAGGTAGGAGCGGGCGGAGCCAGATACGGGCAGTAACAAAGTGGTTGGGTTGTTGGGCTAACTAGTGCATGGATTTGACCCTAGCCAAATGGGCTAGGTCATCTTGGGGCACATATATCGAGTACCCTCTGCTTCACCCGGTTCATCATTGAAGTCACTGTGATGTTCGACGGATCCACCTGGAGCCCCTGTAGGTTGAGATATGTCATTATGGAGCCCCCCCCATGTTTTCTGAGAGGGAACTCTGAATTGCTCCATCAGGCACAACTTGGGCAGTCTCACATCTTCTAGATTGTTTACCTTGCACCAGTAGTTAATGGCTCTAATTTTTGCTAGGCCTGAGATTTGGTGTCTGCCTAATTGACCTGACTGCCGCTGCAGGAGTGCGATTATTCACCCCCAGAATCCGCCTAAAAAGTTAGTCTGGGTGCGCTCAATAGGGGTGACATTGGTCAGGCCCCAAAATTTCTGCGCCATACAACAAGAGAGGCAAACCTTGGCGGCATAGACTTTGAGAATTGGCAGAAGGGATCCCGGTAGTGGCGGTTAATTAACCTGGTAAGCTGAGAAAGCCTGAGGTTAGCCTTGATGGAAAGTGCATGCATATGATCCACCCATGACCCGTTAGCAGAGAAGGTGACCCCAAGGTAAGTATACTTTTTAACTTGTTCGATTGCCTCCTGTCCAAGAGACCACTTGTGCTTCCTGTCTCTCCTAGCAAATCTCATCACTTTTGATTTGTTTTTGTTGATTGTCAGGTCATTTGCACTGGCGTATGTGTTGAGTTTCCTCAACGCCCTTCTCAAGCCTACCTGGGAGAAAGCAATGATGACAAGATCATCCGCGTAAAGAAGGGTATTGAGAGGGCGAGGCCCTATTTTGGGCCTATGGAGGAATTCTCATTTAGGAAGTCAGGAAGGTCACTAATAAATAAGTTAAACAATATAGGTGCTAAAATGCAACCTTGTCTGACTCCTTTAGCTATTTTAACTTTGTTGGTGAGCACGCCTTTGCGCCTGTTCTAATCTGGATGACATTATCGGAGTGGAGGTTCTGAATCAGGGCTAGTAGTCTGCGATCGATCCCCCAGGATTCCAATTTTTCCCAGAGAATGTCTCTGTTAATGCTGTCAAACGCAGCTGAGAAGTCAATAAAGGCTGCGAAGAGTGGTCTGCCCTTATGTAAGGATTGAGTCACTAGGTGATTTAGGACTAAACAGTTGTCCATGGGTGATCTTCCTTTCCTGAACCCTGCAAGCTCTTCCGGCAGTAGGTTGTTAGTAAGGACCCAGGTCTCAATCCTGTCCAAAAGAATTCGGGAGAATATTTTTGCAGTGATATCAATGAGGCTGATAGGACGGTAGTTCTTGGGATCTTTTTTTTACCTTTTTTATGTATCGACTATTATTGCCATTTTCCAACCTGTGGGAATGCACAGAGTTTTGACAATGTGCGAGCAAAGTCCCGCCAATAAAGTGGCCCACCACTGTATCCTGTCCTGAAGAGCTCCCGGAAGAAAATCCTCCCAGGGGCTTTTCCTGGTTTTAATCTCTGATTATGGATTTAATTTCCGCGGGGAAATTTGGGGCCATTCAGGGAGTTCTTGTGGGAGCGGCCTATCTTGGGAGTTACTGTGGCTAGCTGGAGGTTTAGCGAACAATTGCTGGAAATACTGTTCCCATACTTCAGGTGGAATAAGATTGTCAGCCATAGATTTGTTCTCATTGAGTATTCCCTTCACTTGGTTCCAGAAAATTACCGTAGAACTATCTTTGCCGAGTTTTCTAGCTCCTCCAAACGGAGACATCATATAGCTTCTTTTTGAGCTTCACTGTTTGTTTATAATGCCTCCTCAAGGAGAGCATCTGAGAGTGAAATTCTGGGGCAGGGTTGGATTTAGATATCCTAAGCCATTTCCTGAGTCTTTTCCGGAGGTCCTGGCACTCTTGGTCAAACCAGCTCGGGAGGATTTCTTTATGTCCTTAGGGCTGGGTTTAATTAGGTGTTTTTTCAATAGATGACACATATCACTAAAAGCCTTGGAGACCTCTCCCAGGAGGCGGAGGGCGACAGAACGGTGTTGGCATAGGAGGTCACTTCCTGGGAATTCATGTCATTGTTTAAGGTTGAAAGGTCAACCTTCAGCCATTTGATGCTATAGTGAGAATGAGTCTCTAGATGGTCACGTAGCCATTGATCCCCTGATACTGAGGGTCTTAGGTCCGAGGGCCCGATAAGGTGAACACCTATAGGTTGGTGATCACTATCGGCAACGGGGAAGACAAAAATCTGAGAGAAAAGGGGTTCAAAATCTGCAGTAGTACCGATATAATCCACAGTACTGCTTGCGGATGGCCCGTGGAAAGTATAAGGATATACAAAAGAAGTATCCTTACCACCCAAGAGGATCAATATAATGTGATACAATATCATTACCTCTACCTCTTCCTACATTAACTTACCCAACAAAATTTTCTCTATTTTGAGGATTAAAAAACCTAGCATTCTGTCTCCTGGAGGATGTATTAACAACAAGTATTCCTCCTTGAATACTGCTTTCTCATCCTAATAACCCTCCCTTACAGATGCTTCTAAACTAAAAACCCTTGCGCCTTCTCCAACAGTCTCTTCCAAGAACAGTTGAAGATACAGTATATCGCCATCAGGTCTTCCTGAATACAAAGTCACTCTTATAATGGAACGGTTTCAGTATGTTATCATGGAACTTTTTACCTTCCCTTTCATCATAATCCTTAACAGTAAGATGAATTACATCAGACACCTTATTTGACATGTGTGTTTCTCTGTCCAATAACTCATGGCTCAAACACA
>JARBWK010000014.1:17555593-17624212 GCA_030556195.1 Anolis apletophallus | reverse complement strand
AATTGTTAAAATAGAGTACTCTATTACACTAATATTGATGCATTAATCTTCTACATGCATTAAACATGTAGAAAATTTACACTCTATAAAATAGAGTACACTATTTACACTAATATTGATGCATTAATCTTCTACATGCATTAAACATGTAGAAAATTTACACTCTATTTACACTAATATTGATGCATTAATCTTCTACATGCATTAAACATGTAGAAAACCATATATGTTGATTTTAGTATAATCCAGATTATCCAGATATATAATCTGGATTATATTCCACTATAAATTTATAATTGTTAAAATAGAGTACTCTACTTATGCGAATATTGATGCATTTTGGAAATCCATATTTAATTTTTCCATATTTAATTATTTTAAATTTTTGGAAATCCATATTTAATTTTGGATTTCCCTAAAGGACCTGGTTAGAAGCATCTATCTGCATGCATACCATAGATGTGGGCAAAATGACAGGAGAGAATGCTTCTGGAACATGGCCATACAGCGGTGAGTTTTCCCAGGCTGTATGGCCATGGTTCCAGAAGCATTCTCTCCTGACATTTCACCCACATCTATGGCAGGCATCCTCACGTTTGATTCTCAAGTTTTTATTAAGTGTCCCTTATTTTTGCGAAAAATCCCGTAAATGTCCCTTATTTCTGCTATCAAAATATGGCAACCCTAACTGCAACCCAGCTTTTGCACTTTCTTCTTTCACTTTGGTCATAAGGCTCCTCGGCTCCTCCTCACTTTCAGCCATCAAAGTGGTATCATCTGCATATCAAAGGTTGTTAATGTCTCTTCCAGCAATTTTAACAGCAGCCTTGCATTCGTCAAGCCCTGCACATCGCATTATGTGTTCTGCATACAAGTTGAATAGGTTAGGTCAGAGCATACAACCCTGTCGTACGCCTTTCCCAATTCTGAACCAGTCTGTTGTTCCATGGTCAGTTCTTACTGTTGCTACTTAGTCATTATACAGATTCCTCAGGAAAGAGACAAGGTGATTTTTATGCCCATACCACCAAGAACTTGCCACAATTTATTATGATCCACACAGTCAAAGGCTTTAGAATAGTCAAAGAAATAGAAATACCGTGTTTCCCCGAAAGTAAGACAGCGTCTTACTTTCTTTCCCCCCCGAAAAGTCCCCCTACGTCTTAATTTCGGGTGCGTCTTATATAAATTAAGACGCCCCATCGCCACGCCCACGCCGCTGCCGCCCGTCACGCGCCGCGGCACACTCCGCGCGCAGCTTTCTGGACACAGGAAGGGAGGGGGAAGAGAGCCAGAAGCATGGCAAAACGCCGCTGCGTCAGAGTGACGCGTCGTCGCTGCCCTTCTCTTCTTCCCCTCCCTTCCTGGACAAAGGAGGGGAAGAGAGCCAGGGGCGGGGCAAAGCGACGACGCGTCACTCTGGCGCAGCAGCGCTTGCCATGCTTCTGGCTCTCTTCCCTCCCTTCCTTGACGAAAGAAAGGGAGGGGAAGAGAGCCAGGGGCGGGGCAAGCGACGACGCGTCACTCTGACGCAGCGGCGCTTTGCCATGCTTCTGGCTCTCTTCCCCCTCCCTTCCTTGGACAAAGGAAGGGAGGGGGAAGAGAGCCAGGCGCGGGGCAAAGCGACGACGCGTCACTCTGACACAGCGGCGCGTTGCCATGCTTCTGGCTCTCTTCCCCCTCCCTTCCTTGGACAAAGAAGGAAGGGGAAGAGAGCCAGGGGCGGGGCAAAGCGCCGACGCGTCACTCTGACGCAGCGGCGCTTTGCCATGCTTCTGGCTCTCTTCCCCCTCCCTTCCTTGGAGGCCTGGCAGAAAGGTGCGCCGCGGAGGTGTGCCGCGGCCGATGGGCCGGTTGCGGCGGCGGCGGCGTGGGCGTGGCGACGAGGTACGGCTTACATTCGGGGTACGGCTTACATTAGCCGACCCCCCTGACACCCCCGATACGTCTTACAATCGGGGGTGTCATACTTTCGGGGAAACACGGTAGCAGCTTCAATAACACTTTAAAAACTCAGCCTAACACCCAGAATAGATTCAATATAAGGCAACTAAAACTATCTCATTGAAATATCACAAGAAATCAGCTCATGAACAGGAGTCTGCAATCCTGAGGGAGACATCCTATTGAATGGAGGAGAAACTAATTTTCTAAGGACGTAAACGAACTCAAATGGAACCAAAGCCAAAATATTCTAAAAGAATTGTTTTGCCATTGTTAGTTTAACTTCCTTTTCTTATACACAATGCCCTTGTTCAAGCAAAACAGGTTTGTCGATCAAAATGCAAAATAAATTAATGATATTTACCAAATAATATACAGTAATGGAGTGGATCTGCCCTTCATTTGAAGAACAGACGTTTATATCAGGGGGGATCCACTGGAGAAATATTCTTAGCTGTGTGTAATTTTTTAAGCAATGGGGGAGTTTAGGAATTGGATTTATTTATTTATTTTTAAATTTTTTGCTATCAGGAGAGGAGATGGAAAAAAGATGAAGCAAATGTCAAGCACGATCTCCGTTTCGCAATCTGCAAATTCATTAATAAGATCCTATAAAAGAAAACCTAGATATAGTGAAATCAATGGACGTTCTCTCAGGGCCAGGGTTTCTCTCGATAAAGGCAATTTTCCAAATGTATTTTTGACCTGATACTGACCTTTCCTTGAAAATGCAGTTTTCTTTCTGGATTGTTGATGCAACAGACTACAACAGGGCTTTGGCAACGATTCCCTTTCTCGTCTATAATTTTTTTCCACTACATTTACTCTCTTCCTCCTCCTCCTCCTCCTCCACCCCCTTCTTCGTCTTAGTTGTATATAAAGTTCAAGGCAAATAATTCACAAAAAGGAGGCTCCAATTAGCCATTAAAAATTAAACATTCAATATTTCCCTCTCCCTCCCAAGATAGTATTGTAGTAAGACAAGAAATGGATGGGTATTTATTTATTGTTCACTTTTATATACTGCTCCTCCCAGCAGGCTCGGGGCGGTTTACATAAAAACAATATAAAATACACATAAAACAGTTTGATTATATAAAACACAAGGGCATGGACAGAATTATCAGGAGGCGCTTAGATTGAAGGCCTGCTTAAAGAGGGTCATCTTGCAGACCCTCCGGAAGGGGGCTAACTCCATGATAGCGCGTACTCTGTCTGGTAACTCGTTCCATAATGTCGGCGCCACCACGGAGAAGGCTCTTTGTCTTGTTACTGAGAAGCGGCAGGAACGGATTGATGGAATCACCAGAAGATTTTGTTCTTCTGATCGCAACAATCTTGGGGGAACATATGGGGTGAGGTCCCTCAGGTACACTGTCCCTAGACCATACAAGGCCTTGAAGGTCAAAACCAGCACCTTGAAAACAATCCGGTACTCTATTGGTAGCCAGTGCAATTGCTGTAAAATTGGTGTAATGTGCTTTCTTGCCGATGCTCCCACCAGTAATCGAGCAGCAGCATTTTGCACCAGCTTAAGTTTCCGGGTTGTCAACAAGGAAAGGCCAATGTAGAGGGCGTTACAGTAGTCTAGCCTCGAGGACACAATCCTGAGAAGGCATAACATGGGCAGAAGTAGTTAAGACATGACTTTTAAGGCCCAAAGTGGTGTTGTGATTTGGGCTTTGGATGACGACTCTGGGTACCAGGATTCAAATTATTGCTTGGCCATGGAAACCCACTGGGCGACCTTGATCAAGTCACCATCTCTTGTCTCCAATGGCAAACTCTCTCTAAACATACCAAGAAAACTCCATGACGGTGTTTTCAAACTCACAGGAGAAAAATCATCTACTGATCTCCTAGGGATGGTGGAAAGACTTCCTAACAAAGCAAACGACGTTTGGAATTTCATGTTATACATCTATCTTTTTATTCTGATACACAGTCAGACATGAAACTTCTGAAGTATGCTGATGACACTCAGCTCATTCTGAGGATGGAGGGCAGGCCTGGATCCGTCCCCGATAATTTCCAGCGCTGCCTCGAAGCCGTTACTGGATGGCTGCGAGCCAGTAGGTTGAGGGTGAATCCAGCGAAGACGGAGATCTTGTGGCTAGGTCGCCCGGGTGATGGGGATGTCCAGCTTCCGACCCTGGACGGTGTGGCCTTACGCCCATTGCCTCTAGTAAAGAGCCTAGGAGTCTACTTGGACTCCCAGCTGACCATGGAGACCCAGGTCTCCATGGCCAGCAAATTCACCTTTTTCCATCTTAGACAGGCGAGGCGGCTGGCCCCCTATCTATCCCGGAGTGACCTGGCCACGGTGATCCAAGCCACGGTCATCTCGAGACTGGACTACTGCAACGCACTCTACGTTGGCCTTCCTCTGTCGGTGACCCGGAAGCTCAGGCTGGTGCAGAATTCTGCCGCCCGACTCCTGTCTGGAACACCAGCAGGCAGTCATATAACACCTGCCTTGCAGGACCTGCACTGGCTACCAATTGAGCACCGGATCACTTTCAAAGTGTTGGTTCTTACCTTCAAGGCCTTACACGGCTTGGGGCCAGCGTACCTGAGGGACCGTCTCTCCCCTTATTGCCCAATGAGATCACTGTGGTCAGAGGGTGCCAACCTCTTGGACGTTCTCTCGGCGAGGCTTGTGCGTTTAACAGCAACCCGCAGGAGGGCGTTCTCTGTCATCGCGCCCACTCTGTGGAATGCCCTCCCAACAGAAATACGCGCTATTCAGGACTTGCTCCCCTTCAGACGGGCCTGTGAGACCCAACTTTTTCGCCAGGCTTTCGACCTCTAGGCCTGCTCTTCTGTAGTCCTTCTGTTTTTAACTGTTATTCTCTGGTGTTGTGTTGCACCTCAGAATTCTAACTATTGTACTATTTTAATTGCCGATCGGTTGATGTTTTATCATGTTGTTGTATTTATTGTGCCTATATGGCTTTTGTGAGCCGCCCCGAGCCCCCGAGTGGCGGCATAGAAGCGTGATTAATAAATAAAAATAAATAAATAAATAAATAAGTTAGCTTTATGTGCAAATACCTAGAATAAAAAAGGGAAAACTGAGAAAATGAAAAGGAACAAAGAAATCTTTTCCATCTGGGAAGACAGGCTTGAATTTCTTCCGACATGCAACGGAGGGAATGGAAAGCCTTTCCTTGTCCAGATAAACCCGTGGCAAATTTATTTAACACAAAACGTTTATTTCAAACTACATTGCCTTGAAATCTCACTTCCCATCCAACGGTGTACATGAAAATAAAGGCAAACAGATGCGCGTGTCCTCCACATATACCCCCATATCGACACCTCCCCACCAATTAAACCAACAATGATTTTACAGACCAATGACTGTGTGCACATCTGTGTTTGTGTTTAGGGGCTAATCATTCGTGTCTTCAAGCTCCCCCTTCTATCCAATTCCGATTCTCTCTCTCCGAACACAACCGCAGCCATCCGACAGCCCCGAGTTAATTTCCTCCTCTCCTCCACTTTGCAGATGATGCCTCGAACCATTATGACAACGCTGAAGAGGGACGGGGGAAAAGGTCTCCGTACCTGCCTACCTAAAACAAGTTTCTGTAAAGTAATGAATAGAGACAGCTTGGGGACTCTCCACCTGCACCGGGCTGCCTTTTACCGCTCGAAAAGCCAAACCACAAGGGATTGGCAGAAGGTAGTTGTCTGACAGGGCCAGGACAGGTTTGCTCCTCGGTGACAGCCCGGGCCTTGCCTCTTAAACCTGACCCGCCATAATTCCTTCACAATGCAACAGCAAGGCAGCTGACAGTAGCAGCTGCATCTCCTAAGCGAGATGGATGGAATTTTCATAACTAGTTCCCCAAGTTGCATTTTACCTTCAAGATAATTTATGAGCCGCTCCGAAGCCTTGAAGAGACAATATGCTTGCCATAAAATTAACTGTAACCGTCTTGTAGGTTATAATTAACACTGGGAGGGTAGCACCAACTGGGTGAAACACATGGCATAATTGATAGCAAAACTGGAAATTGAAGACGGGGTGGAGAGTGCAAGAGAAAGGCAGCTAACAATATCATTACCTGTTCATGTTGGTGGAGCAAAATAAATCAGTGCTTTCTAGGGGGTCAATACTATTCCTCTTCCAATGTCCACTACACATTTCGGAGAGGGACCAGGTGCAGGCTTCAAGATGGGGGTTCATGTGTTTCCGTGGAAGAGGCACATGTATCAAATATGGCAGCATGGAAACATCTGGTGGCAAGGACACCACTGATGAATGGCACAACCCCCTAAATCTCTCACTGTCTCTACAAATGGTGCCCTTTTTATGAGATTGGGAGTGAAGAAGAACTTTATGAAGAACTTACTTGTCCGAACGTATCTCCCTCTACATTGCGCCTCATAGTTTAAGATCCACCGGGGAGGCCCTGCTCTCGGTCCCACCAGCCTCGCAAACACATCAGGTGGGGACGAGGGACAGGGCCTTCTCGGTGGTGCCCCCCCTGCTTGTGGAATTCAGTCCCTAGAGAGATTATTTATTTATTTACTACATTTATATACCGTCCCTCTCCGCCCAGGGGGGACTTGGAGCGGTTAACTATCGGCAGCAATTTGATGCCAGAACAATTACAAAAATTAAGTCAATCATAAAATACTATTAAATACTAGCAACAATATAAAATAAAAAAAAACGGTTCAAAGTCTAAAAACATTATCATAAGCGTCTCCATATCAAGTCATTATCCAGTTAGATCCTGTTAGATTAGATTGGCGTCTTCCCTCCTTTCCTTTGGGAAAAAACCAAAATCGTGATTTTGGAACCAGGCTTTTGGCTAGCAGGCATAATGGCACTTTGGACATTGAACTGGACCATATGATTGTTATAATAATGGAAATTGCTATATGAATGTATAATTAATGTTATTGTTTTTAATCTATTGTATATTTTTGGTTTTATATTGTTGTTATATTGTGATATTTGCGGCGGTTGCCAGTGTTAGCCACTCTGAGCCCCCCCCCTTTCAGGGGTTGAGAAGGGCAGGGTAGAAATGTTGTAAATAAATAAATATATAAATAGATAGATAGATAAACTTTATATTTCTACCCCGTCTCAATCTCCCCGAGGGGTCTCAGGGGCCAATTAAAAACAGAACAAGGAAAATATTAAAACAACGTAAGAACAGCATCATCATAAACAATAATAAACAAGCATCATAAGCAACAACAGAGATACCTCTAGACTCATTTTGGCAGGGAGAGGAATCAGTGTGCAAACAAGTTAGAGGGTAGGCTGGTCAATAAAGTGGATAGAACGCATAGTAGCATAGTAGCACAGGATCATTTCAGCTTAACTTACAAAGTGTAGTAATCAAATCCAGGAACTTGAATTCAGGTCATGATTAGAGACCACCTGTCAAAGAAATCGTCAATCTAATGCACCAAGGAACATCTACATCTTTAGTTCCTGACGGAACGTGGATAAGGAAAGTGCCAGCCTAATCTCCCTGGGGAGGGAGTTACAGAGACGAGGGGCCACCACCGATAAAAAGCCCTTTCCCTCATCCCCACCAACCGCACCCGTGTGGGTTCTTAGGGGAAGATGCGGATCACGAAGATAGGCAGGTCCTGAACCGTTTAGAGCTTTATAGGTGATAACCTGCACCTTGAATTGGGACCGGAAACTTATTGGCAGCTAGTGGAGCTGTTTAAACAGAGGGATTGACCGCTCCCTGAAACCTGCTCCAGTTAATAATCTGGCCGCTGATCTTTGCACCTTTGCACCAACTGTAGTTTCCGAACCATCTTCAATGGCATCCCTACGTAGAGTGCATTTACGTTATGATTGTTTCATGGTTTTGTACTACCCACCACACTTGGCCTTTCCTAGTTTACAAAATCAGATCCAATTGGACAGTATGGTTCCAGAATTTGGATCCCACCTCCTAGCAACCACGGCTACTGACCATGCTGGCTACTTTTAAATAGCATCCAAAAGTTTAATTTGTCCAAGTTCTAACATGTCCTTATCCCAATCTCCATGTTCTTCTGCCTTCCTATCAAGACTAGAAACTAACTAAGAGGAAACAGAGAATAGTGCTAGGTTCTAGACCTGGGGACTGTACCTAGAAGACCTTCCAATTCATGAGGGGGAAAAACAGAATTTGAGTTTATTAAGATAGGAGCCCTGGATTGAGCCTCAATATAGCAAGTGGCTCAGTAGAAACTCTCCAAGGTTCTGAAAATATTGGCCTACTCTGATATTACAAATTTCTACTTGAGATCAATACTTGACTGCAATCTACTGACCATCAAAGTATCCAAAGGAATTGTGGAGTTTTAGTTTGAGATGTTGTTGCTGGAGTCCTGCTGGTTAATTCCAAATAAAATATAACCATTCACTGTGGGTCCTTCCACACTGCCCTATATCCCAGAATATCAAGGCAGGAAATCCCACATTATCTGAGTGTGTACTCAGATAACCCAGTTCAAAGGAGATATTGTGGGATCTTCTGCCTTGATATTCTGAGATACAGGGCTGTGTGGAAGGGCCCTGAATAGTTCAATGATGAGTCAACAGGCAAATTCAATTAACTGAATGGATCTACTCTAGTCAAACACTCTACTGCTCCATTGTTTAGGTCAAAAGAGGAGCAACTGAATCCACAAATCTAAGGAACACAACATCTGGAAGTAAATAGGCATGCTTTTAAATGGCACACAAGACTATTTATGGAGCCATTTATAAATTAAGATGTGCAACTTGATATTCCCTCCATCTTTTCAACCGTTGCCTTAAGAATACTGAAGAGCGATTGTGTTAATATCTAATTAATCAAAGGAGGAAATATTGTGACTATAGAAGTGATGTTCAGAAATAGTTTTAAGATAATAGCATCTAAAAGACAATCTAACTAATTCTTCTTTCCCTCACCAAAGACATTTATTTGGATCTTTCAAAATCCCTCCCTTCCCACATAACAATATTTTTTTGTCCCCAGACAAGATATTGGAAAACAATTTGATAAATGATGGAACAGTGTCACCTACAGGCAAGATAAGCAGTTAATAAACCACCTCCGCCCCCCAGCCGATTCCCCAGTTGACAGCTGAATTTAGACTTTATCTATAATGTGGAAAATACATGGCAAAGGAAATGACCAAGATACACCGGGGACACCCCTAGTATAAAATAAAATTACTACTCTTCATGTGTGGTAAATTGTCTTCTTAAGATAAACACACTGTACAGCTAGCGATTAATCCATTATGGGGAGGACAAATTGCTAACCTTTCCTCTCTAGGGTATTTCTTCAAATCAACCTTGACCATGATGGTCAAAAATCATTCTGATTAAAGGACTAACACGGCAGCAAAAGACAAATTTGGGGGCGTCGGAAGTACACTTATCTCTCCTTAACATCTAGCAGGATGCTCACATAACTCAATGCTTTGTGAAAATGTTCTCTGTGAATCTACCAGTCTAGGAATTAAATATATATATGAATATACAGTATATGTACATGTTTACAGCCCAGGCTTATTTTAAGTGGAAAATCAAATTTTTGAAATGATACAAAACCAGCATCGAAACATTCAGCTAGCTAATATTTAACTACTATTAATGTTAATTAATATTAAAGGAGGTCTTCACAGAATGTACATAAATATAAGAGTAAATAGAGGGAGGAAACGTGGAGGCAGTGACAGACTTTGAATTTTTAGGAGCGAAGATTATTGCAGATACAGACTGCAGCCAGGAAATCAGAAGATGTTTACTTCTTGGGAGGAGAGCAATGACCAATCTTGATAAAATAATTGAGAGTAGAGACATCACACTAGCAATGAAGATCTGCATAGTTAAAGCAATGGTATTCCCCGTAGTAACCTATGGATGCGAGAGCTGGACCTCAAGGAAGGCTTAGCGAAGGAAGATAGACACTTTTGTACTGTGATGTTGGATCCAACCAGTCCATACTCCAGGAAATAATGCCAACTACTCACTGGAGGGACGTATAGTAGAGGCAAAGATGAAGTGCTTTGGCCACATAATGTAGAAGACAGGAAAGCTTGGAGAAGACAATGATGCTGGGGGGAAAGGAAGGAAAAAAGAAGAGGGACCGACCAAGGGCAAGATGGATGGATGGTATTCTTGAAGTGGCTGGCTTGACTTTGAAGGAGCCTGGGGGTGAGCATGGCCAAAAGGGAGCTCTGGCGTGAGCTGGTCCATGAAGTCATGAAGAGTCGGAAGTGACTGAATGAAGAAACAACAACAACAACATAAGAGTAAACAAAGCCAGTGTTATATACTAGTTTGAGTGTTGGACTAAGATTTGGAGACCATGGTTTGTTTCTCCACTGGACCATGGAAATCCACTGGCAGATGTTGGGTGAGTCATGGCACACAAAACCCTGTGATAGGGTCACATTAGAGGTTACTTAAAATGAAAACATCTTGAAGGAGCTTAAGAACAATGAGGCCTAACTTCGGACTAGCTGAAATTTATAGGACATTTCTGATGCATACACAGCTTTTGTTGCAACCTAGACCTGGAGGATCCCTCAGTAAACCACCACGAAGCAGCCATGATTAAATGCTTTATTTAGAACTAGCTGTACCTGGCACGCGTTGCTGTGCCCTATTTTGGAGATGCGAGGAAGTCTGAGTATGTAAGGGTTGGAATTGATGTGAGTTATGGTCTTGGTGGGGGTCATGGCTGTGTTGTTGTGGGTTGTTTTGGTGGGTGGGATGTTGGAGTCCTGTGGAGTTGTTGTTGTGTGGTGTTGCTGGCGTTCTGCATAGCTTGTGGATATACAATGTTTTTTGTCCTTCCGTCTGCTGTGTTGATGTAGAGGTTGATGCGTGTGTGGGTGGGGTACTTTGGAAGTGAGTGGAGGTACTTGAAATCCCATTATCCATGGTGTGTCCTCCTCTAATCTGCAGTTGGGTGGAGTGGGGGTCATGGGGAGCATTGTTTGCCAAGTTTGGTCTTTATCAGTCTTGGTTCTTGGACACAGTGGTCTGTGGGGAATGATGGGTTTTGAAGTACTACAAATCCCATAATCCATGGAGGTACTTCAAGTCCCATAATCCATGGTCCACCCTCCTCCAAACTGTAGTAGAATGTAGTGTGGGTCATAGGGACTCTGTGTGCCAAGGTAAGTTACTGTAAATTCAAGCCATACACAATGTCCCATGAGCTGAGGCCTAGTCAGAAACAGCAAGTTAATGAAGCCTTACTGTCAATTCAGGCCATACACAATGTCCAATGAGCTGAGGGCTAGTCGGGAGAATCAAGTTAATGAAGCCTTACTGTCAATTCAGAGCGTAAACAGCATTCCATTAAGTGAGGCCTAGTCAGGGAAATTAAGTTAATGAAGCCTTACTGTCAATTTTGGGTGTGGTCAGTGATTTGTAGGGGTGTAAATTTTCTGTGGGAAGTGAATTGGGTGTTTGTGTTTGTGCCTCAGCCCTTTGCCTTATCCTCCTCTGACAGTTTATTATGGGTCGGAATGTTCATGTTGGCTGGCCAGTACAGGAGTTATGCAAATCCGCCCTTATTGGCATCCAATCATGTTGTCAGAATGTAGAGGCTTGGAGAGTCGTTGGCAGCCCTGGCGGCGGCTGGGAAATGTAGGTTTTTTTTACTCGTTGTTTTGGGGGTCTTTTAGGTTTGGGGGTTTCTTTGCTACAAACGTACCTTGTCTGAGGCCTATTTCTGTTGGCAAGTTTGGTGTCTCTGTTTTTTCTCTGTTTGGGTCTTTCCATGACGACTCTTCCTTTATATATATAGATAGGTAGAAAAAGAAAAGAGATAAATCTATAGTCCACTAATGCTCCCAGCATCCAAGGAGAGTCGTTGGCAGCCCTGGAGGATGCTGGGAAATGTTTTTTTTACTCGTTGTTTTGGGGGTCTTTAAGGTTTGGGGGGGTTTCTTTGCTACAAACGTACCTTGTCTGAGGCCTATTTCTGTTGGCAAGTTTGGTGTCTCTGCGTTGTAAGGTTTCTCTGTTTGGGACGGTCTTTCCATGACGACTCTTCCTTTATATATATAGATAGGTAGAAAAAGAAAAGAGATAAATCTATAGTCCACTAATGCTCCCAGCATCCAAGTATTGCAAGGCAATAGTTCTAAAAGAGTTCAAAGATCCACTAACTGAAGCAATAGTCTTGAAACCCCAATGTGCTAAATCCGGGATAAGTCCTTGGCAAACGATGGCTTGGCTGAATACTTGAGTACCGTGATGTGGAGGCTCTGCGGCCTGGTCCTGAACTTGAGTTCCGTCGAGCTTGGCAATGGAACCTTAACGTAGACGCGAGATCCAACGGGAACCAACTTAAATAGGTCTCTCATTGTTTTGGACTTGGAGGCGTTTACTTCGGCGCAACTCTTTCCCAGGAACAGTTCAGGGGCCTGACTTTCCCAAGCCTCCCGAGGAAGGCAAATATATCAGCTTATTAGCGGCTGCACCTGGAGAAAGGGGGGATAATGAGGCTTTGCTTTCCCAGCGTTCTTTATCAGGTTGGGAAGAAAGAAGGCTGCATCTGGCCTTGACCACTGGCTGACGTGGAGGCCTCTGCAAAGGTTCTCTCTCAGACCTGGCTGGTGCCTTGGATTTAACATGGCTTCTATCTGGCTGGGCTATGGAGTCAGGCTGGGGCATGACAGCTTTCAATTTATAGTTTTCATTATATTGAGATGCTGGAAAAGCCTACAACAATAATAGGCAGGTTTCAGTAGTGGCTTCCATGGCAGATGGAAGGTGAACTTGGTGCAACCTTTAAACCAAACTTAGATTTTCCTAGAGATGTGTTATCTCAAGTTTGTGTTTATTTGCAGTTCATCTACTTTTACTAATCCCAGGGGCTATAGCCATTCTCCACCTCTATTTCCAACTACTTTCCTATCTTCTACCTACATTCATTAAATATTTTTCTCTCCATTTTTTTAATACTATCCTAATTGTCTTCAAGAATGTAAAATGCTTTGGAGGAGGAAAAACATTAAACACTTTAACTATTACTGCTGAATTTCTTTCCTTAGTCCTCATCATTGGCCTAGACATTTTCTATCCTACTTAATAAAGCCGTATTTGAAAATGAAGTCAAATCAAAAAAACCGGAGCAATATGAGGATGCTAAGTCTCATTAGTACTATTAAAGGAACGTGTCATTTCTTTAAAAGGTCTTTTCTCTGTAGTCATGGCTCTCCAGAAATTCCAGCGGGTTATAAAAATGCTCACCTTCCAATGTCACCTTCTGTCTCCTCCTCCACCTCCCTCCCACAGTTCTCATCTGTTGCTATAAATAATTTTTCAGGGGTCATTGAGATCGTTGCTGTAAAAGTATCATCTTAACAGAAAGAAGAACCATTACTCCTTACCAGCATATCCTGTCAACCGGGTCTACACCAGAGATTTCTTGGTCAATGCTTCCCCCCTCTCTTTTTTGTCACAACAAAGATGCCTCTTTCTCCTTCCTTACCTATGGGGAATAAGCTGTATGGAACTTCAGAGAGGGAACTATGCTACAGACCAAAATGCATTGCATTTTAAAAAGGTGTTACTAAAGAAAAAGTAGCACAATGATAAGCAGCATGTCTTCCAGATGTTGTTGAACAGCAACTTTCATGATTCTTCAGCACTGGTTTCCATAGCTAGGGCTGATGGGGTTGCATGAGAGCAGTATCTGGAAAGCCCCAAGTTGCTCTTGAACTAGAACAGTGGTTCTCAATAGGTGTTTTGGTCTACAACTCCCAGAAATCCCAGCCAGTTACCAGCTGTTAGGATTTCTGGGAGTTGGAGGCCAAAACATCTGGGGACCCATAGGTTGAGAACCACTGGTCTATATTCAATGGGCTCATGAATATGGCCCTTCTGGAGACTCACAGGTTGAGAATCACTTAGCTAGAATAAGGTTCGGCAACTGTGGAGGAAGTGGGGTGAACTACTTTGTTTGGGCTTATTGGAATTGATGTAATTTGATAAGTTCTGTAAGGTAAGAGTCTAAATGTCGGGAAGAACTTCCAGATGGTAAGTAATGTTTGATCCTGGTGGACTCTCGTCTGTTGGATGTTCTCAAACAGACGTTGGATGGCCAACACTTGCATGAATTTGGACTAGAGGCCTTACTTAATGAGCTATAGGGTTTCAATTGCCATTTCTTATTTGTTTTAACCGTTTTCACATTTTATAATGGTTTAATTGCCTTTTAATGTATGCATGCTGTTAATATTGAAGCATTTAACTGTTGCAAGCCTCTTATGATTCATAAACAGCAGGACATAAATAAATATAATAATTACAGAATGGGTTGAATATTCATTATCAAAAATTCCTAAATACTCTAAAATCCAAAATGGGTTGCTGAGATAATGGCACTGAAAAACTTTTGTTTTTTAGTGGTTCTATTTATTTATTTATTTATTTATTGTGTCAGGAGCAAACCAAACAGTTGTATTGCATTAAAAAAACAAACAAACAAACAAATCACAGTTTGCAAACTTGGTATTTGATTAAATGTCCTTTGACCAGTAGCTAGCCTCTTGGAGTGCCTCTGGTCTTGCTGTAAGAAGGTCCTCCCTTGTGCATGTGGCTCAGGGCTCAGGTTGCATTGTAATAGGTGGAATGTGGTTTGCTCTTCTCCACACTCGCATGCTGCGGACTCCACCTTGTAGCCCCATTTCTTAAGGTTGGCTATGCATCTCGTGGTGCCAGAATGCAGTCTGTTCAGCGCCTTCCAAGTCACCCAGTTTTCTGTGTGCCCAGGAGGGAGTCTCTCATTTGGTATCAGCTATGGCTTGAGGTTCTGGGTTTGAGCCTGTCACTTTTGGACTCTCGCTTGCGGAGGTGTTCCAGCGAGTGTCTCTATAGATCTTTGAAAACTATCTCTTGATTTAAGTCATTGGCATGCTGGCTGATACCCAAACAGGGGATGGGCCAGAGATGTCACTGCCTTGGTCCTTTCATTATTGGTTGCTATTTCCCGGCGGATGTCAGGTGGTGCAATACTGGCTAAACAGTGTAATTTCTCCAGTGGTGTAGGGCACAGACACCCCGTGATGATGCGGCATGTCTCATTAAGAGCCACAGCCACTGTTTTAGCATGGTGAGAGATGTGTTCCACACTGGGTATGCATACTCGGCAGCAGAGTAGTATAGCGCACGGGCAGATGTCTTCACTGTATCTGGTTGTGATCCCCAGGTTGTGCCAGTCAGCTTTCATAGGATATTGTTTCTAGTGCCCACTTTTTCCTTGATATCCAGGCAGTGCTTCTTTTAGGTCAGAGCATGATCCAGAGTGACTCCCAGGTATCTGGGTGTGCTGCAATGCTCCAGTGGGATTCCTTCCCAGGTAATCCTCAGAGTGGTTCAATGTCCACAAATTCTGTTTTGTGCACACAATTATTAAAAATATGACACACACACACACACACACACACATATATATCTATACCTGTGGAGCTCTCTACCACCATATATAAGAGCCATGCCCGATTTATGGTCATTCACACAACCTCTTTAAACCTGGCTCTTTGTTAAAGCTTTTAATTTGTAATAATTTAATATTTTGTAAATGCTGTTTTTATCTGTTATGTAAGTCGCTTAGAACACTTTAGTGGGAAGCGACTTATGAAATTATATGCATGTATGTATGTATGTATGTATATATTACTGGAGATATTTAATTCGGATACTTCCGAATTTCGGAAGTTTTTTTGCCTACTTCCAACTTTTGAAGCAACTTCGAGAGCAGCCCTCCCAACAGGAATTCTGAATTTCGGATGTCATTTCCGAATTTTCTTGCTGATTGCTCATTGGCTGATGGCTAACAGCTGATTCTCCCTTCTGCTGATTTTTTTGCCCATTTTGGAAAGCAGACGCCATTTTTGAAGACTTTTGAAGACTTCTGAATTTTGGAAATACTTCCAAATCAATTCCGAATTCTTTCCAAAAAAATCGGAAGTCTATCACATCTGAAGCTAAATCGCAATCAACATCCGAATCGACTTTTGAAGCACTTTTTTAAAATTCAGAAACAGGATATATATATATATATATATATATATATATATGTGTGTGTGTGTGTGTGTGTGTGTGTGTGTGTGTGTGTGTGTGTGTGGGGAAATATAGACATTCCAAAATTCAAAAACATAATTCAAAATACTCCTGGTTCCAATATTCCTGTTGTGGCAAGATCTCTTGGAGAGGATGAGAAATGTTGAGAAAAACGTAGCCATTGTAGCCCAGTTAGTCCACTCTGATTGTTAATGATAGCAAACAAAGGCAAATTCAGCTCTGAACTTCATCAAAATAGTGGGACCATTTCTTGGGAAGGAATGAGGCTAATTTATTGTTTTCATTCTCAGTGACCATTTTTGTGCAAAGTTACACTCTTTAGCAATGTGTTTGTGATCAGATTTGATGGAGGTATCAGGTTATGAGCCACAATGGATGCTCTGCTAAGGGACAGAAGACAGTATAGGTAGATGTCTTAGAAACAAGAATCTTCAAAAATTGATTAAAAATAAATCTAAGGTATTTCCTCAGTCCCCAGGCAGCTTTTCCTTATTTCCACTTGCAACACCAATTCAGTCATTGAAAATGGAGAGGAACCAAGCAATAAACAAGCTGCCTGCATTGTTTCCAGCTCCTTCTCCTACTGCCCTGTTGCTTCTGGCAGACACCATTGTTCTTAACAGGCCTGATGACAGCTGATACTAATACCACTTTGTGGTTCAGCTGTCAGATGATGGAACTAACGCTGTGTCTCCACAGATTATAAATTTGTCAGCCCTGTGATGTACTGGGCTTCCGCCATCCTACGCTGCTGGGAAGCTCAATAATTTCAGGTCCCTGCACTTGGAAGTTCCCAGTGGTGGAGGGGGAAAACACCATCAAGATACAAGGAAGTCAATCCCTCTGTAAACATTTTTCATGGATTACGATGACCCTAAAGAATAAACTGAATCCACAGGAGGAACAATGCAGGACTTGGCATGCTTCGTAGGTGAAGGACAGAATTTGGGAAGATGCATTGTGAGAAAAAATAACTCTTTCTATCCAAGTGGAAGAAATTGCAAGGAAACATGTTGGCCAATTGCAAGTATAAGCTTCCTAATGATCAGATATGTTTGGATATGGACACAGATGCCAGTGGAGGGGTTGGGTTGTTCCTCACTGGAGATATTTAAGCAGAGGATGCATGGTGTTGGTATGGAATGCTGTAATTGCATATAGTATTGTAGGGCCTGCATTAAGTAGGGGATTGACAATGCCATGGGAGAGGCATATAAATGCCAGAAATACAGCTTAATGATGTAACATTATAAAATGTTGCCGATTTCCGCTACCTTGGCAGCCACCTCTCCACAAAAGTCAACATTTATTTATTTATTTATTTATTTCGGCATGCCACCTCTCACAACACTGAAAAACACAGCATAAAACAGCAACAGAGTAAAAAACAGAGCATAAAAGACATCATTAAAATATCACTAAAATATCACAATAAAACACAGCAGTTAAAACAACGACCTGGGGTAAGAGTCTCTTCTAGCAGGGGGGTGCATAGTACTAGGACCTACACCTGGAAGGCGAGCTGGAACAGGTGGGTCTTGCAAGCTCGCCTGAAGGGGAGCAGGTCGTGGATGGCACGCGTATCTGCCAGAAGGGCATTTCAGAGCGTTGGTGCAATCACCGAGAATGCCCTTCGGCGGGTGGAGGTCGCTTGGCAGCCTTTTATGGAGGGGACAGCTAGAAGGTTGGTATCCTCGGAGCGAAATGATCTCATAGGGCAGTACATTGACACTGAAATACAACACCGCCTGAGCTCTGCGAGTGCAGCATTTTTCCGAATGAAGCAGGGAGTGTTTGAGGACCGGGACATCCGTTGGGATACCAAGGTGCTTGTTTATAAAGCTACTAGCTGTACCCGACACGCGTTGCTGTGCCCTATTTAGGAGATGTTCTGAGTAACCCGGTCTTGGTGGGGGTCATGTAGGCATGAATTGCGCACTCCAAATGATGTCATCTGAAGCATGAGTTGTATTGTGTTATATAGCTGAAGAAGTGTTTTTGATTCTGGAGTGTCTCCACTCAGCAAAGTCTGTAGTGGTTGTGGAGGAGTGGCAAGTGGTGGTAGAGAGACTTTATCCTAGGCAGCACATTCCTGGTGTTTCTGGCTTTGCAGTGTGTGCAGATGTGCATTAGGGTGCCAGCTGTAGTCTTCTGCAGCATTGTATCTGAAGGCTAGGCAGTGGAATTGAGCATGTTTTTCTGCATCTTTGTTGTTCCTGGCTGCGCGCTTCTTCTTGTTGTGCAGTTCTTTGCATTTGGTTCTCAGCTGTGCGTGGTGCAGTGACCTGTTGTCTGGTCAAGGTTTCTGTCTGTGTGGAAGGAAGGAATGGTTTTTGTTTGTGCATAGTTTGCCCTCCAACACCAACTGACAACTGAAATCTCTCAGCATTCTATCCTAGCCTTGGGTGGCTCCTGCCAGTGTTGCTATGGTTTTTTGTGTGGGCTGTGGCATTTGCTGGCAGCCACGTTTATTTCTCTTAAGGTTTCTCTGTTTGAAGTCTTCACATGCCATTGTCCTCCCAACCCTGCTATATGCCTGTGAGACGTGGACTGTCTATAGACATCACGCGCAGCTCCTAGAACAATTCCATCAGCATTGCCTCCAAAAAAAATCCTGCAAATCTCTTGGGAAGACAAGCGGACAAATGACAGCATGCTGGAAGAAGCAAAGACCACCAGCACTGAAGCAATGGTCCTCCGCCATCAACTCCGCTAGACCGGCCACGTTGTCCGGATGCCCGACCACCGTCTCCCAAATCAGTTGCTCTACGCTGAACTCAAGAACAGAAAACAGAATGTTGGTGGGCAGGAAAAGAGATTCAAAGATGGGCTCAAAGCCAACCTTAAAAACTCTGGCATAGACACTGAGAACTGGGAAGCCCTGGTCCTTGAGGGCTCCAGCTGGAGGTCAGCTGTGACAAGCAGTGCTGTATGGAGAGCGAAAGAGAGAAACGTGCCAAGAGGAAGGCACATCAAGCCAACCCCAACCGGGACTGTCTTCCACCTGGAAAGCAATGCCCTCACTGTGAGAGAAGATACAGATTAAGAATAGGGCTCCACAGTCACCTACGTACCCGCCGAAAGTACACCGATCTTGGAAGACAATCCTACTTGGACAACGAGGGATCACCTAAGCAAGCAAGTAAGTAAGGACTATACCATTTCCAATGTTGGGATATAAAGAATACTCGTAAATATTGTGTATTGACACACAAAAAGGGTGTTGATGCATAAGAGAGAAAATGTAGAAGAAAATGATCAACCCTCTGAAACATTTTGAACTTTTGCACATACACACACATTCCTATATACACAAAAATATTGTTTGTACAGAAAACATATTTATACAAAATGGGCTGTTTCTGCATATAATGCTATTTTATGCCAAAATAGGGGGGGGGTTGTGTGTGCAAAAACTTTATTTTTCACAAAAAGATCTCAAAATGTGAGAATTCCTCAAAAATCAATATATGTTCGTTTTTACCAGTTAGATTTTGGAATAACCACTCCCTCTATCATTGACATACATTCACCAGATCCTCTATGGTAAAGCATATAGTGAAACTATTTTCAACCATTTCAATGAACAACCACTACATGCAACACTATGGTTGTACTCCTGACAATGCCATCCTGGAACTGAGTCCTATGGCAATCGTGGGACCTGCTTTTCAGTAACCTAACCATGCACAGTAAAATAAATACATTTCACTATTTTATTTTTTTCCACCACACAACAAACATTACTTGGCCATCTTCTCTTTTGCCTTCTTTGCCATGTGATCGTTTCTTCCACGTTTACCATTAAATCTTAATCTATTCCAGCTTTCTTTCTGGGTCGTTGATTCTATATGTACCGTGGTTATTTTTAAAGGCTTCTCTTTGGTCAAAGGGGAAAAGAAAGAGAGAAAGAGAGCTGTCCTTAGCCAGATGGGCTGCTTCACACTTCATTTATCAAACCCAATAGACGAGGCCCAGCCTTCCAGTACTTGCTTATTGCAGTTCAACGTCCATACAGTTTGGCAATAATTTTCATTATCGGACAGTGACCCTAAAAGCCAACAACCTAACAAGTGAGCCCTCCCTCCGCAGCCTTTTTTCCCTTTGCAGGACTAGTTTGAAATTCACAACCACACTCTTTAGCTTTTGACTCTACAGTAGAATCTACGATGGTTGCTTTTACTTCATTAAGAGAAAGATGACCCTTGGCAAGCAAAGGTTAAGAAGAGGTCAACTTGAAGGGCTCAAGAACCTCTTTAACAGCTATAACAATCTGTCCATCAGACCCTAACTGGCAGAATAAACAAACGGCAGCATTTACGAAGCTTTGGGCTGATTCTGTTACACTAAGAGCATTTTATTTATTTCGTATCAAAAGCATTGCCTAAATCAGTGTTTCCCAACCTTTTTTGAGCCGCGGCACACTTTTTACATTTGCAAAATCCTGGGGCACACCACCAACCAAAAGGACACAAAATGACACTCTAACACAGTAATACATATAGTTAATATGTTTTTAAAATGTATTTATACACTCAGTGTGAAATCTGGGCCTGTTTCGATGAACTCAACATAGATATCCTGGCACAAATGGCAGAAAGACACAAACTTCCCACACAGAACTCCCATAACCAAGATAAAATGCTATAAGAGTTTGGTGGGCATTGACCTTGAGTTTTGGAGTTGTAGTTCACCTATATCCAGAGAGCACTGTGGACTCAAACAATGTTTGATCAGGACCAAACTTGGCATGAATACTCAATATGCCCAAATATGAACGCAGATGGAGTTCAGGGGAAATAGATCTTGACATTTGGGAGTTGTAGTTGCTTAGATTTATAGTTCCCCTACAATCAAAGAACCTTCTGGACCCCACCAATGATAGAACTGGGCCAAACTTCCCACACAGAACCCCCAGGAGGCAAGAGGAGGTTTCTACTTGGGGAAAGGGAGGCGGGCCTTCCCAATGCATGGAGAGGGAGAGACCAAGTAGACAACGGGTGGGGAAGGGGGATGTTTGTAATTTTGTGCCTTTATCGAGGTAGGTTTCTTAGGGTTTTTATACTTCAACACACTGGACACTCCCCCCCCCCTGAGGTTCCAATTTCCCACGGCACACCTGATGATCGCTCACGGCACACTAGTTTGCCCCAGCACACTGGTTGGGAAACACTGGCCTAAATCAGTATAACACTGATAAAAATAGAAGGTGCGCAGGCAGCTAAATAACTTTTGACCAAAAACAGGCAACAGCAACGGCATTGTCTGTAGCCTCCAACAATTCCTCCTCCGTCCATGAGGCAGGGCACAGTGAATAAGCATACAGGTGCAGAGTTGTCTGTTCTGCTCCATAGTCATGCAAGGTATGGGATTCTTTTAGGTGGTGCCAGGGGCGGATCTTAGTGGAGGCAAAGTAAGCGGCTGCCTCGGGGCGCCACGTGGCCAAGGGCACATCCAGGGCCGGGCGCCACACCCCCAGGGGTGCTGACAGGGTGGAAAGCTCAGTCCCACCCCGCAGGCTCCGGATGCCGCCAAGGATGGCTCGCATAGGATGAGAGAGGAGGAGGCAGAGGCGCACGCCTTTCACTTCTCCCTGCCTTGCCCTGCACCCTGCACGCATCTCATCCCTCAGCCTGCGCGTGCCTTTCCCCCCCGCCCCGCTGAGGAAGTCCAAAATACCTGGAGGGCCAAAGTTTGTCTATGCACCCTATATACAGTATATATCAGTGATTGGTTGGGGGGCACCAAAATACTGTTCACTTACCATTTTAAATTACCTAGGTCCGGCCCTGGGTGGTGCCATTTTGCCAGGTTGTGTTTTGATCTGCCCACTCTGCTTCTGAGTCTATTCAGAGACTTCCAAGTTTATTTATTTATTTATTCATTCATTCATTCATTTGACTTGTACACCGCCACTCCCAGAGGCTCAGGGCGGTTTACAAAGCTCAGTAAAACAGTAAAACACAATAAAACAAGAACCTGTTAAAATAGCATCACATTATGACTCGAAGGCTTGTTTGAATAAGAAAGTTTTGCAAGCTTTGCGAAAGGTCGCCAAATTTCGCATAGCCCGAGTCTTCGGTGGTAGGTTGTTCCAGAGGACTGGGCCAATGATAGAAAAGGCCCTCTGACGGGTTGATGTTAAATGATAGGATTTCACGCTAAGAATGACCAAAAGGTCCTGATCTTCAGAACGTAACGATCTCAAGGGACTATATGGGAACAGGCGATCCTTCAAGTACACTGGCCCCAGACCATGTAAGGCCTTGAAAGTTAAGACTAGTACTTTGAATGTAATCCGGTACTCAATTGGTAGCCAGTTGACCATTCTTGGTTTGCCCCTGGAGGAAGACCCTCGCGAGGGGCCATCCAATTAGGATTTCCTGGTTTTGCTGCCCAGAGGGATACCCTTGCTGGGGAGATGCCAAAGGAGTGGTAGTTCTCACAAAGCTTTTCCTTGATTTGAGTCTACAGGGAAGACGCTGGAAACCAAGTACTGGATGGCTTTCACAGTGTTCATCCTTATTTCTCTCACATTTAGCAGCAACTTCCCGTCACACATTGGGGGGGATGCCAGCTAGCTTGTAGTGTTTATCAACAGGTGTAGGTTTAAGACATCCTGTGATTATTCTGCATTTTTCGTTCAATGCTATGTTCACCTGTTTTGCAAGAGTGCATTGTGGCCCATGTAGGTGTTTTGAATTTCCACATTTATTTATTTATTTTGTATCAAAAGCATTGCATAAATTAGTTTAAAACTGATAAAAATAGAAGGAGGACAGACGTCTAAATATCTTTTGACCAAAACAGGGCAACAGCAATGGCATTGTTTGTAGCCTCCAACAATTCCTCCTCTGTACATGAGGCAGGGTATAGTGGGCAAGCATACAGATGCGGAGTTGTCTGTTCTGCTCCACAGTCACACAAGGCTCGATTACTGTAATGCGCTGTACATTGGCCTACCCTTGTCGGCGGACCGGAAACTCAAGCTGGTGCAGAACGTAGCAGCGCGCCTGCTCTCAGGAGCCCCTAGATCTGCGCATGTGACCCCACTCCTGCGTGCACTGCACTGACTTCCTATTGAATTCCGGGTCTCTTTCAAGGTGTTAGTGTTAACTTTCAAGGCCTTATATGGTTTGGGGCCAGTGTACCTGAAGGAGCGGCTTACCCCATACGTGCCCAGAAGATCACTGCGCTCAGAGGGGCTTAATCTACTGGAGGTGCCTAGTATTAAGATCTGTAGACTGTCGAGCACGCGGCAGAGGGCGTTCTCAGTGGCCGCTCCGAGCCTCTGGAACTCTCTGCCAGAGGAGACATGAGCACTACGGGGCTTGATGGCATTTCGTAAGTCCGTAAAGACTTGGCTATTTAGGCAGGCATTTGGCTCTGACTGATGCCTCCTATAATCTGCCAATATGCCATCTTGCTACGTCCTGCCACCTGCATTATTGTCGCCTGCTGGAGTTTTATTGATGGGAGCGGGGTTAATCGGGTTATATGTTGTTTTACCTGTTTTATTGATGTTTTTACTGGTTGTATAAGAAGAGCTGTAAAGCCCATCTAGTCCAGCATTCTGGGCTCCATCTCTAGAGAAAGGTCTGCTCCCGACCCCCCACTAAAATCGCCTGCCTCCAACTAAAACAAACAAACACAAGGTAAGGGATTCTTTTAGGTAGTGCCATTTTGGCAGGTTGTCTTTTGATCTGCCCACTCCGCTTCTGAATCTGTTCAGGGACTTCCAAGTTGCCCATTCTTGGTTTGCCCCTGGAGGAAGACCCTCTCTTGTGTGGGGAGCCATCCAATTGGGATTTCCTGGTTGAGCTGCCCAGAGGGATACCCTTGCCGTTGCTGGGGGGACACCAAGAGGAGTGGTAGTTCCCATAAAACTTTTCCTTGATTTGAGTCTACTGGAAGGAGGCTGGTAGCCATGTAGTGGATGGCTTTCACAGTGTCCAACCTTATTTCTCTCACATTTAGCAGCAACTTCTCGTCGCACATCAGGGGGGGGGGAGGGGATGCCAGCTAGCTTGTAGAGATTATCAACAGGTGTAAGTTTAAGACATCCTGTGATTATTCTGCATGACTAAGAGCATATTCACATACTCCTTCCCTATTGTCCCATCATTTTTTATATAACTTTTCTCTCTCTACTTACCAGGACACTAAGACACTATGATGGCTCTATAGCAGTGTTTCTCTACCTTCCCAATGCCATGACCCCTTAGTACAGTTCCTCATGTTGTGGTGACCACCAACCATAACATTATTTTTGTTCCTACATCCATAACTGTAATGTTGCAACTGTTACGAATCATAAAGTAAATATCTGGTATGTAGGATGTATTTTCATTCCTTGGACCAAATTTGACACAAATACCTCATATGCCCAAATTTGAATACTTATGGAGTTGGGAGGGGGGTTGATTTTGTCATCTGGGAGTTTATTTATTATTTATTTACGACATTTATAGCCCGCCTTCTTCAACTATACGGTGACTCAAGGAGGGTTACAGATTGGCACGATTCGATGCCATGCATTCATAAAAGTGAGATTAAAATATAAAACCATTTATTTAAAAAACCATTTAAAGATGTAGTCACCAATGCAGGCAGGATTTTCCCCGGGTACTGGTTGTGGGGGGTCGGGAGCAGGTGAGGGTTTTGCCCTCCTTTCTGCTAGAGATCCCTGTGTACAACTAGTGGGCCACTGTGTGACACAGAATGCTGGACTAGATGGGCTGAGGCCCGATTCAGCATGGCTCTTCTTATGTTCTTATGTTCTTATGCCATCTTGTCTTTACTGGGATTTATAGTTCACCTACTATCCAATAGCATTCTGAACTCGACCAACGATGGAATTGAACCAAACTTGGCACATAGAACTCCCATGACCAACAGAAAATACTGGAAGGGTTTGTTGGGCATTGACCTTGAATCTGGAAGTTGTAGTTCACCTACATCCAGAGAGCACTGTGGACTGAAACAACGATGGATCTGAGCCAAACTTGGCACAGAGACTCAATATGCCCAAATGTGAACATTGGTGTAGTTTGGGGAAAATACACCTTGACATTTAGGAGTTGTTGTTGCTGGGATTTATAGTTCACCTACAATCAAAGGACATTACAAACCCGACCAACAATAGAATTGGGCCAAACTTCCACACAGAACCACCATTACCAAGAGAAAATACTGTGTTTTCTGATGGTCTTGGTGACCCCTCTGACACCCCCTTGTGACCCCCCCCAGGGGTCCCGACCTCCAGGTTAAGAAACACTGCTCTATACGCTTTCATTGATTTCATCTTATGTCTTAAAAGACAAGTCCTTGGAATATATCTTACTCTCATTTCTCCAGATACTCTCCACTGTTGCTGAAAAAACTAGAACTGGATGACCCTCTGGATCAGGAAGAATTTTTTGGATCCAACACATGTGCCTGTAACTTCCAAGACTACAAAAAACAAGGTTGTCTTTCTCCTTGTTTCAATGTAACACACTCACCATACAAACTTATCGAGAATCAAAATGATAAAAGACACTGCAGTTTAGCAAATCAAGACCACATTGTGTTCAAGCCTACGGGAGTTGAGAAACTAGCTTTGATCTCGTGAAGATGTCACATTCAGTCAGGTCACTGACCAATCTAGCCCAGTGTTGCCAGCTCAAACTAACAGGGGCTCAAAGGCAGAAGTTATTATCAGTCTTTTTTGTTGGAGATCTTTTAAGTTGAAATGCCAGGAATTGAACTGGGGACCTTCTGCTTGTAAAACATGCCTTCTATCAGGAAGCGATGGTAGGCAAAACGATCAACAGACAGTGAGTTCCATGGATCCAGGACTGTTCCATCATTGCTATGGAATCATCGCAAAAAATACCATGCACCCACAAAAAATTGGATGTCTTTAATCTATGTCCTTATCTCTTAAAACCATGAATAGTTATCTGATCTGGGACATAATTTGCTCAGCCACCCCAAAAAACAATGACGACTTTTGGTTTGCTCTGTTTCAAACATTCAATTTCTGTCATATTCCCTATGATTACCAGTATATTTCTACTAGAGGTAGCATAAATCACCCAGATCTTATTGAAGTTCCAATTATTCCCTCTGAGGTTCTCCAGATGGACGCACTTCCATTAGGCCATCATTTGGTGGTTCTGCAGCATTTGTTCAAACATAAAAATGTCTCAACTAATGCTTAGCAAATCTCTAAGATACAATATACTGGTATTTTAGTCCTACTTGTAGCCTAGCCTGTCACAGGATTGTGTCCTTTCTGAAATCCCCAATTTAATTTGGCACTTCAACTGAAAGGGATTCTTTGTCCTGGACTCTGTCTGGAGCTCTGCAAGGTGCTGTTTGGACCCAAACTAATTTTCACTAACTCTCTGGAGAAATCACCATTTGGATCAGATATACCATCTTGCTGCTGCCACTGGAACAAAACAGCCATTCAAACTCTAAAACCATTGTTGGGACATAAAGATATGAGAATACAAAAAGATTCTGCTTTATGCGGCTCACTATCCCAAATTTCTGTTTTAAAATAAAGTATAAAACTATAAGACCTGCACATAGTAGGGATGGGAAGAATATTTGAAAGTATTCAAAAATGAGGGAAAGACATGTTTCTTGAATGTCAGAAAATTCTGATGAGGAAAGTCCTGGACTGCTGAGAATTTTTGCAGTGAAGGACTAATTCTGTGCAAAATTTACACCTGGTTGTTTTTAGGGTGTTTTTTTTTTAAAAAAAACTTTTTAGTGTTTTGCATAGAAAAGTTAAATATGTCTACATACATTCAATTCCCAACTATGGTGTTCCCTCACTTATTGTGAGGGTTACGTTGCAGGACCTCCCGCAATAAGTGAAAAACCGCAATGTAGGGACGCTATATTTATTTTAATATTTATACATTATTTTAGTAGTTGTACACTATTTTAAGTCTTTATAAACTTAAACTAAAGTGAAGGAAAGGAAGGAAAGGCCCTTCGAGGATGGAGGGAGAGAGGACTGAGGAGGGAAAGCGCCTCGGAGAGCGGCGGCGACAAAAACCCGCGAAACAGTGAAAATACTGTGATATATATTTTAAATTAATATTTTTTGAAAACAGCGAGTCGTTGACTCCCATGCCTGCAAAGCGAAACAGCGAGTCCACTAACAGCAAACCGCAAAGTAGCGAGGGAACACTGTACTGCTTTTTGTGCAGAAAACTGCATTTTCCCATGTCCAGTACACAAAATACAATTTTCTGTTGCTAAAACCTAGATGCAAATTTTGTGCAGAATGGATCCCGAACGGTGAACAGTCTTGGAAGACTACAAACTTTTGAAAGTTTGCTTGCTGCAGAAAGAAAATGGCTATAATTTCTCATTGCTTACATCCAAAATGAAATCAGTGAAGAATTATGTCCCTCGTATTCAGCCCCTAAATGCACATAAAGCCTTACATAAGCTATCCCCACTCCACCAAAGCGATGGCTGCAACTCTCTCTCTCTCATCTACTTGACCTAAATTTCTCAAAGTTGCATTGTTCATAATATATCTCTCTCCAATGTGCAGTGTTAAGGTAATTAGAGTCATCTGTATTTAACTTCTAGAGAAGGGGAGAGGGAGGGGGAAAATCTATTATCTAATCTAGCTGATCCCCTGATAGCTTGCTGAAAGTAAAATACTATAACCTATTGCCTGGCCTTTGACAAGCGCTAATTATTTCCTGTCGAAGCACATTTTTCTCGTGTAATTCCAAAGTACACAATGGGCTGATCTCTAAAACACAGGGACGCTTTGCCAAAGCTGCGCCGGGTGTTTTATAACTTTCACCACACTATGTGCCACTCAGCGGCTACTATCGCAAAGCCTTCATTCCAGACATCCCTCCAAACCTTTGATGAGGTTTTTTTAAAAAGTGGTCTATGGTAACAGTCTGTTTTCGTAGATCACATGGATGGGGCTCTTTAAGACAGGTCAACATGATGGGAAACATCAAATAAAGTTGGGGGGCAAAAGGGGAGAGAGAAGGGGTGATTACAGTTATTTAATACTCTGGAGGCACAGTCTTTCTCAGGCTTTCAAGACCCAGGGCTCTTGAAATTCTCTTTCAGGTGTTTAGCTTTAATGAGGCCTGCATTTTGTCCACTCCTATGTCCCCCTCCATTCACCCCCTCCCTCCCAATTCCTCCCCTTCTCTCCCTTGACTCCCATGCCTGCAAAGTACTTAAAATTTTTGTTCTACAGGCTAAATTATGTCTACTGGCTCCAGCTCCTGAGTAAATTAGTAGTTGTTAAAAGAAAAGACCAGAAAACGGTGTAACTAGAGTCCTTCTTCCATTTTCCTCTTGTCATCCTCCTCCTCCGTGTTGATTATTTGTTCTCCTAAACTGGCCAACTCACAGTTACACTTTTTATACTCTCCTCCTCCCCGCTTCTTTCTTCTTTTCCCAAAACAGAGACAGAGATATATAGACTCATACATAGACTCAAAACCCTATTTATATTATTTACTCTATGTACTCAATTCCCCTATTGCAAGACTGACAGGGGACCCATGATGAGTCACGAGGATGGGAATGCCTGGATACGAAGGTTTCCTACATGATGTACTGAACAAAAAATATGTCACATTCTTAATACAAGTGCAATTCTAGAATTGAAACATGGACCAACAATAAATTTCAAAGGAGGTAACATAGTAATATGTTGTCCCAGTGGCAAAAGATCCTTTATGTGTCAACAACAACAGCAAGAACATTTTATTATGGTCCATGACCAGCACAAAGTGGGGCACAAATACTCAGGGAAGGGGAAACACAGGGCCCTAGAGAGGCAGTCATAAAAAAAACCATTAGAGTCAGCAAAACAAGGAGGAGGTAGAAGCATATACAGGTTGAGTATCCCTTGTCCAAAATGTTTGGAACCAGATGTGTTTTGCATTTTTTAGGATTTTAGTAAACTTGTATTTGCAAATACGTTCATAATGAGATACCCTGAAGATGGGAGTAAAATATAAGTGCAAAAATAATTTGTCTTTCATATATACCTTGTGCGTATATGAAAGACAAATTATTTTTGCATTTATATTTTGCATTTATATTTATATTCAAATCATAGCCAGTATTTGAAGCAATTTTGTGCATTAAATGAAGTTTTTGCACATGGAACCATCTGAAGTCTAAGCCACTTCAGGTTTTGAGACATTTTGAAATACTGCATGAAGGATGCTCAACCTATAAACAATTTCAAACATCACAGAATAGTAAACTGAAAAAAGATATGCAAGTTCAAAACAAAATCCAAAATTCATTAGTAGGCAGTAATCATCATCATCACCATCTCCCCGAAAGGACTCGGAACGGCTCACAAAAGCACATAAAATAAACAATGCATAAGTATATAAATGATGACAACATAAGTTTGCAACAGAGAACTCACATAGAATGCCACATAATAAAAAATTTAAAATTCATAAAACGCAGTAGTGCCTGCAGATAAAACTGGCTGTCTTCAATTAACAATCCAAAGTGCCGGAGTGAAGCAATCACTAAGTTTAATCATTAAAGTCTACTCAAGGTCAAACTCCTGGTTGTTTTTTTAAAAAAAAATGTTTTTAGACTAGACCAAAAACATTTGGGGGAGAGGGGGCTAACCTAATCTCTCTAGGAAGGGCATTTTAGAGCTGGGGGGCACCACAAAGAAGGCCCTCTCTCTCTCGTTCCCACCAACCATACTTGGGACGATGGTGGGACCGAGAGAAGGGTCTTCTCGATAGATCTCAGAGCCCCCGCCAGTTCATAGAAGGAGATGCGGTCTCGAGGATAGGTTGGACCCAAAGCCTATAGGGATTTATAGGCAATAACCTGTACTTTGAGTTCAGCCCAGAAACTTGTCGGAAACCAGCGGAGCTGTTTTAATGGGGGCATTGAATGCTCCCTATAACTAACTAACTAACTAACTTTATTTCTTATGAGTCGCCCTCCACCAAAGGTGCTCTGGGCGACTTACACAATTAAAATAAACAGGTTACATAGTCACCGCTATGTAACTAGCCCCAGTTAGGAATCTGGCTGCCAATCTCTGCATTAACTGCAGTTTCTGAGCCATCTTCAAAAGCAGTCCCACGTAGAGTGTGTTGCAGCAGTCCATTCTGGATATAACTAAGGCATGGACCACTGTGGCCAAGTCAGACTTTTGAGATACGGATGCAGTACCATCATTACAACCAACTGAAAATCCACCAGGAGACAAGCTTTTGATTTTCTGATAACCCCACATCAGGCTACATGGTGTAAAAATAGACAGGGGTGGTGTTGGCAGAGTTACAGGAAACTCTCAAAAATTACCCAGATATAGCATTCCATTGATCTCAGATTGAGAAGTGGTCAATGACTATAATAGCTACCATGTAAAACACCTGGATCTTTAATGGAAATGTAATGGAATTGACTTGACCTGTCTTGAGACACACCCTTTCATGACAATAACATTGTCTCCCTTGTTGTATGTGTCAAATGGGTCTGCTTTGTGGTGTTACGGAAATCCGCCCAGGCCCGTTACGCTGAGATGTTGTGTCACCTTTGATAGCTGTGACGGCTATTTGAAAGTACCAGGGACAATTGTGTATCATGTGTCGGGGCTGCTTGAAGGGCTAAATTAGACATGGCACACCTGGTATATTCCCACAGAAGCCAAGGCCATGCCAAGTCAGGCTCATAGGAATCCAACCATTGGGCTAAATGATGCTAGCTGTATGACACGCATTAATTTTATCAGCATCTGCTTTTATATATCCAAAACTGGAACTGGGCCAGCCAAGCAGCTGATACTTACCACTGTTTATACAGAGGGCAAACCCTTTGAGAACCTTCAAAATAGTAGTGATGCCAATCATACATGTTTTACGAAGGGGAACAATGAAAGGTAAAGCCAGAACAATGCTGTTTCTTTCCTAACCACTATTTATTTATTTATTTATTTATTATTCTGACTTGTATACTGCCACTCCCTGAAGGCTCAGAGTAAAAGAGGAGTAGAGGGAATCAAGCTGTGTTGTACATCCTACATCCGAGGGAATGCATGGTTATATATGGCATTAGTAGGAAATAAATATTCATCGGAAGCCATCCAGGAGAAAGGCAGGACATTAAATAAATAACTAAATAATATTTCCAGTACATATGTATGGTTGTAGTAGCTGGACAGTGAAGAAGTTGACAGAAGCAATATTCATTCATTTGAAATGTGGTGCTCTAGAAGAGTTATATTGATACCATGGACTTCCAAAAACAAATATATTCTAGAACAGGGGTAGATCGCGATCTACTGGTAGATTGCGTAGGGCGTCCTAGTAGATCGCAGGCAGGGCAGGAGGAAGGCTCATTCCCGCCCCGCAGGCTCCCTACGTCACCCAAGTGCTGCCAGTCCTGCGTTATCTAAGGTCCTTTCCACACAGTTTAATAAAATCCCTTGTTATCTGCTTTGAATCAGATTATATGGCAGTGTGGACTCAGAAAACCCAGTTCAAAGCAGATATTGTGTTATATGTTTCACATTTTTGTAGTGGGTAGGTAGATCATTCTGACTTGGTTGTTTTATAAGTAGCTCACATGCTGAAAAAATGTGAGCACCCCTGTTCTAGAATAAATCAAAACCGACCTCTTATTTGAAGCACAGATTACTATACTTTGGCCATATCATGTTCTACTCCATGTGAACAACCATTTCCAGCAGTTTTCATCTCTTCCAGAAGCAAGTCTGTTGTGAATCTAATGGAACTTAATGCCTCTTCCAAGACCACGTTTCCATAAAATACTTTACATTACAACAGTGACAGATCACAAACATCTAGGCAAATCTTTCCTACACCTGGATTATGATGATTCCAGGTGGTCTTAAAGGATCCAGAGAGGATAGCAAGTAAGAGTAATGTTTTCCTACCAAAACTTCTCCAGCACTTTGACCCTGGTTCCAATCTATCATTGATGAGCCTACAATTTCAATTTGAAGTGGACTAAATGTTAGCAAGCCATGCTATTATATCTGTAGCTCTGCAGGAATGTTACTGAAGCTTTTTGCAGTCATGTTCCACTTCCTTTTCTACACAACATGTTTGCATAGTTTATAAAAGTTACTAGAGAAGAGTCTCACTTATCCAACATAAATGGGCCGGCAGAAAGTTGGATAAGCGAAAATGTTGTATAATAAGGAAGAATTAAGGAAAAGCCTAGTAAACGTCAAATTATGTTATGATTTTACAAATTAAGTATCCAAAACATCATGTTTTACAACAAATTGTCAGAAAAATTGGTTTAATACATGGTAACGTTATGTAGTAATTACAGTGTTCCCTCACTTATTGTTAGGGTTAGGTTCCAGGACCTCCCGGAATAAGTGAAAAACCACAATGTAGGGATGCTATATTTATTTTAATATTTATACATTATTTTAGAAGTTATACACTATTTTAAGTCTATAGACTTGAGAAGGAAAGGAAGGAAAGGCCCTTCAAGGCTGGAGGGAGGGAGGACTGAGGAGGGATAGCGCCTCAGAGAGCGGTGGTGGCAAATCCCCACAAAACAGCGAAAATACATATATTTTAAATTAATATTTTTTGAAATTCTCAAAACAGCCACAATAAGCGAATCGTGAAGTAGCAAGGGAACACTGTACTGTATTTACAAATTTTACACCAAAACATCACAATGTATTGAAACAGAAGTAGATCCAGGTGGGGGGGGGGACTGTGTTAGATAATACAGAACGTTGGATGAGTGAAGGTTGGATAAGCGAGACTCTACTGTATATAGAACTAGGATTCACAGAACCTTCCAGCCAAGCTAGTAGGGAATTTGGAGAGTCATAATCAAACAGTAACGTTTCCAAAATCTTTATAAAAAATATGGAAATATGGACCTTTTAGGTTTTATGTTTCCATGACATTCTCACCTTGTGAGCCACTCTTGGCGCAGCTCCTGACGTTCTATAAGGAGGGGCAAGAGGCAGGCGATTTGTTCGTTTCTTTGTTCCTCCATCTGCTCTTCTTTTCGGCATTCGCAGAGCAGTAGACTTGTCTTGGGAGGAGGGCAGGAAGGTAGGCAGGAGAGGGGAGGGGTAGAAGAAAAAAAACCATAAACATAATAAAAGGAAAAAGAGGAAACAAAGCATAAAATTAATTAAAAAGCCCCTAAGCAAATAGGGACAGCAAATCAATGGCCCTTTTTATTACAGTTCTACTGCTTTCCAGATCAATACAGTAAATGATGGTCAAAAATGGCCACCATCTATTTGGTATTTAATCAAAGAACATGGAGTGTAAGTAATACCTTAAAGCTTCATTGCCCTAAGTAACATGACAGACTGGCTATTCCAGCTCTCATTTCCACAGTACTCTTTTCCTTTTGCCCTATTGGCTGAACGATTATTAGAAATTATAGACGTTATGTATATAATTTGCTTATTTCTACAATTACCTTACACAAACCTTTGTAAATAATGCATTTTGGTATTTCTTCTTTGTGTGTGTGTGGGGGGGGGTGTCTTTTCATGAGTTGCTTCTGAGACAGGTTGGGATGATCTATAATGCAGAAGGTTGTTCTTATTTTGAAGTTTCTTATTTTCCCATCACACCCCAGGTTGTTTAAAAACACCATGTTTTCAATAGCAAAAACATTGAGAAATACTGTGGGCATGGAAAATGCTGACATATCCATATCTGTTCAAAATTACAGCTCTCACAACTTCATCTTGCAGTGAAATCTGTGAAGTCTTAGATCTGTCTTTTCCTCTCCTCTGCTTGAGTTCCCCCTGTTTATAAGTTTTCCCAATAGTGTCTAGACCTGGGCAATAATGGTTCTAAATGGTTCAAAAGTACTTACAGAACTAAAGTTCTGGTGGCGCTGGTGCTTTGCTTCTACAATGTTGCCAAAGTTCTGATGGTGAACATTTCAGAACTCTAACAAAACTTTCAAAACTTCATTATTATTTCATTATTGGCCATTTTTAAGACAGAACCAATTAGGAACTGCCATTTATAATGAAATTTTGAAAGTTTTGTTAGAGTTCTGAAATGTTCACCACTAGAACTTTAGCAACACTGTAGAAGCAAAGCTCCAGCGCCACCTAGTTTTCACCACCAGAACTTTAGTTTTATAAATACTTTAGAACCATTTCAAACCATGATTGTCCAGGACTACTTCCTTTATATTAGTTTTTGGTTGGAGCATAACACGCCCCAGAGGCCAGCCTTAGTCGGTCTATTCCATTTGTCTGTATACAGCTCTCTTGCTGGACACCTCCCTTTTTTCTATGGTCACTAGAAGTTTGGGGCATTGTCTGCTATCCTAGGCCCAAGCAATCCAAAAACAGGCATCCTTAGCACCTGCATTCAGAAGTATTTTTATACCACCAGTCCAAAGGACAACAGAAGCTTATGACCAGCTTATGCTTCACAAGAAAGAAGTTTGAGACAGTTTATAGCCATCGCTTTGCACCAGAGGCAGAAGACTCCAGAGAGATGACTGCAGTCAGTAAAGGATCCTTTTGTAATGTATTTTTTAAAGTTACTTTATGATAGTCCCGGGTGGAGTTAACTCTTTATTTAACTTCTTAACAGTAAACTCATTCTGGTTATCTTTTCACCTTGTCTAAAGTGCCTCTGTTTGCCAAGGGCCTTAATCTTAACAGAAAGTGTACAGCTAGCCCTTGAGTAAAGCCAGACACTATAATTTTCCCAAAGACTCATGCATGCCATCACACAATCCAAGACGTTTTATGTCCTGGACAGAGGTAGAATGGGCTGCCAGTTCCATTTTAGTAACAATCGCAATTTCTCCAAACATTTCCTAGCTTCTACTTGCCGAGGATGCTGCTTTGCCCTGCCCTACCCAATGATTTTGAAGTGTAAAGATATATCATTGAATACTAAAGTTAGCATGGTCCATGCCATCATGTACCCTATTTCTATGTAAGTTGTGAAGGCTTGGACAGTGAAAAAGGATAACTGGAAGAAAATCAGCATTTGAGATGGGTGCTGAAGAAGAGTTTTGCTGATACCATGAACTATTAAAAAGACCAGGCGATCTGGCTGCGACATCTGTCACCCCATTGATCGCCAGGGTTGATTGGGCTGATCTGGCTGGCTAGGCGGGTATCCTCTTCCTCCCTCACCGCTCCATGTGCATCCCTCCCGAAGCTGTGTGCTCGGTAGAAGAGGACGACGTCCCAGGTATAGAAGGAGTGTACCGAGGTCTCCAGTCTTCGGTCCCGGGTTTACGAAAAGACCAATCAATGCAACCTAGAACAAATCAGGCCTGAACTGTTCCTAGAAGAAAAGATGACTAAACCGAGGTTGTTGTACTTTAGACATATCATAATGAGAGCTTACTAAATAGAAAAGAGAGTCATGCTCAAAAAGATTGAAAACAGGAGAAAAAGACCCCCATCCAGGTGGATATTCTCAATCAAGGAAGCCACCATTGCCCGGAGTCTGCAAGACCTGATGATAAGAAGATTTGATGGCTTTTTATTCATAGAGTCAACATAACTTGAAGTTATAGTAAAGATCCAGGTGGCAGACTACGTTGGATAATACAGAACGTTAGATGAGTGAAGGTTGGATAAGCGAGACTCTACTGTAAAACAATAATCCAGTGGTATGGCTGCTGCTTCTATGTTCTCAAAGTGAATCTATAATATATGGCATTATATTATGGCACAATCCTATTCAGAGACAGAAATGTAGTCTAGGGATAGGAAAAACATCCATAATTATTTGCTTCCATGTCAAAAACAACAAAAACAAGAGGTTTCCCAACAGCCAATGGTTTACATGGGGAGAATAACAGACCTGTGAGATTCTGCTGAGAGCCAAACAGGATGAAGAGTATGGAAACTCTTAGCCCAAGGGCCAAACTTATGTTCTTAGGGGCTAAATTCCAATGTTGCACAAGGCTAATAATGAAAAGATGGGACCAGGAAAAAACCAAACTAGCTCTAGTTTAGAAATCCTATCTGTTCCAGACAAGGGTTGGGAGAAATGGAAAACACAATCCCACGTGATCTGAAGAGACAGCAGCTTTAAACAACAGAAGCCCTACCAATCTTTAGCAATCACTGGCATTCCCTCATGAAACCATGAGCAAGAATACCAACTAAGTTAACGAACTGCATCATGAAACGGTTTCTGGTGTTTGCCCCGTTTTAGTAACCAGAGTTATGTTCTTTATTTATTTATTTATTTATTTATTTCATTGGACTTATATGCCGCCAACTCCATACGGCTCGCAGCGGCTTACAAAGTCTAGAAATACAATACAAGATAAAAAACAAACAAAACAGTACACCAAGGGATACATGGATAGACATACAATGTACAAATAGGACAAACGGGTGGGCGACAGCAATAGGGGAGGGAGGACCGGGCTCATGCCACAGGGCAGAGCCATCTGGTGGAGTTATCAGGGCGACCATCAAATGGGGGGAGCCGGGGGGGGTCCCGCAGATTGAGGAACGACCTCAGAGACTCCAGATCTAGGGAGTAGTAGTCACTGTGAAGACAGTTAATGCCAGCCTGTGGACCCTGCTTCGTCGCCGGCGGCTTGTCAATCGTCCTAGGGTGGGGATTTGCCGGTGAAGGCGCCCCAAACCTGCGGGCAGAGTTCCTGAATGTCTTAGGGCGGGGCCCTCCGGGGGGCACCCTCTGGAAGACAGCTACAGTGGGGGGAGGTATTGCAGGGCGAGACATCCTCCGGCCCCGCCCCCTGCCCCGTCCCCGCCCCCGTCTTTGCCTCATCTGGTGTCCGTCTAGTTTAAGTGACTCACCGGGGCCCGGATCGGCCACAGTCAGGGGGGCCGCCGGCAGCCGCCCGCTGCCGCCGGGGCCGCTCCCCGAGCCCTCTTCAAAACTCCTCAATGTCAACCGTGTCCGTCAGGCCACCGGAGCAGCGGCAAAGGGGAGCCTGCGGCCTTGGGCGGCGGGGCCGGCAGCAGCGGGCGACTCCACGGCTGGGGCCGCAAAGGGGTGGTCCCAGCCACTAGCGAGGAGGGGGGGCGGGGTCAGGGGCGCCGAGCTGGGTGAAGACGGCGCCATATTGGAGTCATCAGCTGATGCCCCCCCCGTCGGGCCCGGGGGGGGGGAGCGGCCCAGGGCCGCCCACGGGCTCCACCACTGGACCACCGCCGCTCTCACTGGGGTCTCGGCCGTGGGCAGGGCCGCCTCCGAAAGGGGGTACCCCCGGCAGCCCAGCAGCCTTCCTCCGATGGATCATCTGTGGGGTCGGGGCCAGCCGCTCCACTCGGCCCTCTCCCCTCCGGACTCGGGTGCGGGGAGGCTGAACGAGGCGGGTCCCACATTCCATTGACCGCACTCCCTCCAGGCCCAGGGCAGGAGCCCGGGTAGCGAGGGGCGGCCACACCGCCCAAGGACGCCAGCGCCGGACCCAGCCTGTCCAGCTCACCCAACCAGAAGGCCAGGCACTCGACCAACTGGCCGAGGCGATGGACAAGGCCGGCAAGGTCCTGTGGTGCGTCCTTAGTGTTCCTGGGTTGGTTGTCAGCGTCCCTCCCGGGTGGAGTTGGAGGGAGTGGAAGGCCCAACTTCTTCCAAGCCCGGCCAAGGTACAGGGGACCAGGTCAGGCACCGCTGGGGGGTCGCTGTGGTCACCGGAGCCGCTGCGGTCACTGCAGGCCCCCAACCGAGGGACCCCGCAGGAGCAGCGGTGTCTCTTAGTCCCGCAAGGGCCCTGAGGATGGAGGCCGGCGCCCGAGCAGCCTCCAGAGCAAGCTCGCCGTCGGCCTGCAGGGCCTCAAGAGGGGGGAGGGGGCACCTCGGAGCCTCAAGCAGTGCCCCTCCCGAGCCAGACACAACAGGGAGGACAGGCAGGTCCGGTGAGTTGTTCCCCAGGCGAAGAGCGACCCCTCTCAGCAGTGGGGGTGCTGTGTTGGCCACCATATGGGAAAGTTTACCAGAGGCCCGGCGGAGCTCGGCGTTTGGACGTCTGCTCGACGCGGCCATCTTGGATCAGAATTTATTTATAAATTCGATTTGGTAGACCGCTCTCTCTGGAGTCCAGAGCGGTTTACAGCATAAAATCAATAAAACATCAATAAACAGATAAATGACGTATACCCAAAAGCCCCCCTTCCCACAAATGATCCCAGCAAGCAATAATACGCAGAGGCAATACATGGCAGGACGGTATGTTGGCAGCTGGCAACTAAGGAGGCATCAGTTGGGACCAAATGCCTGCCTATATAGCCAAGTCTTCACAGACTTGCGGAAGGCCAACAAACCCCGTAGTGCTCGTATCTCCTCCGGCAGAGAATTCCAGAGGGTCGGAGCGGCCACTGTAAATGCTCTCTGCCGGGTGCTCGACAGCCTACAGATCTTAATACAAGGGACCTCTAGTAGATTAAGCCCCTCTGAGCGCAGTGATCTTCTGGGTTTGTATGGGGTAAGACGCTCCCTCAAGTACACTGGCCCCAAACCATATAAGGCCTTGAAAGTTAGAACTAACACCTTGAAGGAGACCCGGAATTCGATGGGAAGCCAGTGCAGTGCACGCAGGAGTGGGGTCACATGCGCAGATCTTGGGGCTCCCGACAGCAGGCGTGCTGCTGCGTTCTGCACCAGCTTGAGTTTCCGGATATAATATAATATATTGTATATACATATAAAATTTATAATATTATAATGTAATACAATATAATACTACTAATAATAATACAATATTATAATTATATATTTATATTACATGTAAGTTTACTAATAATAGTACAATATAATGGTATAGTACAATATAGTAATATATAATACTGATATTGTACTATGCTAATAATATTATATATATATATATATATATATATTGTGTGTGTGTGTGTATATATATACACACACACAGTATATATCTTGTAAGCCGCTCTGAGTCCCCTTCAGGGTGAGAAGGGCAGCATATAAATGTTGCGAATAAATAAATAAATAAATAAATAAATAAAAATATATGCTAGAAGGAGAAAAGATGTGTTCTGACTCTCAGAGGCTAAGAATTCAAAAAATTCAACCTAAGATGTTATCAAATGGAGAGGCCATTTCCTCAAATCAACACCGATTTAAAAAATCAGTCAAAAACCTCTAGGCCCCTGTCCTGAAAAGATGGAAGATACCTTCTTTTGAAAGCTGTGTGTCCTATCACGTAAGGTCAACTTTGAGCTCTTCATTCATTTAATGAACTTTAATGACAGATAATTGTCTACAGAGGCCCTATTTTACTCATCGGTGAGTGATGTCTTCAAGCTTTGGATTCAACTTTGGTTTGAGCATTCTTGCTTCCTGCTTGGGACCCAAGGTCAGCAGAATAAACAAACAAGGCCTGCAAGTCTCCCTTATCTTCCCGGTCTCTCAGCGCAGAATTTTTGGAGAGTGGGAATGTTTAAGATCTGTTGAAGTTATCTTTCTTCTGGCCCTTGTGTTGGCAAGAGCACATCCTGAACAGGCCCTGGAAAGAGATAACAACCCAGGGCTTGGATGATACTGGAAAGACAAGAGATGGTTTTCCTGGGTTAATTATTGCCATCAATAACCCTCAAAGACACTTTGGGCATTTGCAAAAAAACCCACTCCATCACCCTTTCTTTCCCTTAGAGACCCCTTTTTTTCCATAGACCACATTTTACACAAATAGTTGCCATCCCCGGAATGAAATAGGCCAATGTTTTCAGAGTCCTGTTTTATTTTGTCAACAAATTCGGGTTTTTTTTGTTTGTTTGTTTTATTGCCAGGAGATCTAATGTACTCGGTAGTCTTTCCAAAGAGATTAGGAGGATAAATCTCGGAGCTTTTGCTAATCTGTTCCCACTTCAAGGTAAGTAGTCCTAACAGCTAATAATCTATAGCAAACAAAAGTGGCGTGGGAGGAAAGGAAGCTGTGTTGGCAAGCAGTGAGGTCCTCATAATCCATCCCTTCTTAATTATCCAGACTGTGACAGCAGCAGCATTCATAATATTCATAATAGCATGCACATACATTTATTAGTTATACTAATGTGATATTTTTCCATCAACAGGATTGTAGGAGAGTCCATGGATCTCTTCTACCCAATCTAATCTTCACAACAATCCTTTGAGGAACATCAAGATGAAATATAATCACTGGCTAAAGTCAACCGAGTGGGATTCATGGCATAATGAGGATCTGATTTCAGACCTGTCTAGTAGGGATGTGCGAAATGGCACAGAATCTATTCTGTTTCCGTTCTGTTTCGGGGAAGATTCTTGTTATTTATTTATTTATTTATTTATTATTCGTTCTTATATACCGCTCCTTCCGGTGGGCTCGGGGCGGTTTACATAAAGCACATAGCACAATACAACTTGATACAACAGCAATAAAATCTAAAAAATCTAAAAACATACTACATCTAGCCAAAAATCTACATAACAATTTCAACTACCTTCCAAGAAGCGCTAACTCAAGGGCCAACAAGGTTGAAGGCTTGCCTAAACAGAGCTGTTTTGCAAGCTCTCCGAAATGGGCCCAACTCCCTGATAGCGCGGACCTCATCCGGCATGGAATTCCATGAGGATGGTGCTGCCACAAAGAAGGCTCTCGATCGTGTCATCGACAGCCGACAGGACTGGATCGAAGGGACTACTAGGAGGTTCTGTTCTTCCGAACACAGTGATCTCGGGGGAACATATGGAGTAAGGCGGTCCCTCAGGTACACCGGCCCTAGACCATGCAAGGCCTTAAAGGTCAACACCAACACCTTGAAAACGATCCGGTACTCAATTGGTAGCCAGTGCAGCTGCTGTAATATAGGTGTTATATGCTCTCGTACCAATGCTCCCACCAGTAGTCGAGCCGCAGCATTCTGCACCAGCTTGAGTTTCTGGATTGCTGTCAAGGGAAGGCCAATGTAGAGGGCGTTACAGTAATCCAGCCTCGAGATGACCATCGCCTGGATCACCGTAGCCAGGTTGCCTCTGGACAAGTAGGGAGCCAGCCGCCTAGCCTGTCGCAGGTGGAAAAATGCGGTCTTGCATACCATGAAGATTTGTAGCTCCATCGATAGCAACGAGTCCAAATGGACCCCCAGGCTCTTTACAGAGGACGACGGGCTTAAAGGCTCGCCATCCAGACAGAAATGGAACTATAATCTTCTGGAATCTTCCCAAAAACAAAACCTGGGGGATGGGATCAGAAATGAAAACAGAACGAAAACAGAACGGATTAGCACACCTCGACTCCCTAGCTTCAGTAAAACCTTCCAACCACGCTATAACATAGGCTTTCACACAGTGGGAACTGGTAATATTTCAACAATGATTGGATGCAGCCAAAAGTTAAAATTATCTTGAAATCTTGGCAACAAGCATATATAGAAGCTGTGGACTGGTGAACTGGACTGGTGAGATTGCATACATATAATCTCCTGTTGGAATCATTTTGGTGGCTATCCATTTCCTCCCAGGCACAATTAAGAGACTTTGTTGACTTATAAAGCTCTGAATGCCTTGGGTCCGGACTGGCTGAAAGATCATCTCTTCCAAAAGGGACCTGCTTGAGGTTCAAAATCCTCAGAGGAGGGCTTTATTTCAGTCCCACCATTGTCACAAGCATCTTTGGAGAGTCTTCTCAGTGGTTGTCACAAGCACCAAAGAGAGTCTTCTCAGTGGCTGCTGCCAGACTGTGGAGCTCTTTCCCATTGGAAGCTCGCTTGTCATCCCTTGTCATCCTCCCAGTTTCCTCTGAAGGCCCTGCAACACTGTCCTATGGACCCTTCCACACAGCCAGATAACCCAGAATATCAAGGCAGAAAATCCCAAAATATCTGCTTTGAACTGGAATATATGAGTCCACACTGCAATATATTCCAGTTCAAAGCGGATAGTGTGAGTTTTTATTCAGGGCCTATATCTCAGGATTTTATCCCAGATTATCTACTTTGAACTGGATTACATGAGTCTACACTGCCAGATAATATGGGATAAGCAAATAATCTGGGATCAGATCCTGGGGTATAGGACAGTATAGATCCAGTCTCAGATGAAGACCTTTCTGTTTATCGTGTAATAGCAACCTTTTGCAAGCCTCCTGAAGTAGTTATTTGTTTTGTATATAACTTAGACTGCTTATTGTATTGTATATGTGTGTATTGGTATGCAGTTTTCCTTAACTCTATTTTATGGGAGGGACTGTAGACCACGTGATCAGCTCTGGGACTCTTCATATCTCACACTCCATTTAACATCGTAGAGATTCCATTAGATTGGAGAGTTGCTTTAGACTTTGGACTGTTGATTATAAGAAAGATGTCCTGTGTTATCAGCCCATAGAAACTAGTTCAAATCTATTTGTAACTAGATTGATAAGCAACATATCTGTATGCTGAATGCATGATGTTTGTAAGTAAACCAACTATGTTACTCTAACAAGGTCATACTTTTCCAAAAGGTTATTCCAAATAGTGTGAATGCCAATTAACCTGCAAAAGGCTCACACTTCCAAAAGCCTGCGGAGATTCCTCATTTTCCCAAAAGGTTATGAGTGCCATTTTCCAAAAATTGAGGTCTTTGAGTGTTAACTATCGTTTCTGAAGACCTTTCAATGTTCTGTGTTTGCATTTTTTTTTAAAAAAAAAGCTTTCAATTAACATTATTATGTGATTGTTTTCTAAATTCTTATACTACCCATTCTTCCTACTTTGCTTTGTTTTAACTCACATTGGGTCCCATATCGGGGCAAAGGTGGGTGCAGTGGGTTAAGCCCCTGTGCCAGCAGGACTGAAGACCGACAGGTCGCAGGTTTGAATCAGGGGAGAGCAGGGATGAGCTCCCTCTATCACCTCCAGCTCCTCATGCAGGGACATGAGAGAAGCCTCCCACAAGAATGGTAAAAACATCAAAACATCCAAACGTCCCCTGGGCAACGTCCTTGCAGACAGCCAATTCTCTCACACCAGAAATGACTTGCAGTTTCTCAAGTCACTCCTGACACAACAAAAAAAGTAGAGCCTTGCTTATCCAACATAAACGGGCCAGCAGAATGTTGGATACTTGTCCGAACGTTATCTCCCTCTACGTTCTGCCTTGTAGCCTAAGATCCACTGGGGAGGCCCTGCTCTCGGTCCCACCAACTTTGCAAACACAGCTGGTGAGGACGAGGGACAGGGCCTTCTCGGTGGTGACCCCCTCCCCTGCCTGTGGAATTCGCCCCCCAGCGAAATCAGATCGGCATCCCCCCTCCTTTCTTTCAGAAGAAAACTGAAGACGTGGTTGTGGGACCAGGCTTTTGGCTAATGGATATAATGGCACCTGAACATTGAATCAGACTAGATGATTGTTGTAATGGAAAAGGCTTTATGATTGTTTAACTAATGTTGTTTTAATCTATTGTATTGTATGTTTTCATCTTGTTATTATAATTGTAATTTATTGCGGCATCGAATCGTTGCCATTGTTAGCCGCTGTGAGTCCCCCTGCGGGGGTGAGAAGAGCGGGGTAAAAATGTTGTAAATAAATAAAATTGGATAAGCAAAAATGTTGGATAATAACGAGGAATTAAGGAAAAGCCTATTAAACATCAAATTACGTTATGATTTTACGAATTAAGCACCAAAACATTGTGCTTTACAACAAATCAACAGAAAAAACAGTTCAATAATAATAATAATATTTTTATTTATAACCCACCACCATCTCCTCGAAGGGGACTCAGGGCGGCTAATGAGGCCAAGCCAAAAAATAATACAACATAAGTAAACACAAAACAACAGAAAAATTACATCACAACAAAATACATAAAATAACAAAATAAAATAAACAATACACAATTACTGTATTTACAAATTTAGCACCAAAACAGACAAGGGTTCCTGTTGTGGTTGAGCAACCTGAGCCTGTAGTTGCTACAGGTAGTAACTGGGAAGAGGAGAGTTTGTCAGACATGTCCTTGGAAGAGGGAGGTTTGGGCGGGCCTCCTGCAGCTGGGAGAAAGAGGGCTGCAAGTGATGAGCATTTGGAAGAGGCAGAACATAGGAGGAAGGTCCGACAAATACTTAGGAGCCTACCAGAGATGAGACTTTTGAGGGGTTTGACGTGGAGTTACCCTCAGAAGACAGTGATACTGAGCTGGACTCAGCATTGGTGCAGGATGTCAGGAATGTGTTAAATGCTGAGTCCAGTGAAAGTTCATTTTTTGGTTTTTCCAGTGATCTTGGTTGGCCTAGTGGGAATGTGGAATTGGACTGGGGTCCTTTATCTGCAGAGCAAAGGTGGGAAAATTGGAGGAACACACCCAGGGCTGCAGCTGAGGGCACTCGGGGCGGATTTGGGTGGGGAGTCTGATGACTCTGATTTGTAAGGGTATAACAGTAAGGCTTGGGGATTTGGGAATCTGCGGTCGGCCAAGGTGTTGCTGTGGGTTGCTGGTTCCTGTATCTTGTGATTTTGTGGGTTCGTGTCTTGGTTCTTGATTCCCAGCAAGCTGTGAGTATTTGGGCTGTGTTCATGCTGGGTTCTGGGAGCTGCTATGGCAGCTCTAGCTGACATTGTTGCATGTTGGGGGTTGGGACTTTAATGTGTGCTTTTATGTTTAGTGTCTACCGCGTCCTGTTTGACCATTTCCTGTGTTGCTGTGAGTGTCTGGTATGGTATAAAGGGTGAAGGGGAGTTTGCTGTGGGTTGCGGGGGTTTTCATGTGTTTGTATACTCAGCTCCTGGAATGTGAAGCACTCCTTCTTTCCTTCTCTGGACGGGTCTTCGCATCACAGACTGCAAGCCGATTTACAGCTCAGGATTCTTCTGAAGACAGACGGCTTATCTATTTTGCTTTCGGTTTTGGGTGTGGGATTGGAATGCCGGACTGAGGCTATGTTTTGTTAAAAATAAACTGTATATATTTTTACTAGCTTGGCGTTGTCTTTGCCATCTGTGGGAGTCGTGACAGTTCCTTTTTTCTCCCACCATTATTCCGGGCGGGAGACAGACTGCGTTGGATAATATAGAACGTTGAGCAAAGGTTGGATAAGCGAGACTCTACTGCAGGGGTGCTCATTAGGTAGATCGCGATCTAATGGTAGATCGAGTAGGGCGTCCTGGTAGATCGCAGGCAGGGCGGGAGGCAGGCTCAGTCCCGCCCCGCAGGCTCCCGAGGTTGGACTGGATGGCCCTTGGAAGTCTCCTCCTATTCTAGGAACCCGTTGTTGTTGTTATCAGACGCTAAGTGGCCATCTGTGAGGAATGCTTTGATTGTGTTTTTCCTTTATGGCAGAAGGAGGTTGAACTGGATGGCCCTTGAAGGTCTCCTTCTACTCTAGGAACCTATTGTTGTTGTTGTTAGTAGTAGTAGTAGTACTAGTAGCAGAGGCTGAATGAATATTATCATTATCATTATGAATAAATTCAGGGGCTTATTATATTCACATTTAGCTGAATTCAGTCTTAAAATATATTATATGACTCTCACTGAAATAAATTTCATAATATTTTGCTTTTATGGCTCTCTGAGTAGTGGGTAGGGAGATCATTTTGACTTGCTTGTTTTATAAGTCCAATTCTGAGCTCAATTCAAAGTGCTGGTTTTGACCTTTAAAGCTCTATACCACGCATGGGCAAACCGCGGCCCTCCAGGTGTTTTGGACTACAACTCCCACAAATCCTAACAGCCTACCGGCTGTTAGGATTTGTGGGAGTTGTAGTCCAAAACACCTGGAGGGCCGCGGTTTGCCCATGCCTGGTCTATACGGTTCTGGCCCAGCTTACTTGTCCGAACGCATCAGCCTCTATGTTCCACCTTGTAATTTAAGATCATCCGGGGGGGGGGGCTGCTCTCGCTCCCGCCAACTTCTCAAATGAGGTTGGCGGGGACGAGAGGGAGGGCCTTCTCGGTGGTGGCCCCCATCTGTGGAACGCACTCCCTATTGATATTCGATCAGCTTCATCCCTCCTAACATTCAGAAAAAGAGTGAAATCCTGGCTTTGGGACCAAGCGTTTGCACCCTAGCACGACACGGCACTTTAGACTGGTCAGCTGGCAAATTGGTGGTTAAGATCTAAGACTTTGGATGGAACATTGTTTTAACGGTGATGAATGTACATGATGTTTTTAATATTAATTGTATTTTAATGTATTTAATTCTAGGTGTATTTTAATGTATTTTAATTTTAACTGTTGTTTACTATGGATTGTGTGGCATTGATTTGTTGCCGTCTGTTAGGCCGCACTGAGTCCCCCCTCGGGGGTTGAGGAGTAGCGGGGTATAAACACTGGAAATAAATAATAAGTAGCTCGCATGCTAAAAAAGTGTGAGCACCCCTGCTCTACTGTAATACACTGGCTAAGACTAGCCTGATATACTACAATTTGATTGCATGCTTCATCCATTTCGATCGTATGTTTCCCATCCCACCTCCAAATGCATTTACTTGGCACAAACTCATTGGTAACACTCCGGTGCAAATCTTGGGTATGTTTTCAGTTATCGCCTACCAATTGCGACACATTACTCTCAACTGTCGACTATTTTTGTTTATTAACATGCCATGCTTGATATCAGAGCTTCACTCAACAACTTTTGCAGGAGGGGTTTGATTTTGGGGGGGCTAAGTATTTCTTCTTTTTTTAAAATCCCAATGAAAAATGGCCCCACGTTTCTGGAAGAAAGCAAAGGGAGGGACGAGGGGAGCAGAGTGACGAGGAAAAGGGGGAGGTTGTGTTTATAGAAGCCAGCTGTTCAGGCCTTGGCGCCAGCAACTTCTCATCCTGCTATTTTACGCCTGCCACCCCCTCTTTCCCCCCTTACTCTTTCTTAGCCCAGCCCAGGTATAACTAAAACCCTGGACTTCAATGCTTCGGAGAGCGCTCAACTGATTCTGTAGCATGATTAATTGCCAAAGACATGGCCGGCCATATGGAACAGAGAAAGCATCAAGTAATTCATACTTCTGTATATGATCATTTTGGCCCCTGTTGTTTTAATGTACAGGAAAGAGCGAGCCGAGCACAGACCTGGTGTCTTGCCCTTGACAGCCCATTAAGAAATCTCAAAGCACCTAGTTGAAGTTGTGCTGTTGGCTTTTCAATAGCAGCCCAATAAAACAGGAGCAAAGCTTTTCCAGTGAGTCTTAAATCTTTCACATACAGTACATTAACCGCTGCTGCTAAAAACAACTGGTTTCTTATGATAGGAAATGGGATTTGATTCCTAGCCTCTGCATACTTACCAAAAAGCCTTTTTCTGACCTTTGCAAGGTTTACAAAAACCGTTGCTTTCTCGGCCTCTCCCCATGCAACTGCCCCCACCACCCCACCACCCCTTCATTTCGGCTTTCCTCCCCACCATGTTCCAAGTTTGTTGCTGCGGTAGCGCCTAATAGACTTGTTTAAGGCTCAAGATATGTTGTGCTTACTAGGTAGAGAAAGACAGATTGTGGAAGCAGAAGAGATTATTATTTAGTTCTGTTTACAAAAATCACAGCCGCTTACAACATCCACTATCTTTAAATAACCTCCGCAACATACAAAAAGTAGCAGTGGAGTGGGAAACTGGGGTGAGAAACACCATAAATGTCTTTGCTTTTTATTAGAGAAGGAGACAAATCATGAGGCTTCGTTAAACAAAAAAAAAGAGAGCTTTGTTTCAAGGTATTCTCTTTTGGAATTATCCTGATTTGCCCTTGAGTGGAAAATACTCTTCTGATCTGACATTGGGGTCAAATAGAACCCAGCTGTCATCCTTTTGAAAGAAAAACCAAACAAATCTATTTGATGATAAACTCCATTTTTTCCTCCGAAAAATCAAAATATTTTACGTTTTTTCCCATTCTTTAATATATTTTTAGGCAATTTTCAAGATTACAATTTATTTATTTTATTTATAGTTCAAATTTAATAGACTGTATCTCCCGAAGCTCGTAGCGGTTTACATAGGTAAAAACACACAATCACACAACATCCCAACATCATTAAAAACATCCTAGCAAACATTAAAATATTCCTAACAATAAAATACATCATGAGGCATCAAAAGGGGGGCGCCATGTCTCATGGTACTGTTGTCCTCTGGGATCCTGCAGTTTGGAGAGGCACTACAACTCTCACCACACTGTAGAGTTAATGCAGTTTGGTGGTTGTTGTTTATTCAGTCGCTTCCGACTCTTCGTGACCTCATGGACCAGCCTATGCCAGAGCTCCCTGTTGACCGTCACCACCCCCAGCTCCTTCAAGGTTAAGTCAGTCACTTCAAGGATACCATCCATCCATCCATCTTTTTCCTTCAATTTTCCCCAGCATCATCATCTTCTCCAAGCTTTCCTGACTTCTCATTATGTGGCCAAAGTACTTCATCTTTGCCTCTAATATCCTTCACTCCAGTGAGCAGTCGGGCTTTATTTCCTGAAGTATGGACTGGTTGGATCTTCTTGGGGTCCAATAATAATAATAATAATAATACACTTTATTTATATTCCGCTCTTCTCACCCTGAAGGGGACTCAGAGCGGATTACATTACACATACGGCAGACAGTCCCTGCTGACTGACATACAATTACAATACATTGTGCAGACAAACATGTGCACACAAAAATGTGCAATTAGAAGGATTTTTTTCTCTTCTGGCTGCGTTGTGGGTGCAGTTGCTTCATTACGTCACAAGGGGGCGCTGTTGCTTCATCTTCAGACGAGAGCCTCTGGTTCCACATTCCACCTCCAGCAGCCGATCTTCCTTATTTTTATTCAGGTGTTGTAAAGTCCTTATAAAAATCCTTCCCCGCTGAGCAGTCCCTAGTTCATCTACTCACAGCTGGCTTGTTTTCAATCTGTTAGGTGGACAAAGGACAGGGCTCACAGCTGGGTGTCCAGACCAGCCTGGGAATCGAACATGCAATCTTCTGATTGCAAACACAGCTGTTGTTACCGCTGTGCTGTCTCTCCGGCCCCTCTCCAAGGCACTCTCAAAATTTTGCTCCAACACCACAGTTAAAAGTATCTATCTTCTTTCACTCAGCCTTCCCCAGCTCTCACATACGTAGGTTACTAAAGGGAATATCACTGCTTTAACTATGTAGATCTTTGTTGCCAGTGTGAGGTCTCTACTCTTCACTACTTTACTGAGATTGGTCACTGCTCTCCTCCCAAGAAGTAAACATCTTCTGATTTCCTGGCTGCAGTCTGTGTCTGCAGGAATCTTTGAGCCTAGGAATACATAGTCTGTCACTGCCTCCACATTTCTCCCTCTATTTGCCAGTTATCAATCAGTCTTGTTGCTAGAATTTTGGGGTTTTTTATGTTTAACTGCAACCCAGGTTTTGCACTTTCTTCTTTCACCTTGGCCATAGGGCTCTTCATCTCCTCCTCACTTTCAGCTATCAAAGTGGTATCATCTGCATATTGCACTGGGAATGTGGCACAGCTGGTTAAGTGTCAGCTGCATAAGATCTCTCGACCTTTAAGTGTAGCCTGCTGTCGACCTTTGCAGCTTGAAAGACAGTTGCATCTGTCAAGTAGGAGACAAAGGTACCACATTAAGTGGGGAGGCAAATTTTGACTGAATTATGAGGCCATTAAAGAACTCCAGGAACGCTGAGGAATGCGGAAGGAACAACAAAGGGACACTGGGAACGCTGAGAGATGGGGAGTGCGTCAGCTCCCCCTGGTGGCCAGAGTTTGCCTCTGTTTGTCTATATGTATGTATGTTGAAAACGGCAGGAATTGTCTGCTAAGTATGTGTACCTGTAATCCGCTCTGAGTCCCCTTGGGGGTGAGAAGAGTGGAATATAAATAAAGTAAATAAATAAATATCTAAGACTGTTAATGTTTTGTCCAGCAATGCAGTTTGATGTCACTTAAATTGCCATGGCTCAATGCTATTGACCTGTGGGGGATAAGGTCTTTGGCCTTTTCTGCCAAAGAGTGCTGATGCCCCTCTGAACTACACATCCCATGACTCCATAGCATTGAGCTAAGGGAACTTAAAATGATGTCAAACTGCATTAATTCTACAAAGTGGCTGAAGCCTTACTGAGAATCTTGTAGCCACGGGGACTCCTGGAGCTAAACCACTGCAGATATGCCCACAGTACAAACAGAAATGTCAGATGGTGGAATGAAAAGACTGACTTAAAAAGCTCAAATATCTTCAAATATCTTGTACAGTTAAAAACAGTACAGGAAAAAAACACTCCTTCCTTTTCAAGACTCTTAAAATCAGTGTTAAAAAGTTTTATGTCTGCTGCAAGGTTCTCTGACAGCGTTTGACATATGTTAGCAGAAACATTATTGCTGGCACTTTCCTTTACTCAAAATATTTACTTAGGAAGGCTTTTGTAGACACTTCCTTCTTTTTTTTAAAAAAAAATAGATGTTCATATTACTCCGGTTCCCTATGGAAGTCTTTGGTGAGGAATCTCGTCCTCTGGAAGTAGGAGTTCCTTATGCCAAAAAAATAAAAATTAAAATGACCCTATTATAGTCATCCAGGCAAATGGGAAAATGCATAAATATTCTCTTCTCTAACTACCTCATTGGAAAACTTGGCCCACATGTTTTGAGAAGGTGGAGAAGCTAAGTAGAGAGGCCGTGCACCTTAGAAAAACACCTAGTTTAATTCTGCAGCTCAACTCTTTAAGAACAGAGGTCTGCAAAAGGTAATCAATGAAAGCAATGGCTAGCCATTGGAAAATGTTATGAAGAAACTCCCCAGTATATCTATGAGTGACATTGAAGGGACACAGTTATATCTAGGAAACATCTGGGAGGAAAGTGTTGGACAAGTAGGCACTGCTACCTTCTTTTTCATTGACCAAAGAAGCATTCATAGGTTTCTATTATGTTTGCATAAATCATTGGGAGGATTCCAGCCATGAAGGCAAGCAAACAATGACTTCCTAAACATAATACAAGATTTACTTCTATTGGGCCCTGGTTGAAATGGCACTTAAAACTATGGACACCTTTTGGGGATGTTCTGGGGCTGCTAGAACATAGGTCAACAAAGTTGATACATCGAAATGTCGATATGAAGTACATTAGAGAAGATACAAAACCATAACGTTGGAACAGATGACAAGGGTCATTCAATCCAACTCCATTCTGCCATGCAGGAATCAACAAAGAAATCCTGACAGATTATCATCCAGCCTCTAAAGAAGGAGACTCCACTGGGCTCCTAGGTAGCATATCCACTGTCAAACAGCTCCTACCATCAGGAAGTTGGGTTGTTGTAGGTTTTTTGGGCTATATGGCCATGTTCTGGAAGCATTCACTCCTGATGTTTCACCTGCATCACAACCTCTGAGGATGCTTGCCATAGATGCAGAAGAGACATCAGGAGAGAATGCTTCTAGAATATGGCCATATAACCCAAAAAACCTACAACAACCCAGTGATTCCAGCCATTAAAGCCTTCGGCAAGAAATCAGGTTGTTCTTCCTTATATTCGGGTAGAATCTCTTGTCCTACAATTTTAATCCATTGCTCTGTGTCATAGTCTCTAGAGCAGTGTTTCCAAACCAGTGTGCCGTGAGCGATCATCAGGTGTGCCATGGGAAATTGGAACCTCTTGAGTCTTGAATAAGCCACACTTCTTTATTCCCCGTGGGCCAATCCTGTCGCGGTGGCCTTGAACTCCCGCTCAGCACCAAGATGGTGGCGGCGGAGGCGGTGGGAACGAAAGCACCTTCCCTGAGGGGACGCCAGTGGAGCAGAAGTGCCTCGTCTGAGGCAATGCGGCGGCGGGTGTGCCCGGCGGTGCTGGGCTTGGCGGCGGGCCTGGCCCTGGTCCAGCTGGCCAGGGCGATGGAGCCCTTAAGCCTGGCCCTGGCCGGCGGCGCCACCTCCGCCTTCACAGGCTTCCTCTCCTACCTGCGGCTCTACTGCCTCTTTGCCCACTGCTGCCACGACGCTAGGGGAACAACGGGGCCCACCTCCGGGCAGATACACGATTGGCCTACCGGGCCTCAGAGACTGTGACGTGACATGAAAGGAGCCTCATGGGCTATATTATTATTATTATTAACTATGTATTAACATAATATTATTTTCCCTCAGTATATGCTATTATATTGTTATATTATCAGTATTTGTCATAGTCATGGTGTATATCATTATTGACTATGAGAGTAATGAGAAGAGTCAGGATTAACTCCTGTGCTTTACTGATAATATACTGTATGTACCTATAATATTTATATTATTATAATGTAATACAAGATAACACTTTTTAAAATAATACAAAATTGAAATTATATATTTTATATTACTTGTAATAGTACTTATAACTTTACAGTATAATGGTATAGTACAATATAGTGTCATTTTAGAGTGTCATTTTGTGTCATTTTGGTTGTTGGTGTGCCCCAGGATTTTGTAAATGTAAAAAATGTGCCACGGCTCAAAAAAGGTTGAAAAACACTGCTCTAGAGGAGCAGAAAACAAGCTCCTTCAATATTAGCTCCTTTCAAATATTTAAACATGGCTGTTGGGTCTCCTCTCAACCATCTGTCCTCCAAGTTAAACACACCCAGTTCTCTAAACTGCTTGTCATAGGACAGTAATCTATTTGAAGGCCACCTCTGCTTGAAGGACTCAAGTCCAGTTTCTATCACAAGAGACAAAAGGGTATTTAAGTTGCCCATCATCCAAGGTCCCTGAAAAGTAGGTGGTACAGGCACATGGGTCACCTAATCATTAGTCGCAGATTGACTTTTTGTAAAATGTGAATCTCCATAACCATTTGGGAAATGGGACTCGGAACGTTTTTGAAAAACCACAAGAAAGGCATGATCTTGTTAGAAGCCACAACCTTTTGAAAAATGATGTTCACCAGCAATCATGCAAAGCAACTAGGTTTCTCAGCTGTTAAACCGATGTACCTATGTTTGTCTTTGAACTGTTAGAGACAAAGACATGCCAATGCACAAAATCACATTAATATTCAGCAGAGTTTCAGAAGTGTTCTTTTTGTTGCCCAAAAACATCTACTCTCCCTTAAAATATATTTGCCTTTAAAGCATGCTCCCAAGAGACAAAATAAAAAGTTTTCTTTAAAAGTAACATATCTGGTTAACTCACAAAACTTCATGTATACAGCATACAGGCACTTTGCTTATGAATTCAGTCACAATGGGATTTTAAGTAGTTTCTGTGTAGGTAACAAAAGGCATCTCCCTTAGAAACAATAGTCCATAGTCCAAAGCATAACTGTTCTTATATTGAAGTCTAAACTGAACTGTTCCTGCGGTCTAATGGAAACACACATACTGACTTCTAAAAACATACATATAGCTTCTACTCTCTCTAAGAGTCTAATGGCTTCTGCAAACTAAAATGGAATCCTAGTCCTCAACATGCCCAGTTCTGATCACATGGTCTGCAGCCCCTTCCACAACCAACAGGTTCGCTAAAATTGCAAACCAAAACACACATATAATACAGTAAGCAATTAAATACATAACAGATAACCAGTGAAAGCTTGAGAAGGTTCCTATTTCCAGCAGTACTGCATTTCTGTTTAAAGCAATTATTGCTAAAGATGCATCTATATATTTATATATCTATATAAATAAAAATGTAATGTTCGTTTGTGGGATTAACATAACTCAAAAACGACTGGACGAATTGCTGCCAAATTTGGCCACAAAACACCTACTAACCCAAGGAGTGACCACCACACAAAAAATTGATTTTGTCATTTTGAAGTTGTAGTTGCCGGGATTTATAGTTAACCTACAATCAAAGAACATTCTGAACTCCACCAATGATGAAATTGATCCAAACGTGGCACACACGACTCCCACGACCAACATGAGCATTGATCTTGACTTTGGGAGTTGTAGTTCACCTACATCCAGAGAGCACTGTGGACTCAAATAATGATGCATCTGGACCAAACTTGGCACGAATATTCCATATGATCAAATATGAACACAGATGGAGTTTGGGGAAAATAGACCTTGACATTTGGGAGTTGTTGGTTCTAGGATTTATAGTTCACCTACAATCAAAGTGCATTCTGAACACCACCAACGACAGAATTGGGGCAAACTTTCCACACAGAACCCCCATTACCAATAGAAAATACTTAAGGCCATCCAGTCCAACTCCCTTCACCAGGGCAAGAAAAAGTAATCAAAGCCCTCCTGACAAAGAGCCATCCAGTCATAGATATAGATAGATATATATGATTCATACATACATACATACATAGACAGAGAGAGAGAGAGAGAGAGAGAGAGAGAGAGAGAGAGAGAGAGAGAGAGAGAGAGAGAGAGAGAGAGAGAGATAGTATCATAGATTTGAAAGGGACCCCTCAAGAAAGACAATAATATGTTGCATGTTCCAGAGTAGGCAAACCAGACAATCTCCACATCAACACTAACAAAGAAACATCAAGAAATACTTTTTACCCACAAACATAAAGAAATCACATATATTAGAAACCAACACTTTCTTGTTTATTTTCCAAATCACCAGACTGGGCCACAGCAATGCATAGCAAGGGACAGCTAGTCATATATATATACAGTATATGCATATGGAAATGTATAACATTTGTTGCCACTGGAAGTCGAAGATGGGTTTCCATTTATGGAAATTCTAGAATTAGGTATCTTAGAGACAGGTATAAGAAAAACTCTACAATATAACCTCTCAAGCCCCTGCAAAGGGATCCCTACCTGAATTTTGGAAAGCATCCTCAAAGATCAGACTTCTTACATCAATTTTTTTCCCTTCTCACTTGAGACATATGAAGGATGCTGAGGTGCAACTATATTGATGTAATTAATGAAATTTCCAGTAAATAATATATTGGGTGTATTCGCACTGCACAATCATAGCAGTTTGATATCACAACAAGAGGCTATATGCCTCTTCCCATATGTTCAATGTCTCCTCTTTGGTTAGAAAAAAACAATCAGATGTGTACATAGGATTTCTGTTACTCTTATTTTCAGAGATGTATACCTGGGCATCCTCTGTTTAGAAATAGGTAAACAAAGATGAGTAACAGGAAAAAGATATTTAGTTTTGTTTTCGACCTGATTAATGCACGGTAGAGGGTGGGTGGCGGAGAAAAACCCCAGAAACTACTATTGCTTCTGGCACGAATCTTTACTGAAGTATAACTTGCAGTTTTTCTGAGCCGTGTTCTGCTTTGATAAGCATATATTATTGGCTCATCTTCTAGAGATAATAGCTTCCTTTGCCTTCCTCGGTATATTTATACGTTCCATTTACACAGAGGAACAAGTGCAAAATGAAGCTTTCATATAAATACAGAGGGCATATTCCTCAGCTGGGTTTGCTAAGGATGAGCGAGTATGAGCTTTAGAAAAACATACTTGAAACACATCAAGGAGTCCGATGGTTCTAAAAGAAAAGCCCCAAACTCCTCAATTCATATTTATACTGTTCACATAAGTAACTTGAAGAGAAGGAGGGGGGAAAGAAAACCAACAGGGGGGAAATATGATGATGACCTGGGAAGAGGGCTTGGAAAATTTAGGTTTTGGATTATGGTTCTCCAAATCCTGCGACCAGTGTGACCACAAGTGTATGTCACCTAATCCTAACAACCTTGTATAAAACATTAGGAAGGGGAGAATAGCATTGGAACCGGTGCTGGGCTGCTGTGTCGGACTGGATGAGGGCTAGCAAATTGAAACTTAATCCAATCAAGACAGAAGTCCTCCTGGTCAGTCGAAAGGCCGAACAGGGCATAGGGTTATGGCCTGTGTTGGATGGGGTTACACTCCCCCTGAAGAGGCAGGTTCGCAGCTTGGGAGTGATCCTGGACTCATCGCTGAGCCTGGAATCCCAGGTCTTGGCGGTGGCCAGGGGAGCTTTTGCACAGTTAAGACTCGTGCGCCAGCTGCGCCCGTACCTTGGGAAGTCTGATCTGGCTGTGGTCGTCAATGCTCTGGTCACATCCCAAATAGATTACTGCAACACACTCTACGTGGGGCTGCCTTTGAAGACAGTTCAGAAATTGCAGCTAGTCCAACGGGCGACAGCCAGATTATTAACCGGAGCTACATACAGGGAGCATACCACCCCCCTGTTGTGCCAGCTCCACTGGCTGCCTGTCCACTTCCGAGCTCAATTCAAAGTGCTGGTTTTGACCTTTAAAGCTCTATACGGTTCTGGCCCAGCTTACTTGTCCGAACGCATCTGCCACCACGTCCCACCTTGTAATTTATGATCAGCCAGGGAGGCCCTGCACTCGCTCCCGCCAACTTCTCAAATGCGGTTGGTGGGAACGAGAGATAGGGCCTTCTCGGTGGTGGCTTCCCGTCTGTGGAATGCGCTCCCAAGCAACATACGATCAACCCCATCCCTCCTGGCATTTAGGGAAAAAGTGAAATCATGGCTCTGGGACCAGGCTTTTGCACATTAGCACAATGGAGCACTTTGGATTGGAATTGTAATTGGTAAGTTGATGGTTATGGCTCAATGCTTATGTGATGGACGGAACTGTGTTTTAACTTAAATATATGTGTATTATGTGATAATGCTAATTGTATTTTAATCCTGAATGTCTATGGTTTTATATTGTATTTATATTGTGTTTCGGCGTCGAATTGTTGCCTTTTGTCAAGCCGCTCTGAGTCCCCCCTCGGGGGTTGAGAAGAGCGGGGTAGAAATTATGTAAATAAATAAATAAATAAATAAATTGGATGGCCTAATGTAGTTGCTCAACTTAATACAAAGTCATACCACTTTTGCTAAGGATCAAACTGTTTTGTTTGATCCATGTAATCCATGTTTTGTTCACTTTTTTGGGAAAGGTTGGAATCTAGATTCAGCCAAGCCAACAGTATAGTAGTTGCATTGTTGGGAGAGAGAGAAATGACATAGTCCAATTATTTATTTCAGTTTCATAGTTTGTTGTCCAATGCCATATATTATAAATATGGTAGCACCTCTCTCATTTATGGTTTTGCTTTCTACAATTTCAAAAACGTTATTGGTACAGACTTTGGTACTATTAAAAGTTTTAGGCATCCATGGGCATTGGGCAATATTGGAACAGGTCCGCCATGGATGGCGGTAAATACCATAATGCAGCAAGGAATTTTAATTCTAATAAATAAATAAAGTTTAACTCCCACCCTATATGTACATGCACATTAGACATGGACCTGAATCACTGTTAATGAAAAGATTTGTACTTTTCGGAGGGCAATTTTAATTAAATTTCTGAAAACAGAAAGGTGAAGATTAAGACGGAAAGACCAGTGAAACAGATTCAGAAAGATGATATTTTCGAAGAGAATGAAGTCCACAAAATACCTGAGGTGGGGGGGGGGGGTCTTTTCTATCTGTGTGTCTCTCAGCCAATAAAAAGCATGGTGGTGTCCAAGCTCTGATTGGCTGAAAATGGACACAACCGGCAACTACAATTCCCAAATGTTATGGTTAAAACTTAAAATAATTGAGACTTTGCGGTCCGGCGAAGATGGTGCCAGGACGGGCACTCTGAGGGCTCCTTGGAGTGCCGCCTGCTCTTCTGGCCGGAGGGCGATCTGCGCCCTCCCTCCCAGCGGACAGAAGAGTCCGGAGGGAGCGCGAAGCCGACGGGCGGGATCCGGCGGCCCCAGAGGTCTCCCCCCCTCAAGAGGAGGAGATCGAGCGGGCCCGGACCACCGCCGGCGCGGCGAGCGAGCCGGGGAGCAGGGAGCGGGCGGCGACCCGCACTCACTGCTGGCCCAGCCGGGCCTCTCCCCCCCCCTTTCAAAGCTAAGGGCAGGAGGAGAAGAGGACCGGCATCGACTGTGAGGGCGGGGGTGCAGCGGCTGGCGCGACCCGAAGAAGCGCCTTTCCCGGCGGCGCGAAAAGGACAAGGACGACAAGGAAGCCAGCGGGGAAGCCAGGGGTGCTGCGAACGGCACCCGAACGCAGAGGATCGGCCCCCCAACAAAGAAAAGGAGGTGAGCGGCGATAGCCAGATCGGGGGACGTAGAGGAGGGGGCAGAAGAGCCCAGCGGACCCAGGCTGGGAGAGAGGGAGAAGAGGCCTGCAGCGATCACAAGATGGCGGCTGAGACCTATTAAGGGGAAGAAGAAGGGAGTTTTGGCGGGAGCGCCATTTTGGAAAGGGGGATCAAAGCGCTTCTTCCCTCCTCTCCACAAGAACACAGGAGGCTCCCTTAACAGAAGCCCCTGCTTGCTTCCTTAGTGTCAGAAGGCAGGGGAGACCAAAACAAAATTAAAATTAAAATAATAGAAGAAGGCAAAAGAAGAACAAAGCCAAAAAACAAGAAGTAAAAGCAACATCAGACTTGGGGTAGAGGGCGGGGGGCAGAAGAGAGCACGGGCAAGGACAACCCACGCACTAACAACTCCAGCTTGGGAGGCACCCAGGAGAAAGAGCAGGGCGAGGGAAAATAATCACACAAGAACGCGGGAGGACATCCCCCTCTCTCCCTCACCAGATCGCCCTGTAAAGACCACCAGTAAGGATACCCCCCCTGATACGCAGGAGGGCCAGAGAACCAATCACGAGGCCCCCCCTTATCAAGACCCCCCCTTCCCTTCTACTCTTATCAGGCCGCAAGTCGCATAGACACAGTGCAAGTCCCGACAGAACACAAACCGCCGAAGCACCCCTCAAGAAAAGACGGCACACCGCCCCACCTTCTGGGGCCCAGTACCAGCACACCCCCCAAAAAAACTGGAAAGAGGCCTGAAAGGAAGTCAAGCTAGGGACATGGCGACCCCAAAAGCGTTCAAAGAGGCCAAAGGGCTCTCCAAAAAGCAACCCAACGCTGAGGAGATGACTCTCAAGGAGATCCTGAGGGAAGTTCAAAAAATAGCGGAGAGGCAAGAACAAACACAGAAGACGGTGGACTTGGTGGTTAGCAGACAAGAGTCACAGCACAAGACAGTACAAGAGCAGCTGCTGAATATCAGGACGGAGCTGGCTAGAGAGTTGGCACACCTACATGAGGAGATTAAGGAAATAAAGCAAGGGGAGGAAAGCCTCAAGAGCTCCCACGGAAAGATGAAGACGAGGCTGGACAAAATCGAAGCAAAGAGTGCAAAGATGGAAAGAATTCAAACAAGACTTGAACAGAACGAGCTAGACTCCTGGCTTCGTTTCCGCAATATTGTGGAAGAACCGAAGGAGGACTTGCAAAAGATTGTGCATGGGCTGACGGCCACCATTCTACAAAAGGGAGAAAGTGAGACGGCCAGGGAGATCGATAAAGCTGAAATGGGCCAAAAATATCGGCAGACCAATCACACTCCACGAGTGGGAGAAAGTATGGAAGAAAAAATTGAAGTACACCTACGTGATGGAGCTGACTGAGAACTGGCACAAAATGTTCATGGTAAGACCCCACACAAGCTGAGTCTCATGTTCAAAGCGACGCAAAACAAGTGCTGGAAGTGCACTTCCCAGACGGGCACCTTTTATCACATGTGGTGGTCCTGCCAACATGCTGTGCGCTTCTGGAAGAAGATACACATCGCCACACAAAAGATTCTAGGTCTCTCCATGGAACTTAAACCTGAAGCCTATCTACTTGGACTAACGTCTGAAGAAGACATGCCGGACGAGAATGCGGAAAGACTATTTGCATACTTGTCAACGACGGCGAGAATAGTCTACGCGAGGAAGTGGAAGAGCGAGGAGGTCCCCGAGTTGGAGGAATGGTTGAGCAAAATACGAGACTCCATGGACATGGACAAACTTTCCTTTTACTTATCTGAAACGGGAGGTTACCCTCTCAAGAGAACTGACTGGTCTCCGGTGAAAGCCTACTTGAAATCACGGGGCTCATCTTGAACAATCCGAAATCCAGCCACCCCCCGCTCACCCTCTTAACGAGAGCAGGAGGGGATAACCACGAGCATGTAGCTCTATAGTTCCCATGACGGAAGGATTTCTCCTTCCCCAGAGACCCAGAGGATTTTCGGTACAAGAAAAGACACTGCCACCTCCCCCAGAGACTGCCCTCACTGCCCCCCGTTTACTCCACAGTACCTTAATCTCCCCCTCCTTCTCCCCATCACCTCCTTCCCCTCATCCCCTGTTACCACCCCCGCACCCCCTCTCCCCACCCCCCCTCTACCCCCCCTCTCCCATCACCACTCCCAGCCTCTCCTTTCTCTATCCTTCCTACTGTCCTTTACCTGAAATTGTTCCCCCACTTTTACTGTCTATGGAAAAACCCTAATAAATATATTTCAAAAAAAAACTTAAAATAATTCTAAAACAAAATCAGTAGATTGGTGAATTGTTTTGAAACTTGGCAAGCCTGCAGTTGTAAATGGGGTCTACAACTGAGGTAGATTTCACACGGAGAGGCCTTAATATGACTGAGAATTTGGTCTTTAAAGTTTCCTATTGTAGCCTATTGGCCAAATCTCTGCCGAATGAAATTGAGAAAACTCCTACCGATTCGGGTAACTTTCACGTAAGCAAAATGAGGGGTCAGACAAAACAGACCCAAATGCACATACCTAGTGCACATACCTTGTTTTATAGGTTTCCAAGGTCAGGAGAGAAGAATAAAGGTATCGTTTCCACTAAGGAAGGAAGTAGGTCAGAGGCTATCTTCTAATGCTCTAAAGATTCTAAAGCCCATGTTTTCAGTCTTCAGACTGCAGCCATTTCTAACCAGACAGTCAGTGTCCATGCTTTGGTTTCTTCTGAATTTGTAAGTGAAGTATTCTGAGACCTCACAAGGGTTGGAGAGTTGATGTCAATAAGGCAACACCCAAAGCAATTGGAGATCCGTGACCATGTGAAAACATTTTTTCCACCAATAACATCCCCTTAACACTACCAGGAACAAGGATAGGGTTTCTTTGGTGAACCCATTCCCCTTCTGCATGTCTCCAGGGCAAACTTTAACACCTGATGAATCATCAAATAAAATGATGGTAAGAGGCTAGAAGGAAGGGAAAGTTTGTTGCTGAAAGTCAGCCAACTAGCTAGCCTCTCTGTTTTGTAAAATAAAAGAAAGAAAGAAAGAATGAATGAATCTGTAAGGTCACTAAAATATATTCCAGGTCAAGAGATCAACATGACACACAAAAACCCTTCACCACTGGAAAATCAATCAACTCGCTTGTGGTCAGACACAGAGAACGCTAACCAACAAAAGGATGGATACAAAAATATGCTCTCCTTTGTGATTAAAAACCCACCACCACAACAAGAAGTTATTTAAACCTTGTGAACACTCTTCACTCTCATCTTGTCGGTATAATACTACTTTGGATAGAAATAAAAGGGGGCCACTGATATTGTCACCATGCCATGGGGTTAAGCATGTGACCTCCGAGGATGGTGCACTCGCATTGGAAAAGCAGGAGACGGCGCTTGACAATATATACAAGAATTACTGCTGTTGGAGAAAAGTGAAGACAATTAAAAACAATCCAGAATGTTTGTCAGACAGCTGTTCGGGTTTCAGCCCCATCTGACCTCTAAAGATGGTACTTGTTTCAGCCCGACCACATCAACATTTTAAGTGTTTATTAAAGTGGGGGGAGAGACAAAACAAAGGAAACAGGGAGGAGCAGATTGCTCGATTTATGCCCGGCGGTTTTCTTGTAAAAATATGCTTCGCCACATTACCGGGTATCACCATCTGGGCATCCTCTCCTCCCCAGCTTCTAGACAATGACTGTTAAAGAGCTTTGGGAAAGATGAAGGACATGAACAAAAGAGTAATACAGAGGACAGGGAGCATGCTTGAAAAGAAGAAAAATGTGTATCTTCAGGTTGGGATAGTAAACAAGAAGCAGGGCTCGGCGAACTGATTTTCTTTTCTTTTCCTAGAACACAACTCCAAGAACTCCATCATGTTGTAATAAGAAATAGGATGTGTTCCTTCTTTGAAATGCTTGAAATCAGAGTATTTTGGAATTCTGATTTTTTTTTAGATTGGATTTCTGTTTTTTGTTTGTTTGTTTTTTAGATTTTGGAATATTAGTTTATTAATAATGAGCTAACTTTGACTGTGTGGATCATAATAAATTGTGACAAGTTCTTGGTGGTATGGGCATACCAAATTATCTTGTCTCTCTCCTGAGGAATCTGTATAATGACTAAGTAGCAACAGTAAGAACTGACCATGGAACAACAGACTGGTTCAAAATTGGGAAAGGTGTACGGCAGGGTTGTCTACTCTCACCCAACCTATTCAACTTGTATGCAGAATACATCATGCAATGTGCAGGGCTTGACAAATGCAAGGCTGGGGTTAAAATTGCTGGAAGAAACATTAACAACCTTAGATATGTGGATGATACCACTTCGATGGCCAAAACCGAGGAGAAGCTGAGGGGCCTTCTAACCAAGGTGAAAGAAGAAAGGGCAAAAGCTGGGTTGGAGCTAAACATCAAAAAACAAGATTATGGCAACAAGACTGATTGATAACTGGCAAATAGAGGGAGAAAACGTGGAGGCAGGGACAGACTTTGTATTTCTAGGTGCAAAGATGACTGCAGACACAGACTGCAGCCAGGAAATCAGAAGATATTTACTTCTTGGGAGGAGAGCAATAATGACCAATCTCGATAAAATAGTGAAGAGTTGAGACATCACACTGGCAACGAAGATCCGCATAGTAAAGTATTCCCCGTAGTAACCTATGGATGTGAGAGCTAGAACCATAAGAAAGGCTGAGCAAAGGAAGATAGACTGAACTGTGGTGTTGGAGGAAAGTTCTGAGAGTGCCTTGGACTGCGAGAAGATCCAACCAGTCCGTTCTCCAGGAAATAATGCGCGACTGCTCATTGGAGGGAACGATAGTAGAGGCAAAGATGAAGTACTTTCGCCACATAATGAGAAGACAGGAAAGCTTAGAGAAGACAATGATGCTGGGGGAAATGGAAGGAAAAAGGAAGAGGGGCCAACCAAGGGCAAGATGGATGAATGGTATCCTTGAATTGACTGACTAGACCTCCTTCTTTGGAGGCTTTTAAACAGAGGTTTGGTGGCCATCTGTCAGGGGTGCTTTGAATGCAATTTTTCTTTTTGGCAGAATGGGGTGGACTGGATGGCCCATGAGGTCTCTTCCAACTCTATGATTCTACGAGTACTCCGTGTCTGAGAAATCTTATCCAATTCATGAAGTCACCATAAGCAGAGAGGGAAATTTAAACTGCGCTTTACATGGAAAAGGTAGAGGGACACCATCTTCTCCATTGCTTCACATCACAAAATATCTTGGACAGATTGTGCTATTTAAGAAGAAAATGTATTGGTGGCTCGTATCAGTACATGCAAGCTTAACGGAAAAGGCAACATCACACAGGTGGTGTGACGCGAATCACAAAGACAACGCAACACAACTCACGAACCGTTGCTCCTCTTCTTCTCAGTCTCTTGTGGCAAAACCCCTGAGGAAACTCATACAAGACTAAGCAGAGGTTCTAAGAAAACAACACTAGACACTGGCGACGTGTCTCAAACCCCACCATTCCCTTGCCTGTTTGATCCTCCCACAGCCAGCTGAACCCACAGATACGCCTCCATAAATGAGAAGCATTCATGGGAAGCCATTGGAAAGCAAGCGTCTCCCTTGGGGAGGGAGCACAATAAAAGGAAAGTTTGTATCTGCCACGTGGACCTACAATTGGGTTTAAAAAATGAACAAACAGCCACGCTATCTTTTGGCTTTGTGAAAGTGATACTTCCTTCTTCTCTTCTGCAGGAAGAAAGGAAGCCGTGTATAAACAGAACAAAGGCAAAGATGCAACACAATGAAGCCACTCATAATAAATATTGCAGCGAAAGTTTTGCTCATCAAACTAAGATTAGAAACATATTCTAATCTCCCGAGCCACCTCGCTTTGATGTACGCTGAAACAGAAAACGTATGTATTTTGTAAGATTTACAGCCTCCCCAGTGGGAATTGTCTCACATTTCATTTTTCTTCCTAGTTGAGATTAAGAATATATTAGGTGAATTCGACCTCCTGAAGTTTATTGTGTCAGATTGAAAATTTACTTAAAGAAGAGGATTCTGGACTTGTTTGCACTCACCCACACCAGTTGGTCTTATAACCAAACATCTCAGCCAACTGATAAAAGTCTTTCAATATTATGGGCAAGCCTCAACCCAATGTTCATCTCCACTCCTCAGTTGAACACAAAATAGTGGGAACAACCAAGATTACTGTGACACTTGAAGAGCTAACCAAATTAAGGCTTAAACTTTCATGTATAATAATAATAATACTTTATTTATATTCAGACCTATCTCCCCAAGGGAATTCGGGGCGGATCACAGTACACATACATGGCAAAAATTCAATGCCGTTTGGACAGACACGACAAAGACAGACAGAAAGGAGGTATGTTGTGTTTATGTCCAGCTTTTTGGCATCTTTGAGGTTGTGCTCGAATCCAGCCACGGGGGTGCTATCACTCCATCCTCTATGACGAAGAGCCATCAGGACTTCTGTTACACTCCAGAACAGGAAAAGCCCTCTGACTTTAAATACCACACCACTGAATAGGAAAACAATCATTTTATTGAAGATAACTAAAAAGCAGAAAAGTAGAAAGCACTTTAAAGAAATAGGTAAGTCCAATTAAGTAAGAAGATAAGAACAAAATAGTCCAGGGTAAAGTTCAGCAAAGTCCATGAAAACAAAGTTCACACTTCCCTAATAAAATCCAGAGAACCAGGAAACATTAATCCAAGGCATTAGTATGCAATCCTAAAATCCAAGAATCAAAACTATGAAACAAGAAGTACTTAAGCATGAGTCTTCCAAACAAGGCTTCCATGAAACAAGGACGAGAACTTAACTTGATTCCAAACTATGCTTCATCTGGCTACATTTCCCGTACTTGGAACTTTTGTCCCCTCGTTAAGTCATCCCATGCACTCAGAAATTGGTGTCACTTTAGTTGAGATTCCCTTATCTTTTTCTGTTGGAGCCTGGCAGAACGCCGAAGTCACTGTTCGGCTTGTCTGTTTTGACTAATCTCCTCCCGTCTATCTATTTGCGCATTAATTTCTGCAGCTGGGCCAGGTGCCGAGCTGTTTTCAAACCCCAAACCATGAGAACTCTCTGGTAACAATTCAGGGAGTACACCATCATCCCCACACCCTTCAGAGACATTCTCATGGGAAACTACACTTTGAACAGGGATCTCCTGGTCATTCTCTGCATCAATATCATTGGCCAAACCATTATATCTTGAAACTCATTGACATTACTCCCCACATCCAAAGCACCCTGATTCTGAAACAAGGAATGAGGAACAACTTCCTCATTCCTTTTGGTCACCAGGCATTTTCTGATCTTTTTCTTTTTAAAAAAATGGTGTCGTAAAATACCTCCTCCGCTTTTTAGCGGTACCTAATTTCTCTATTTACCGCTCTAAGCTGTTTTCAAACTGCTTAGGTAAACAGTGAATTGGGCTCACGTCGACCCGGGGCTTCGAACTGGCAACCTTTCAGTTGGTAGATCTCATACCAGCTGTGCTAAAGCCCGGCTCATCAAATGAATAAGTGCCAAGCATATGACAAGAATTTCAGTTTAGTCCAGAAAAAATGCATGCCATGCAAAGTCATAAGCCTTCAAGGCATCTTGGGGATCTGCTCTTTTTAATGCAACTGACTATCCAAAGCTAACACTCTTATGAAGATATTTAGTACATGAAATTCATGGCCATAACATATTGTAATGGCTGCCAACCTAGAATTTAACAGAGGTAAGGGCCATCAATGGCTACTAGTCAAAGTGGCGATGTATCAATAACTCAAGCATCTGACTAAATTAGATGTTGTGCTTATGCTCTCTGTGGTTTGAGGGAAATCGTCTTCTCTCTCTTTCTCTTTCCTTGACTTATTGGGAAAACAATAGAGGCATGGATCACTTTTTTAAGATCATGAGCGCAACTAATGAAATCTGACTGAAAGTTAAAGAGAAAGGAGGAAGGGAAGGGGGAACAAAAACCCAGAAAGAATGTCTCGTATTTGTACAAGAAAAATACAACTAACCACAAGCCAATGGCTGACTGGCAGGCAGCAGTAAAATATCCTTAAGCAAAAAATCATGCTCAAAGCCACAGTCCCGTATGCGAGGGCAGCTAGGTAAAGAAAGCAAAGCAAACCCAACCCCAAATATGTCAGCATTTCTGCATTTTGTCCTCCAAAGTAGAGCTAATTGCCTAAAGTGTCTGAACACTTTATTTGAAGCCTGCTAGAAGTTGAATGGACCACTTCCCCTTTCTTTGCAAACTCAAGCATTTGAAAGAGTGGTGGAAACGTGGAGACAAAGACTTCGCAATTGGGGAAATGTTCTGGTGGCTCAGAGATTGTCCATAATTCCTAGAAGGAGGGGGCATTGCAACATTTTCCCAAATTAACTAAAAGGGTTGGATAGGGTGCATCACGTTAAGGAAAGTGTGGGTGCATTTGGGACTAAGGATACATTTCTGGCTTGGGGAGAAATGGGAGACTCTTCTCTGGTTTGGAGTAAAATTAAAGTCCAAACTGGAGAAACCTTTAGGAATTTGTGGAGTTACCCTCTCATTTCAAATCGTCTTTAGAAGCCCATTATATTTGTTTCAGATCCTGACTTGGAAAAATATTGCAAACATTATAATATAGATAGTTTGTGTTTAAACAACCTGGAAAGAAAGAATACCTTGCAACTTCCTGGCTGTGAGAGCTGTTCAGCAGTGGAACTCTCTGCCTTGGAGTGTGGTGGAAGCAGGCCCGGATTATCCATAGGGCCAACCTAGGCCATGGCCTATGGGCGCAAGCCGAGGGGGGCGCAGATCACGGACCAAAATAAATAAATAAAAATGTTATAAAATAATTTTTAAAATCACACTGCGATTGGCTCCTGCCGCCTGGTACCCAAAGGGAGGCGGAGCCAAGGCCGGGCTCTGTGGAGGCAGTGCTTGTTCTCGCCACATCAGCCTCAGCCCATCCATCTACCCCACTGCTTCTCAGCCAGTGCTTCTGCGCCTGAGGGGAAGGGGCGCCTGGCCTGGCCCGGAGCAGCTTCCTTCGCAGGCTGCTGAGGGAAGAGGAGGCTGCGGGAAAGAAGGGCGGCGTGTGGTGTGTGGCGTGGAGGCCCGGAGGGGAGCCTGAGGTGGAAGAAGGCCCTGACTCTCTGCAGCCGCTGGGCCATGAGCCGCACATGGGACCGCCTCTGAAGCCGTTGCCCCGGACGAAGAGCATGCTCTGGACCCAGCCTGGCTTTCCACGTCCCTTTGGGCCTCGGCTCTGCAGCACTCGCTCGCCCTCCTCTGCCTCCTTCCCGAGGGGTAATGAACTCGCTTCCTGCCACATAAAGAGGCCCATTCCCTTCTCTTCAGTGACAGTGCGCGCACACCTTTCCCCTCAGCCCCATTGGCACAGGACGGGAAGGATGCGGCGGCGTGAGGCGGAAGGGGGGGAGAGAGGTGGGGGCATGGTAGAGGTTGGCTTAAAGGGGGCTGTAACAAAGTATCGATTAACGCCGCCTAAAGCTTAGCGTCGATCTTCGTTTATTCGCACACCAAACTGAGTGAACCGTGTAGTACCGTGGCAGGGCAGGCTATCCTTTAATCTCATCGCTGCCACTAAATTGTAACAATGTTCCAAGCCTAGTACTGGATTCACTGTGGAGGACTGACCACTGCCGCCAATACTCAATGTTTTCCTTGTTTATTACTTGCTGTCACCATTTGTCAATGCTTGACCACTAGATGTGAGGGTCTTTGTGAATAACGACTTCCACAGATGTTTTTGTTGAAAGTGTTTAACAGTTTATTTTACACAAATGGGTTCAAAGCTTAGGTGGTTTCTAAGAGGCTCAGAAGAGGTACAAACTTCAAGGTTTTAACAATATAACACTTGGGGTTTTAAATTCCCCTCACACAGTTACACACAAGTAACTACTTAATACTGGGTTACTCTCAACTCTGTCCCACACACTTGGGTTTCCCTCAACCCACACACAGAACTGAACTGCACACTGCAGCTCCTACAGACAGCTTGCAGCTCCAGCAACTGTCAATTCCTAACTAACTCTGGTCACAGCTGCTGGCCAACTGACATTCTCCAACTGTCAGATTCAAACTGAACATTCTAAAGCCAGAGTGGCCTCTGTTGTCATGGCAACAGCCTCTGCTCACAGCTTGCTGCTGCGAACATTCCACTGCTCACTCTCTGCAGCTTTTAAAGAATATCCCTTCTAAATACATAAACATGTGATTAACATATAAATAACCACCTCATCACAGGGGCGTAATTCCAAAGTGTGGCCTAGGGCGCAAAAAGCTGTTAATCCGGGCCTGGGTGGAAGCTCCTTCTTTGGAAGCGTTTAAATAGAGGCTGGATGGCCATCTGTCAGGGGTGCTTTGAATGCAATTTTCCTGCTTCTTGGCAGGGGGTTAGACTGGATGGCCCATCAAGTCTCTCCCACCTCTATGATTCTATGATTCTATGAAAATGAATGAAGACTAGAAAACTCAGTTTCAGCAAAGAAAGAATAGTGTGTTGCATTCCCAATGCTATGCAACTTTTTTAAAAAACCAAATGAACTATATCCATTTCAGCCTAAACTTGGTTACAGCGAGGAAGATCAAGTATAATAATACATACACACGGTGCAAGTGTAATACATATATATACGACGGTTCA